>JAVIAB010000106.1:57328193-57675693 GCA_032433765.1 Megaustenia siamemsis
CATCAAAGACATGAATTAACAAATATAAAATGTCAAATTAAGATCAAACCGAACATGTCCGTAAAAGAACTCCATTTATATCGATGCTGTAAAAATACAAGAACAGTGAGAAGAGAAAAGAACGTTGACATTATCGTGTTTCGTTGACGACAAATGACTTTTACAACGTTGACTTTTAAGTAAATCACTCATTCTCATGCCCTTTGCTTTTTCCTAATGAATCCGCCATTTTGTCTACAGATAAAGACGATCTGTTTCCCCTCGGGCTCTCCAGGCCTCTATCTGCCGTCACTAGTTGTCTAAGCTCTTGTTCCTAAAATACACATGACATAATTACCCGGTTCTGCAGTAGTTTTACTCAGCACTGCTTTCTTAGTGCTTCAGTTGATAACATTTCTTCATTAGTCTTCTAACTGCCCTTTCTCTGTAGAACACTCCTGATTTATACATTTTCTGTCTTTCTTTCAATATTGATTTAACCTGTTCAGCCCTGCTAAAATCGGATGTACTGGGCCCAAAGGCGCATAAATCCGTATTTACGTTAAGTTAACGTGTTTTTAAGAGAAGACGACGAAACGGAGTAACAGTCGAGCTAACGTAGCAGAAGAGAAAGCTTGATTTTTATTTACAAATAATACAGTTCTATTTGACCATATGGTGTTCCCTGCAAGACGGTCTAGTTTATATCTGGTCTACATTTACCTCGCTCGTGGCAATAACTGATAGACTTTTGACGGATATTCAAGAGGTTCCTAAGATATGGTTGGTTGGTTGAATAGTTGGTTGGTTGGATAGTTGGTTGGTTGGATGGTTGGTTGGATGGTTGGTTGGATGGTTGGTTGGATGGATGGTTAGTTGGTTGGTTGGTTGGTTGCGTTCACCCGATGACTAAAGTATTCTAGAGTATCGTGGTAGACTAGAATATTACTCACCATCATCATCCGCCCTTACAAGGACGTAATGGACGTGTCTGCGTTGTGTTGTGGTTTGCAGTATAACTGTTATATTTGCGCCTTTCGGCCCAACACATCCGACTTCAGCACGACATTTTTGAGTACCGGGTTGTCTTCCCTCTTCGATCCCTGCACGCTTGGCCAGACTAGACAGGTTAGTCTGTTACTGGAGGCACCACGGAGTGGTGGAGCAGGGTCTGAATGGTTTTGGTTCACCGATCCTGGTGCAAGTCACCAGCTGTGGATTCATTTATTACAAAATAAAACGACACTTTTAACATTGCATAAACCTGAAACTGTTAAACAGACACTCAATATGTAAGGTAACGAGCAGTGAGGAGGAAACTGAACCACTGCCGCTCGTTGCTATGTCAGCAACGGTTGTTGCGTCACGTGACAAGTTAAACAAGATGGCAGCGAATCCTGTGGAAGATGCATTTTGTGTGATTGGACTAGAAGAATAAACTCGGTCACTGTGACACAGAGGAATGTTTAAGTTCTATAAAACGCCACTAGCATTATAGTCTATTTGGGATTGTAGAAGCAATTGCAGAACATGATATACTCTCTCTCTCTCTCTCTCTCTCTCTCTCTCTGTGTCTGTGTGTGTGCGTGTGGTCTTGGAAGACAACCATTGTCACAGGAACAATGTGTCGCGTTCCTATCACCTACCAACACACCTGCAGATAATTCACCGTCATGTTATAAAGTATGGACATATAGTACAAAGTAAAGATTGTGTCAAAAATATGCCCCCGACTATAACAATTTGGTCTGTATTTTTTTTCTTCTTTTCTCTTTTCACTGATACCTAAAAGGTGTCGGGGTTTATATCATTTGTCGTTCTTGGGCTGCTCGAACTGTCTGAATTAGTGATTCTCCTTTGTTGTTACATGTCTCTGTCACTGCATCTATCCATCTTCTTCTGGGTCTTCCTCTTGGTCTTTTTCCATGCATTCTTGGAGAAGAACGCCCTTGATGGTGATTGGTAAGGGTTCATTCTGACCAGGTGGCCAAACCATTTAAGTTGTTGTTGTTCTATATATTCTTGGCAGGGTTTTTGGTCTGTATAATACTTCTATATTGAATATATATATATATATATATATATATATATATATATATATATATATATATATATATATATTTCTTGTATAGCCATTATGTGTTATCACGCCTTTTTAAGATGCTCCATTGCAGACATTGTTTCTTGACTAGGGTTTTGGCGGGTTGAAGGAGTTATGTGTTTACCCAGAGGAACAAGCAACGATCATGGGAGGACAGTCTCCAATTTTGTTACATTGTTACAACTGTGTTACATTGTTACAACTTTGTTACATTGTTACAAATGTGTTACATTGTTACAACTTTGTTACATTGTTACAGTTTTGTTACATTGTTACAACTGTATTACATTGTTACAACTTTGTTACATTGTTACAGTTTTGTTACATTGTTACAACTGTATTACATTGTTACAACTTTGTTACATTGTTACAACTTTGTTACATTTTTACAGTTTTGTTACATTGTTACAACTGTGTTACAACTTTGTTACATTGTTACAGTTTTGTTACATTGTTACAACTGTGTTACATTGTTACAACTGTGTTACATTGTTACAACTTTGTTATATTGTTACAACTTTGTTCTTTGTTACATTGTTACAACTGTCTTACATTTTTACAACTGTATTACATTGTTACAACTCTGTTACATAGGGATCTCACTTTACGGTATTGTCTTTTTTTTTTAAATTCTTTGTGGGCTGCGACATTTACCGCGAATCAATCCAGAGGAAGAGGTATGTTTACAGCACTCGGAAAAAAAACAAATAATCAACAACAGAAAAAAAAAAACAAAGAACAATATATGGACCGAAACAGGATCGAACCCATACTCAGTGGCACAGCGCCTTGCCACGAAAAGCCAAACGATAGGGAACAGTGCCATTCAGATAACTAGACATTTACCGCAACCGTCGATCTGGCACCTTGCGTCCTCTTCCTTTTTCCGCAGCTGAAGAAATACCTTTAAGGAACACCAGCATGCTTCTGACGAAAGGTGCAAGCAGCAAGGGCATAACTCGTGAGAGGAGACGTCCGATTTCTTCCAACAACGGGAGGCAATAACATGTCCGATGTTGACACTTGTGTGTAAACCAGTGTGCTGACTAAGCTGACACACCCTCGAAAAGGACATTCCAAGCTATCATAAAATGGACAGCTCATACGTGTATCTTGCATATTAACAAAGTTATCGCTCCCAAGGCACAAATTATCACACCGCCCTCGCGTTTGTGAGATACGAGTTCCGTTGAGATCAAGTGATCATCATCATCATCGAGTGCCATCTCCGCAACGAAGGTTGGATACCATAGAGCGCCATTCTGTTCTGTCTCTTGTTTTGATGGTGCAGGTTGTCATAGGCTGACTTGTTCATCGTTTGATGTTACTCGTCCATGTTAGTCTTGGTCTGCCACTGCCTCCTTTACCTTGTATTTTCCTTTCCAATATTACTTTTAGTAGGCTGTTGCGTCTTTTAACATGGCTCAAAAAATTGTATTTGTCTTGTTTGAATTGTATTTAGTAGTTCTCTTTTCGTTTTTAATTGGTTTGAGACTTCATCGTTTGTTTTCTTTTCTTTCCATCCAAATCTACCTATTCTATATATCTACATTTCAAAGGCTTCAATTTTATGTTCTGTTTTATGTCCATGATTAAGGTCAAGTGATAGCGACCGTGAAATGGCAGAACAAAGTAACAGACACTGACCGTTCTGCAACGTTCGAGGTTTTAATCCCCTTTGTCAACACTGGGGAGTCGAAGATAAGGATGCCTAGGATGTTATAAAAATTGTGGATAATCACCATCATCAGTAAGGCATGTCACGTGAGAAATGTGCAGAAATGAAACTACTTCTTCTGTTCTTCTTCAAACAGTAACCTATTGGGGCAATTAGGGCACTGCTGACAGACTTCATCAAATTGACGGTCTTTGGGGCACTATTGACAGACGTAATCAAACTGACGGCCTTTGGGGTTCTATTAACAGACTTCATCAAATTAACGGCCTTTGGGACACTATTAACAGACTTCATCAAATTGACGGTCTTTGGGGCACTATTAACAGACTTCATCAAACTGACGGCCTTTGGGACACTATTAACAGACTTCATCAAATTAACGGCCTTTGGGGGCACTATTAACAGACTTCATCAAATTGACGGTCTTTGGGACACTATAGACAGACTTCATCAAATTGACGGCTTTTGGGGCACCGCTAACAGACATCATCAAATTGACGGTCTTTTGGGCACCGCTAACAGTCATCATCAAATTGACGGCCTTTGGGGCACCGCTAACAGACATCATCAAATTTACGGCCTTTGGGGCACCGATAACAGACATCATCAAATTGACGGTCTTTGGGGCGCTGCTGACAGACATCATCAAATTGACGGTCTTTGGGGCGCTGCTGACAGACATCATCAAATTGACGGTCTTTGGGCGCTGCTGACAGACATCATCAAATTGACGGCCTTTGGGGCACTGCTGACAGACTTCATCAAATTAACGGCCTTTGGGACACTATTAACAGACTTCATCAAATTGACGGTCTTTGGGGCACTATTAACAGACTTCATAAAATTGACGGTCTTTGGGGCACTATTAACAGACTTCATCAAATTGACGGTCTTTGGGGCACTATTAAGAGACTTCGTCAAATTGACGGACTTTGGGGCACTATTAACAGACTTCATAAAATTGACGGTCTTTGGGGCACTATTAACAGACTTCATAAAATTGACGGTCTTTGGGGCACTATTAACAGACTTCGTCAAATTGACGGACTTTGGGGCACTATTAAGAAACTTCATCAAATTGGCGGTCTTTGGGGCACTATTAACAGACTTCATCAAATTGACGGTCTTTGGGGCACTATTAACAGACTTCATCAAGTTGACGGTCTTTGGGGCTCTTTTAACAGACTTTATCAAATTGACGGTCTTTGGGGCACTATTAACAGACTTCATCAAATTGACGGTCTTTGGGGCACTATTAACAGACTTCATCAAACTGACGGTCTTTGGGGCACTATTAACAGACTTCATCAACCTGTCTCATTGTTTCACTACTGACAGACTACATCAACCTGGGACCCAGATAATATCAACCGTCTCCATTTTCCCCTATCAACAATCGTTATTTGGCACTCTGCGAAGGCGAAGGCCTGTTCACTCGTTTGTGTTATTTTCTCAACACCTTCTCGATCTATCTTTCCTTTCCCCACCTTTCAAAGTGCTTTCCAGAATTATCTTTGCTAGTACGTATGATCGAGGTACGTGGCCAAACCTATTTGACACTACTGCATTTCTTAACAATAGTTAAAAGAGCACGATGTAATCCAATCACTTATTGTATCCTTTGGCGAATTATTTGTATTGGTGATGCTATCCAAGTAATAAATGTCCCAAATCTTATCACAACATTACATCTCCATAGCTTGTATTTTATTTTCTAGTTGTGCTGTTAGGCTCTATATTTTGCAAGCGCGTACACACAAACTGATATAACAGTGGTGCGAATCAGCCTGATTTTAGAGCTAAGTGCCCTATTCTTAACTCTCAAAATAGCGTTCAGCTTTGAAAGGGTTAATCTAGCCGATATTACGAATCTCAAGGCTTTGTTTCATTGTGTTGTGTTCCTTCTTTGTAAAGCTGTCACCATCGCTTGGAGTATATACCACACTCCACTACTTGCTCTTCCTTTCCAACACTAGATGCTAATTACTTACATTTGTCTTCTGTTTCTATTGAGAAATGATTAAAAAAAGTATTTAGAAAAGAAAAAACGGTATGGTTAAATCTTTATGTAATAAATTGACAAAACAAATTAGAACGATGTTTCGGCTCAATAGGCTTTCAGCAGGATCAAACATACAACACACACACCGATATATACGTGAATTTCTTATAGCTTTAACCATACCATTTGTTTTTTTTTTCCATTTCTCTTTACAATCAGCTTTACTTAGCCTCGAATTTGTATGCATTTATTTGTATTAACCCTGAACTGTTTCTAACCTTTTGTCCAATTTTTTAAAATTTTGTTAATGTTCATGGCAGCCCTTCCACTCCAATACTGACACAATCAGTCATAAGACACGTTGCTTGACAAAATAGCGCCGGGAATATTACTGGCAGCCCTTCACTCCAATACTGACACAATCAGACATAAGACACGTTGCTTGACAAAACAACGCCGGGAATATTACTGGCAGTACGTCCACTCATATACAGACACAATCAGTCATAAGACACGTTGCTCGACAAAACAGCGCCGGGAATATTACTGGCAGTCCTTCACTGCAATACTGACACAATCAGTCATGAGACACATTGTTCGACAAAACAGTGGCGGGAATGTTACTGGCAGCCCTTCCACTCTAATACTCACACAATCAGTCATAAGATACGTTGCTCGACAAAACAACGCCGGGAATATTACTGGCAGTACGTCCACTCCAATACTGACACAGTCATAAGACACGTTGCTCGACAAAACAACGCCGTGAATGTTACTGACAGTCCATCCACTTAAATAATGACACAGTCATAAGACACGTTGCTCGACAAAACAGCGCCGGGAATGTTACTACCTACGATCCAAATCAGCTGTTTCCAATCGCATACTGAAAAAGTGGATACATCAGGCCAGGTAAAACACACTGGCATTGTAATCAACTAAGTGTATTACAAAAAAATTAGACGATTTAAAAGATCGGCCAAGCCGCATTCAAAGCATACCAATAGGTAATCTATTTCTGAAAAAGAAGAATAGAAAAAGAAAGAAACAAACAAACAAACAAAGGAAGCAAGAAAGAAAAAAAGAACGGCCCTACTCAAAGTGGTATACTGGTAATGCCACTCTTGTGCCTTAATTATTATTAAGGGCCTAAAACGCCCTTATTATTGCGCCAGTACCGTATCAATGCGATATGCATCATAAGATCTTTAGTAGAAAGAGCCATAGAGGTGAAAATAGATATACCTATGTTTCATAGATTATACCAAAACATTTGACAAAGTAAAGCATCAAGAAATAATCACAGTTTTAGAAAGCATAAACATAGACAGCACAGATCTAACAATAATAAAGAACATGTGCCGGCAACAATCTGCAACCATAAGAACTGGAAATCAATTGAGAATGTTTCAACAAATAAAACAGGGTGTTAAACAAGGTTGTGTGCTGTCACCAGATTTGTTTAATATTAATAGTGAGAATATTTAAAGATCCATAAGGGGCATGCCTGGAATAACAATTGGAGGTCATAATATAAATAATCTAAGGTATGCTGATGATACAGTCTTAATCGCTAAGAGTGAAAATGAGTTACAAGAAATGTTAGACATTACAGTGAAAGAAAGCAAAAATAAGGCACTCAGCATTAATTGCAAAAAGACAGAAGTAATGGTAACAACAAAGAAAAAGTCATCACCACAGAGAACAATAAAGACAAGTGGAACAATATTAAAACAGGTAAATGAATTTAAATATTTGGGAACTTTGTTAACCTCAGACGGAAGATGTACAACAGAGGTGAGATGTAGAATGGCTCAGGCAAAAGCAGCTTTCCAAAAAATGAGGAAGATACTATGCAATCCATTTTTGACAATAATACCAAAAAAATAACTCTTAAATGTTACGTAGAACCAGTCTTAACATATGGATGTGAATCATGGGCAATAGGGCAGCAGACAAGAAAATCACAGAATGCTGTAGAAATGTGGTATTACAGAAGAATGTTGAGAATACCACGGACAGACAAGAAGAGTAATTAAAACGTTCTGAAAGAGGTTAAAGCAAAATGAGAGCTAATTTCCAATATTCATCAGAAACAATCATCATTTTTTAGCCATGTAATGAGAAGGGAACAGCTGGAATATATTGTAACAAATGGACAAATCGAGGAACGAAGAGACAGAGGGAGCAAAGTGAAAAGATACCAGACAGCTTAAGAAAATGGCTTGGCAGAAGGTCAACAACGGAAATAATAAATAACTGTCGAGATCGAAAGTTGTGGAGAGACATGATCACCTACGCCAGCAGGCACGGTACATGATGATGATGATGATAACCGAAGTTGATATTTCTTAGTTCTTCAATGTGAGAGATAAATTAACTACCACTACACAATATGAATGCCTTCCTCATAATTTAGTTTCAATTTATTTACAAACATGATTTGTTCCCAAGCTTTGTTAAGTCCCTTGTACGCTAAACAGCAACCGAATTAAATTTGTACAATAAGTTTGAATATTGGAAATAAAATTGGTTAAATTACGAACAATCCGTCTGGGAGAAGGAAACTTTGCCCCAGACATTATAGACAGGTACAGACCGTTGAATGAGGTCCCCACAAATAATAAAGCGCTGGCTGTATGAGATTTTAAATCCATGCTTTGACCTGTCGTTTCTTAGTCGTCTTGTCAAATGAGTCTAAATTCGAGTAGACACTTTATCAGCACTTGTTCACTATTTAAGTAAAATGTAGAATGAACTCAATCTAAGGGTGGAGAATGGAGTAATTGCTGAAGATTTCTGCCTAACTTGGAATTATGACAGTATAGAATTGTTAGTTGGTATTTGTCAGTTATTGGTTGTTAGCTGTTTGTTGTTTGTTGTTGGTTGTTAGCTGTCAGTTGTTTGTTGTTAGTTGCTAGTTGTCGGTTGTTGGTTGTTAGCTGTCAGTTATTTGTTGTTAGTTGTCGGTTTTTGGTTGTTAGCTGTTAGTTAATTGCTGTCGATTGTTAATTGTTAGTTGCCTCAGTTGTTAGTTGTTAATTGTTGGTTGTTAGTTGTCTCAGTTGTTAGTTGTCTCAGTTGTTAGTTGTCTCAGTTGTTAGTTGTCTGTTAGTTGTCTCAGTTGTTAGTTGTCTCAGTTGTTAGTTGTTAGCAGTCTCAGTTGTTAGTTGTTAATTGTTAGTTGTTAGTTGTCTCAGATGTTAGTTGTTAGTTTTCTCAGTTGTTAGTTGTCTCATTCGTTAGTTGTTAGTCGTCTCAGTTGTTAGTTGTCTCAGTTGTTAGTTTTTAGTTGTCTCAGTTGTTAGTTGCCTCAGATGTTAGTTGTCTCAGTTGTCTCAGTTGTGAGTTGTTAGTTGTCTCAGTTGTTAGTTGTCTAAGGTGTTATTTGTTAATTGTTAGTTGTCTCAGTTGTTAGTTGTCTCAGTTGTTAGTTGTTAATTGTTAGTTGTCAATTGTTAGTTGCCAGTTGCTATTTGTTAGATCTCAGTTGTTAGTTGTTACTTGCCTGTTGTTAATTGTTAGATGCCACTTGTTAGTTCCCAGTTGTCATTTGACATTTTTTTGCCAGTTGTCATTTGTAATTTGTTTCGTTGTTAGTTGTCCGCTGTTAGTTGCCAGTTGTCATTTGTAATTTGTTAGTTGTTAGCTGTCCGCTGTTAGTTACCAGTTGTCAGTTGTATTTTGTTAGTTGTCAATTGTTAGTTAGCAGTTGTCATTTGTAATTTGTTAGTTGTCAATTGTTAGTTAGCAGTTGTCATTTGTAATTTGTTAGTTGTCAATTGTTAGTTAGCAGTTGTCATTTGTAATTTGTTAGTTGTTAGCTGTCCGCTGTTACTTACCAGTTGTCATTTGTAATTTGTTAGTTGTTAGCTGTCAGCTGTTAGTTGCCACTTGTCATTCGTAATTTGTTACAAATGTTCTCTGTTTCTTGTGCCCTGCTAAATTACATTGCTGAACAACCAACAATGTATCCTTAAGACAAGCATATCTATATATCATTTTTAGCGACCTGTAATTTTCCCGCAACAACATATTGCTGTGCAACATCGACATCTTCTTTGCGTTCACCCCTTCAGTTGGCATGAATGCGTCGTTTCGCTATTTCAGATCCTATCTATGATAGCAGCCCAACAAATCCGTTTTCAGCATGGGCAGATTTTGCTTAACAATTTTGATTAGTAAAAGTTGGACAGTGGCCAATATTGGCGCGATATTTTCGTGTTTTTTTTTAAACTGTCATGTGTTCTTTAACGTACGTCAGTGTACATAGGACCACTTTTTTTTTGCCGTTATCAGAGAGGGTGTGGCAACATTACTCAGAGTTCATGGAAAAAGGTAAAACCACAAAGAGGCCACGGATTGGAAGTGAAACATTCCGATCTTCTGTGCCCGAATTCGAAACCGTGACTTTCCTGTCTAGAGGCAGATGTCTTACCTCCAGACCACCGGGGGAGAAGAAGCGTCTGCGACCTGCGGTCGCAATAGCAGAGTCGGCGCACCATCAGCTGACCTAGTATACCAAGACCTAGTAGTTCTACCTCCTCGTGGTCTCCCATGGTAACAGTCTGCGTCAAACCAGGCTGGCTAACAGAAGCTAGGATCGTCGTGTTCCCCGTAGTGGTGGCTGTTACTGATATAGAAGACCCAGTATTGCAGTACCTCTGGTCTGGACTAGTAGTTTCCCAGCATAGCCTGGGATAGACGAACTCCAATTCTCCAGTAATAGCCGGGAATGTCAAGAAAGCCATTACGACCCGCCACATCAAAAGTGTCAAAGGGCACCCTGCCCGCATCAACTCGTGACAATCCATCAACAACAACAACAACACATCCAGACCACCCAATTACTCCAGACATGGGTAATCGACAGATTTACATTAATCAGTGCCTTTTAAAGCAAGTGATACAGAATATTTCTCAGAATGTCAGGATTGAGAAAAGAACCAAAATGTTAATTTTGCAAGAACAAACAATTTTCAGAAATGTGGCTAAAGGGAACATAAAAGCAAGGACAATAAAATATTTTAGCCGCGTAGAGCTGCATAGTGATTATGTAGTGAGTATATCAGTTCCAGGTAAAATTAAAATGAGGAAGGCCTAGAAGAAAGTGGATGCAAGGTTTCACAGACGAGCTGGGAAAGCCTGCAGATGTTGGAGATCTCGAGCAAGACAGAGAATATGTCGGAGTAGCTGTCAAGGGAGGCAAGTTCCAATAGGGACAAGCTGGATGATGATGATGTCTATGTGATTGTGTTCTGGAGATGTTAGTAACACTGTCTTTCTTATCAGAAAGAAGAGACTACTGCTGGTTCAATAACGTAGTTCAATGTCAGAACACAAGAGACGAAGAACCTGGGTTCTATTCTATTCTATTCTATTCTATTCTATTCTATTCTATTCTATTCTATTCTATTCTATTCTATTCTATTCTATTCTATTCTTTTTTTATTCTACTCTATTCGATTCTACTCTATTATATTCTGTTCTATTCTACCCTATTCTATTCTATTCTGCTCGATTCTTTTTTTATTCTACTATATTCTATTCTACTCTATTATATTCTGTTCTATTCAATTCTGCTCTATTCTGTTCTATTCTATTCTCTTTATGGAGCCAGTTTAATTGCAGTCCAGTATCTCCATACCCGCTCCACCACCCGTCCCAAAGTTACATAAAGCGTACACATATTGCATTTTCCAGTATGTTGCTCAATTTCGATACATCTTTTTTCCCCGCAAACCACTCCGGAACTGTTTCACCGTTAGACTCATCACCTCTCAATGCATACATCCTGTCTCTTTCATTCTCCTCCTATTCTCATAATGAATCAAAAATAAACTTCAAGATGTCCTCTTTGTACAGAAGTCAGTCCTGCTCTGTTATGATTCCACGGTAATTACATTTCAGCAAGTACTCAACTCACCAACGATAAGTTTCATTGACATACCTCATTCTCATTCCACATACTGCATGCTTAGTTTCACAATTAATTCTCACTATTCTTGCTATTCACACAACCCATTTTAACCATTCTTCGAGTTTGTTCTTGCAACGGGTTAAGGCATAAAAATGCGAAGCTGCAGTAAAGCTGAATGTGAGGAAAAATAAAAAAATAGAAAAAAATGGTATGTAAGAAGCTTTACGTGATAGGTGGACGACACAGACTAAACGACGTTAAATGCCGAAACGTTGTTTACTCTGTGTTGTCCACTTATCACGTAAAGCTTCTTACATACCATTTCTTTCTATTTTTGAATTTTTCCTTGTTCTTGCAACTCATTCTCTCTACACGTTACATTTATTCTCACAGCGTAATTGAACCATAGAGTTAATGAGTTAATGAGTTATTGAGTTATTGAGTTATTTGGGAGTCATCATTATTGTACTCCGAACATGTACATAGATGCTCAGATCCCCTCCTTAGCAAGCCTTGCAGTGTCCAGCAACAGCCGACTCCAGTTCTATGTTGGTTCATAAGTCTTCTTATACGCCACTAAGTTAATACTTCTTGTCGTCATTGTTGACTCTGTCGCTGAAAGTCGACGGCTGTGAATGGTCTAAAAACTAGACTCACGTGCATTTAGCCGCACGAATCCAGAATCAGTTTCCACATTACAGACTGGCCAACCCCAGGCAGTCAGCTCTTCGGCACATGGATACACCGTTAGCTTTTTATTCTCTTCATTCAGAATCGCACATTAATGAAATCACACTTCCTTAGCGACGAGCCGGCAAAAAGACACCACTAAAACAGAACTATTACTCGCTATTTTTAACTTAAAATACTGTAAACATTAAGTTTTGACTACATCAATGGGTCGTTATAAATTTATATAAATCAAATAAGCAACAATAATAACCAAATGTTTTTTTTAAATGAAATTAATTCCCTGTTGGGTTCTAATCATTATAACTTTACATGCAAATTTTGAAGAACTTACAAAAAGCGGTTAAAAAGATATCAATTTTAAAAGTTGGGCACGAGTTATGAAACGGACTATAACTAAGCCAGAACTGCCTCTACAATTGTCGTGTCCCCGTGTGCAAACGCGGTGCATTCTCTCAACGGAACTAAATCAGGATCTTCGATAGAAATGTCAATGTAGTCCTAATAAGGTTCGGAAACGTGGAGGGAAACAAAGACTAATAATATGAACAGACACCAATCTTTTATAAACAGATGTCTAAGACAGATTCTTAGTATTAGAAGGTCAAGTAGAAACACAAACTTTCGGGAAAGAAACTGTCCAGATACTAATAGGAATGTAGACGAAGAAAAGTCAATGGGGATGGATGACAACAAACTGCTAAAACAACCAAGAAATATTGCAAGACAGTCAATGAACTGAAAGCCAAAAGGAACAAGGAAAATTGGAAGGGTGATAGGACCTGGAGAATAACCGTCGAGGTAAAAAGGAAAGGACCTGGGCGGAGGTCAGCCTTGAACGAAGACTGTGTCCGACAGCGACTCGGTTTATTTCACCTGAAATATTGTATGTTTAATAAGGGTATTCAAAGTATTTGTGAGGGGGAAGTGTCTAGGCCGTGGTAGGTGTGAGGAGTATATGTGACCGATGTGTGAGAGAATGATGTGAGGGGGAAGTGTCTAGGCCGTGGTAGGTGTGAGGAGTATATGTGACCGATGTGTGAGAGAATGATGTGAGGGGGAAGTGTCTAGGCCGTGGTAGGTGTGAGGAGTATATGTGACCGATGTGTGAGAGAATGATGTGAGGGGGAAGTGTCTAGGCCGTGGTAGGTGTGAGGAGTATATGTGGACGATGTGTGAGAGAATGATGTGAGGGGGAAGTGTCTAGGCCGTGGTAGGTGTGAGGAGTATATGTAGACGATGTGTGAGAGAATGATGTGAGGGGAGAAGACACTAGGAAGTGGTAGGTGTGAGGAGTATATATGGACGATTTGTGAGAGAATGATGTGAGGGGAGAAGACACTAGGAAGTGGTAGGTGTGAGGAGTATATGTGGACGATTTGTGAGAGAATGATGTGAGGGGAGAAGACACTAGGAAGTGGTAGGTGTGAGGAGTATATATGGACGATTTGTGAGAGAATGATGTGAGGGGAGAAGACACTAGGCTGTGGTAGGTGTAAGAGAATGATATGAGGGGAGAAGAGACTAGGCCGTGGGAGGTTTGATGAGTATATGTGGTCGATGTGTGAGAGAATGATGTGAAGGGAGAAGACACTAGGCTGTGGTAGGTGTAAGAGAATGATATGAGGGGAGAAGAGACTAGGCCGTGGGAGGTTTGAGGGGTATATGTGGACGATGTGTGAGAGAATGATGTGAAGGGAGAAGAGACTAGGCCGTGGGAGGTTTGAGGAGTATATGTGGACGATGTGTGAGAGAATGATGTGAAGGGAGAAGAGACTAGGCTGTGGTAGGTGTAAGAGAATGATATGAGGGGAGAAGAGACTAGGCCGTGGGAGGTTTGAGGAGTATATGTGGACGATGTGTGAGAGAATGATGTGAGGGGAGAAGACACTAGGCTGTGGTAGGTGTAAGAGAATGATATGAGGGGAGAAGAGACTAGGCCGTGGTAGGTGTGAGGAGTATATGTGGTCGATGTGTGAGAGAATGATGTGAGGGGGAAGTGTCTAGGCCGTGGTAGGTGTGAGGAGTATATGTGGACGATGTGTGAGAGAATGATGTGATGGGAGGGAGAAGAGACTAGGCCGTGGTAGGTGTGAGGAGTATATGTGGTCGATGTGTGAGAGAATGATGTGATGGGAGGGAGAAGAGACTAGGCCGTGGTAGGTGTGAGGAGTATATGTGGACGATGTGTGAGAGAATGATGTGATGGGAGGGAGAAGAGACTAGGCCGTGGTAGGTGTATATATAGACGATGTGTGAGAGAATGATGTGAGGGGGGTGTCAGGTTAAAAATCAATTATAAAGAAGATAAATCTTAAGTGAATGAAAGAACGACTCTAATATTCTGTCCCTCATGTAGACTAAACAATGCAAACAACATTGAAGATACAATCGACTATTACCTTTCTACTGTGACTGCGATGATGAGCCAGACTGATAGATCGCTGGTCACATAGCCAAAAGTCACGATTAGTTTGCAGATCCAGTTCGCAGATTCCTGGTAATCAAACCCGAATAGCTCAACTATCCAGATCCGAAGTAGGCCGTTATATAACACAACAGTATCGACTACGGCAAGGACAGCTACAAGAAGAAATATTGAGAAATAATACGACAATTATTGAAGCTAGAAATATAAATACCTGCGAATATTTTAACAAAAGTTATGATAGAAAATTTAGTTAATATACAGGAAATTAAATTACAGTTACTGAAAGTCCGTATCTTAAAAGTTATAGATACATAATATAAATTTGATTAAATGATATTTAGTGAAAAATCGTATTAATTAACGTTAATTTAATTACGATAAGTTAAGTGAAGAATATATAATTAGTTTAGAATTAATGGCAAATTCTTTTTGTTTAATTTACATTTAATAAAGTACAATATGTTAGGTCATATATAAATAATTGACATACGATTTTATATACAATATATTAATGCAAGGATAATTAGCTAATTTATAATTATTTTGTTAAAAAAATAAGCAGCTGTTAAAAAGACAACATTCAGTTCGTGAAAAGTCAACATTCAGTTCGTCAAAAGACACCTAGTTACAGTTAATGAAAGTATAATTAGTAAATTACATTTAATAATGTTTCAGTTAATACGATTATAGATTGCAGTCAAAATTGTTAAAAGTAGTCAAGTTATTAATTTACAGAAGCTGAAATCACGATTATAATACTACAGTTAATGAATAAAGATATATTATATTGCAGATAATATACAAATGTAAAAAAAAATAAAATAAATAATTAAACATGTATTTGAAATATTTGATAAATAATGGACGAATGCATGTTATGTTGCACAAGCTTGAGAAGGAAACAATGTTTTACATACCTACAAGCAATAAAAGAAAATCTAAAATATTTCAAATAATATAATAGCATACAACATATTGGGAGCCGCGATAGCTCAGTGGTTAGTGAACTGGACTACAATGGACAAGAGGTAGGGTTCGATCCCAACCGACGGCTTCCGGGTTCACCCAGCCTTAAAAGGGTACCGGATTTTTTTCTGGGAAAGTAAAGCGGCACGGGCGTAACACCGACCACATTACCTCAAAAATCATGTGCCGAAGGTCTGTAAAATGTAAGTTCACTAACACCATATTCCCTATACGCCACTTGGCGTGACGGGGGTACTTTACTTTTTACTTTTATATACCATATTACAAAAATGAAGAGAATATAAAATATAACAGAGGGGAAAACCCAGTATGTGGTTTCTTCTTTATGTTTAAACTTCGGAATGCTTACAGATTTTTAAATAGAAATGTTTCCGTTTCTAAGATGGCGGATCTACTCCACGTTCTCTCGATCGCTGCAGAAAGTACATTCTATGTCTGATTAATTTCGGTTCTAATTTGCACTCCTAAAGAAATATGACGATCATCACTTTCGGGAGGACGTGAACTTCTGGTATATAGTGGATAGGCGGCAGGAACCATTGCAGGTTATGCATGAAAAGTGTTCATTGTTGCAGTTTCCTTATATTCAAGTCCATGGGGGACTGGTTAGTCTCGAGGCAAAACGCCGGCCTCGGGACAGAGAGGTTGTGGGTTCAAATCTCGGCTACACCAGTTAGGATTTTTATTTGTGATTTCTCTCTGCGACAACCACCCCTGGTCTCAGCAGCGAGGCCCGGCTTGAAACGTCAGTTACTCATCGACGGAAAAAAAACATGAGTACCTCCGAAGTCGGAGTTATCTGCCAGTGCGGCGAGGGACCCCTGTGCACGTGGCTGCCAGGGAAAAATGGATTAACACGCAAAACTCAGTTCCTAGTCTCTAGGGACTTCGTCAGAGTTGATAGCTGGCGAACGCAACAACAACAAATAGAAATTGAATTCTAGTAGGTAAACATACGTTAAAACTAGACAGAGAAATTGACATTACAATACAAAAAGCAAATGCTGTCACATACCAGCTTTCACCATTGCTAAGACATCCAAACATTTCTGTAGCAGCTAAACAACAAATGATAAATAGCATTTTCATACCAACCTTGTGCTATGAAAGTCAAACATGGACCCTTTCTAAATCATATTTAAAAAAGATCAATACATGTCAGATGTGATGCTTGAGAAAAGTAACAAACAACACAAGAAGAGATAGAATACCAAATGAAACCATAAGAAAAATGGTAGGAATAAAACCCTGCCAAAAATATATAGAACAACAACAACTTAAATTGTTGGGCCACCTAGTCGGAATGAATCCTCAGCATTCACCATCAAGGGCGTTCTTATCGAGAATGCATGGAAAAAGACCAAGAGGAAGACCTAGAAGAAGATGGATAGATGCAGTGATAGAGACATGTAACAACAAAGGAAAATCACTAATTCAGACAGTTCAAGCAGCTCAAATGATATAACGACACCTTTTCGGTATCAGTGAGAAAGAGAAATGAAGAAAGAAAGAAAGATTCATACGTTTTGTCCTGAATTCAAACAGTATTCAACCCATCCAAACTGCCAGTCGGCCAGGACAGGATGGCTAAACGTTGTTTTTAAACTTACAACGAGGTCTAGTGTGGGTTCTAAGTCTAGAAAGCTCTACGATCATTCTAGTGAGGCATTTGCAAATAAATGTTTGCTAGGACCAGAGAGTGTAAGAATTGACATACCGAGATACATGTAGGAGGAGACCTTCAACATTGGCTTTCGTCGCAAGACGATGAAGGAGAAGAGGTTGCCGAACGTTCCGAGCAGAACTAGGATTGGAGGTAGATACAGCAGCATCAACTTTCTTGCCCGAAATTCTTGGAACTGAAACAAGAAAATACAAAAGACATGCATTATTTCAAAGAAAAAATAAATTCTTATTCGCGCGTGCAATAACAAGAGCTTTCTTGTCCGGAATTATTCTTACACCTGAAACAAGAAAAATACAACAGACATTCATTATTTCAATGCAAATTTAATTTCTTATAAACACGAGTTAAGTAACACTAGCAAGTGGTGAATGGTGATGTGGGGGGCAGTCGACAAGTAGTGCCGGTTATGGTCTTCATTACATGATAGCAGGCAGAGGATCTCAACTATAGAGACAATAGCTGCGATCTCTACTACAGTCACTGTCGCCCTGTAGATTATGATAGGACCGCATTGGCTTATCTTGGGCCGCTCGATAAAAATGACAAATGGATTTTCTGATTCTCTACCTTACAGCAGAGATACAGAACACAATACAAGCTATGGAGATGATGTTGTCTTAAAGGTTTTGACATCTCTTACTTAGATCGGTTTACTTTGTAGATCGTACCATGAATTAAAACATGTTCTACAGGATTGCTCCCCAGCACACAGATATGAGAAGGACAATGTAGTCCACACCCACCTCCCTGGAAGAGAAACTATACGGGGCAACCGAATCACTTAAACAGACAGCTGCCTTCATAAGAAAGTGCGGAATCCTACTCTGAATGAGCCATGATCGCAAAAGAAGTACCAGGAATGAAACATTTCGCACAGCTACACAACAAGCACTGCGGTAGTTTATACTATTGTGAAGAAATATAAAATGAAATGGTTTAGCAACATATCTCTATCGTCTGCCCCACCAAGGACCATTCTGCAAGGAACTGTGAAGGAGCGAGAAGGAAGGGTAGAGAAAGAGATGGGAAGATAACATCAAAGAATGAACAGGAGTTCACTTCCCAAAAATAAATAACTGAGGATACATGGAGAAAGTTGACGAAGTTTGTCAGTGAAGACAATAAAGACCCATGTGGTTATAGCATGAAGGAAGGAAGGTCCGAAAACCACGCTACTGCATTACAACATTAATGTAAAACTTCAGTTGATATTGCTACGATGTTCGTATGTGAAGCCTGGATTGTGTATAGACGTCGTTTAACCACATCCGCTCAACCTTTGTTAGGACGTTTGTGAACATCCCTTGGCAAGACAGGATCCTATATATCGCCATATTGCACAAGGCTGATATCTCCAGCATTGGCACTATCTGATGCACACATAGACCAACCAGACCCGCCTTACTAAAAAAAAAAGTAAAGTACTCCCGTCACGCCAAGTGGCGTATAGGGAATGTGGTGTTAGTGACCATAAATTTTACAGACCTTCGGCACATGATTTTTGGGGTAATGTGGTCGGTATTACGCCCGTGCCGCTTCACTTTCCCAGTTAAAAATCCGGTACCAATTAAAGGCTGGGTGAACCTTGAAGCCGTCGGTTGAGATCGAACCCTACCTCTTGTCCTTTGTTATTGAGTTATTGAGTTATTTGCGGGTTATCATCATTGCACTCCGAACATGTCCATAGGTGCTCAGATCCCCTACTCAGCAATTCCCTCAGTGTCCAGCGACTGACGACTCCAGTTCTATGTTGGTTGATAAGTCTTCTTACACGGCCACTAAATGTCTCATTTCTGGCTGTGCCGAACTTAACTCCCATTTCCATCAACCGAATAAGTGACGTGGATCTGTGTTTGTCGAAGTCCTGTGCTCTTCCCACATCTCGGAGGGATTTGATGCTGTCCGCCCGATCCACTGGTTGCCCGTCTTCAACGACAGTGCAGCTAGTCAACCTGTCCGCCCTTTCATTTCCCCGTACTCCCGCATGTCCAGGGACATAGACAAAGGTGACATTTCGTATTTGGATTTCTGCAACGACTCTACCCATTGCATGCGTACAGAGCCCGCCTCCTCTCTTTTTATCATGCTCATCGAATCACTCAGTATACATGCGTGGGTGTAGTCTTGTGACTCTAACCATTTGAATGCCTTGGTCACTGCCATCACCTCCATTGTCATGCTACTCGTGGTCATGACGTATGCACCACTGTCTTCTTTGACTATTCTGCCTGCCGAGCGTGCTGTAAATGCCCATGCACTTCTTTGGTGTCGTCTGACAGATCCGTCTGTATAGATGACTGCATCTTTCTCATCGGTATTATCGCAGATGAGACCGTTGACCTCAGCATTAACCATGACCGGGTTCTGTTCCCTACTTTTGTATGACAATGTGTGACAATACACGAGAAAGTCCCCTTGAATGACGTAGGCACCGGTATCCACTCCTCACCAACGCTGATATTGGTAAGCCCACAGACCCGTTTGATGACATCTTCTGCTCGGCCCACCCATGATTTGCCTCTTTTTAGCCTGTCACCTTTCTCTGTGTTGAGCACGTAGCGCAATGGATGCTCTTTATCTGTACTAATCTTCAGGTATGCTCGTGCTCTCCAGATCTTGATTCTGTCATCCATGGTTGGAAAGTCAAGAAGATACCTCATTGCTACACAGGAAGTGTCCCTCGTACATCCCAGGATAATGCGCATGGCTTTATTTTGTACTTTCTCCAGCCTATCAATTTGAGTCGTACTGACAGTAAGAATGGCCAGGGCATACTCGATTGGTGCGAGGACTAATCCCTGGAACAGAAGAGTAAGTAGCCATGACCTTCAAGGCGGCTAATCCTTTGCGGGATTTTGTTATCACATGGTCGACGTGGTCACAGACTGCGATCAAACTTAACTCCAAGGTATGTCATCAACTTGTCCCTAGTCACCTCATCAGCTCCCATTCGTACTACCGGTGTGGTCGTATGAACGATATGATTGTTACGGGAGAACCATGAAACTGATGCTTTATTAGGATTAACCACGGCACCTGATACCCCACACCAGGAAGAAATGCGATCGAGTTCGTCTTGCATTGTGGAAGCGATTCCCCGTCTGTCTCTTCCCTGTCGATATACCAGAATGTCATCAGCAAAAGTCATAGTTTTTTTTCCTCCCATCCAGCTGTTGTTCCGTGATCGTTATTGTGTACACGTTAAATAGAACTGGTGACAATGGTGAGCCTTGTGGCAGCCCAGGACAAATGGATGTTGGCTCGGAAGACCAACTTCCACATCTGAGTATCACCTTCCTCTGAAACAGTGCCTCGGCGATCCATCTAATGAGGAAGGGGTGCACCGCTAGTTTGAGGAGCATATGCATGAGATATTCAAATGGTACCCTGTTGTATGCATCCTCCAGATCTATAGCAGCAGCACATGTCTCCTCTCGTCCGCGGAAGCCTTCGAAGACGTCATAGGCAAAGACTGCCGCATTCAGTCATGTCTCTTTGTTATATCTATAACCTCCGAGTGTGGGTGGAAATACGCGTTTCTGTACAAGGTGACAGGTGAGGACATGGGCAACTATTTTTCTCCAGCAGCTTGCCCGCAGTGTTCTGCATTGTGATGATTCTGTAGGCACTGATCTGAGAATGGTCCTTGTTTGGCTTTGTCCTTTGTAGTCCAGTTCACTAACCACTGTTCGAACATTAATATTGAACCCTGGGCAACAAAAAAGAACTGCCTGACGCATGTAGAGCTACATCATGAGAATGATGACAAAAAGAAGTAACAGCCCAATAACAAAGACGAGTAGGAAGCTCGCAAAATGGATCACCAAATACCAGACACATGTCCACGCTGTCATAGATTATTCCAGGCCCGCATCATGCTTAACAGTTATATATGGACACTCAAACTGAACTAACCACTGGATGAAGTGGTCCTCTGTACTCCTGATACACAAACAATCATTTCTCATTAAATAAACTATTATCTAAGAGCTTAAGACTGTGCCCATGCCGTAACAATAAACCAGTATCATCCCTAACTTCACTGTCGGCCAATGGATGAAAGACTGGGTCACCTAGTGCATTATAAATAATGTCTTCTGTAATTAAAATTGCGCGATTTCGAGTGACGACAGAATCAAACATGTTTTTTAACTGTTGGGGCTGCAATATGAAAACAACACTGGTCTGAACCTCTCATGGCAATTACACTGAGTACGCGGTCTTTATTCTCCTGCCCCTATTTTAAAAAAAATACTCAGTCTTAATAGCAGAAAGTCGGAAGTAATGGTAACAACAAAGAAAAAGACATCACCTCAGTGCAAAATAAAGACAGGTGGCACAATATTAAAACAGGTAAATGCATTTAAATATTTGGGAACTTTGTTAATCTCAGATGGTAGATGTACAACAGAGGTGAGATGAAGAATGGCTCAGGCAAAAGCAGCTTTCCAAACAATGAGGAAGAATATATGCAATCCATTTTTGACAATAGAAACAAGAAAAAGAGTTCTTAAATGTTATATAGAGCCAGTCTTAACATATAGTTGTGAATCATGGACAATAGGACAACAGACAAGGAAATCACTGGAGGCTGTAGAAATGTGGTTTTACAGAAGAATGTTGAGAATACCATGGACAGCTAATAAGAGTAATGTTGTTGTTGTTGTTTTCATATTGCAGCTAGTGTATAGCAACAACAACATAAAAGTAATGAAAACGTTCTGAAAGAAGCCAAAGCAAAAAGAGAGCTAATTTCCAATATTAGGAAGAAACAATAATTATTTTTTGGCCATGTAATGATAAGAGAATAGCTGGAATATATTGTAACAACTGGGAAAATTGAGGGACGAAGAGATAGAGGGAAGCAAAGAGAAAAGATACCGGACAGTTTAAGAGAATGGCTTGCAGAAGGGCAACAACAGAAATGATAAATAACTGTCGAGATCGAAAGTTGTGAAGACATATGATCACCTACGCCCTCAGGCCCGGTGCTTGATGATGATTTACAAAAAAAAATAACACGCCTCAGAAATAAAAACAAAACAATAAACACAGGTAAACAATAACATGGCGTGTTTTCCACGTGTACCATTAATTGTTATATACAGCACAATCTATGTACAGATGAATGTACCAATGAGAAAAAACAAAACAATAATGAACACTCTATCTAAAAAAAAAAAACAACTATCTTTACAACACATAGTACCATTGCTGGTGTATGTCGGGGGGCAACGATAGAACCCCTAGGGATAAAGGCCGCTTGGTCAAGCAGTCGCCACGACGTGTGAGACTCAGGATTTTTATTTCACTCCCGATATAAAAATATATGTAACACCTACTTTGAGCAAGAGAAAAGGAAACTATACACATGGAAAAGCCCTGGAGATAGGAAGAGGAATCAAATAGATTACATAATGATAAAAGAAAGGTTCCGTAACAGCGTAAAGAAAGCCAAAACCTACCCAGGAGCAGATATTAATTCTGATCACAATCCTGTAATGATTAAAATGAAAATCAAACTAAAGAGAAACAAGCAAAAATCTGATTCATCAACAAACCCACTCGACATAACAGCTTTAAATCAAAAAGATATTAAAGATACCTATACAATACAAGTAAAGAACACATACCAGAAGCTGCTAGAAGAAGGAATTGAACAATACAGAAGAGAAAATCCTGATGAAAAAGTAACAACCAAATGGCAATGCATAAAGAAAAGCATACAAAAAGCCTGCGACACCTTACCCAAAAGAGAAAAGAACAAAAAACAAAAATGGATAACTAACACCATCTTAGAAAAAATGGAAGAAAGGAGACAAGCGAAGAACACTGCCCAATACAATAAAATAGATAATGAGATACGCAAAATGTGCAAAAAGGCAAAAGAAGACTGGCTCAGCCAAAAATGTATAGAAATAGAAACTATGGAAAGCAAACAAGACCTAAGAGGAATGCACACAGAAATAAAGAGAATGACTAATAAAAATAAAAAAGCCACAGAAGGTGGATGCATTGCAGACAAAAAAGGAAAAATGCTAACAGACAATAAGGATATCATAGATAGATGGCAGGAATATATAACAGAACTATTTCATGATCAAAGGGACAAGAAACCAGTTATAAAATGTACATCAGGCTATAAAATCTTAAAATCTGAGGTGGAAAAAGCTATAAAAACAATGAAAAGGGGAAAAGCAGCAGGACCTGAAAGCATACAGATAGAGATGATACAGGCACTTGAAGATTTTGGCATTGAAGTGATTACAGACATATGCAACGACATATACCACACAGGATACATACCAAATGAACTAAAAACATCAACTTTCATTGCATTGCCTAAAAAGAATGGTGCAGTTGAATGCAGTGACTTTAGAACAATAAGCCTAATGAGCCATGTTACAAAAATCTTGCTAAAAGTTATACAAGGAAGGATTCAGAATAAAATCAATACTGAATTAGATGAGCAGCAATTTGGATTTAGGAAAAATAGCGGGACAAAAGAAGCCATATTCTGCATGAGAACATTAATCGAAAAATACACAGAAGTAAACAAACCAATATATGCCTGCTTCATAGACTACACCAAAGCTTTTGATAGAGTACACCACAAACAACTTATAGAATGCCTAAAAGAGATACATCTAGATGACATGGATATACGACTAATATGCAATCTATACTGGGAGCAAACAGCAATAATAAAATATAACAAAGAGTTCTCTACACCCATTGATATAAAAAGAGGAGTAAGACAAGGATGCATCCTATCACCAAGCTTGTTCAATCTATACACTGAGCAAATCTTTAAAAACATCATAGAGATGCCAGGCCTACAAATTAATGGAAAGATAATCAATAACCTAAGATATGCTGACGATACTGTACTACTAGCAGAAAATCCTAAAGACCTACAACAATTACTTAATGAAATAAACACGACAAGCAAAAAATATGGACTAGATATGAATATCAAAAAGACTAAAACTATGATCATAAACAAAGAAAATACTCAAAACCCACAAGTGGATATCAAAATTGAAGGAATAGACCTTGAGACAGTTCAGAACTATAACTACCTTGGACATACTATAACCAGTGATGGAAAATGTACAACTGAAATAAACAAAAGAATAGGAATGGCAAAAAGTAATTTTAATGTCATGAAGGACATACTAACATCAAAACAAATAACACCAGAACTAAAACTAAGAATAGCAAAATGTTACATCTTCTCAATATTCCTATATGGTGCTGAAACATGGACATTAGACAAGAAAACAGAACAGAGAATTGAAGCCTTTGAAATGTGGATATATAGAAGAATAGGTAGAATTGGATGGAAGGAAAAGAAAACAAATGACAGTCTTAAAACAACTAAAAATGAAAAGAGAACTTCTGAACACAATTAGAACAAGACAAATGCGATTCTTAGGCCATGTTAAAAGACACAACAGCCTACTGAAAGTGATCCTGGAGGGGAAAATACAAGGTAAAAGAGGCAGAGGCAGACCAAGATTAACATGGACGAGTAACATCAAAAGATGGACAAATCAACCGATGACAACCTGCACCATCAAAGCAAGAGATAGAGCAAAATGGCGCTCTATGGTAGCCAACCTTCGTTGCGGAGACGGCACTCAATGATGATGATGATATAAATCCTTTCTGTCTACCGCGGGCTTCGAACAACGTACGCCGGCTTTTCAGCCAGTGGGGCAGTGGTTTTTTATCCGCACGGCCACGCGCACCTCCCTACCTACTGCAACACTCTATCTACAAGAAATAAAATCAGAACAAAATAATTGTTTCCCTTTGTCACGCTCCAAATTGTTAAAGCCTGGAGAAGGTTTTATTATGGGTTTTATTTTTCAATCTTAGCTCTCGGGCGATTGTTACACAGAATATTGATAGATCTCATTCAGTCTTGCTCTTATTTGATGATCATCTTCTTCAATATTTGGTTTTTCTTCTAAACCTCCAATCATTTGTTGAATTGGGCTGTTTTATTTGACAACCCACGCGATGTTTGATTCTTACAGCAAATAATTTTATATACGTTTATTTGTAGGTGTATATAGTCATCACAGAATTAACAATTTGAGACCTATAGACACATACATTGTCACATATCTTCAATGCTTCTGTCATGGACAACTTTATTTGTGTAAATAAAAGCAATTATTCGTATATCTATATCAATGAAAAGTAAGTTAAATAGAGTACGTAAAAAAAATGAGTTTATTGTGAAATCCTATAGAGAAATGAACCAGTTATTGAGAGACAACTTCATTGAGTGAATATCACTTTTCGACATTTGTGAATATTTTCTTTGTTTGATTCACTTCTTTAATTTTGAGCTTGCCTGTCAACGGGGGATGCTACACTGTGTAGCAAAGTTCTGCAACCACTCTCCGCCAACGGACTCAGTTGTGTGCTATCTGCTCCAAATGCGCCCACCTCCGGTCAGCCTTTGTTTCTATCTCAACGGTTTTACTTCCGGTTTTACTTGGACCATTCAACTTTCCTATCTCACTGTGGGTTGCCCAATAGAAGCTGCTATTTTATTACAGTTTAATCTCATGAGTTTTAAGAAAGTTTAACCAACATGGAAACACTTAACCAATGCAGACAGAGCCTAATCATCCATACTCAACTACATCCAAGTTGTAAAAAGATGCGGCTCGACCTTCTAACGTAACTTCTTCTTCTTCTTTCCTTCCTCATCTGCCTTTCAGCGTCGAGGTTCTAGCGCAGCACTTCTTAAAAAGACACTATCATTCACAGAGAGTGTAGTGACGGACATTGCAACGATCAAGCTGAAACAAACATAATGAACGAATGGAGGCTCGCTCGTAAAATGCAATCATGCATGTCCGCTCATAGAGAGATGCTCAACATCATCATTATCATACCGGTTGGCGTAGGTGATCATGTCCCTCCACAATCTTCTATCTACAGTGCATCGTATCAGTTCTGTTGTTGACTGTTTTCCATGCCATGACACTAAGCAATCCGGTATTTTCTCTCTTTGTCGCCCGCGATCTCTCTTTCCTTTTATTTTGCCAGTTGTAACCAAGTATTCCAACTTTCCTCTTCTCATGATGTGCCCGAAAAATGTTGATTGCTTCTTTCTGATGTTTTTTAAGAGCTCCCTTTTTGCGTTGGCCTCTTTGAGAACTTCCTCATTGGTCTTTTTAGCTGTCCAGAGAACTTTCAACATTCTTCTGAGAAATCCCATCTCTGTGGCCTCCAATCGTCTTTTCATTTGTTTGTCCACTGTCCATGATTCGCTTCCATAGGTCAGAATGGGTTCTATATAGCACCGATGAACTCTCTTTCTCATTTTTATCGACATAGATTTGTTGCAAAGGATAGGAAGAGTTTTTATAAGGATTGATACCCCTGTAGCACTCTGTGGCTATCGAAAATTGTGCTAGTGGTGAACTCCGATTGTCTCTAGTATATAGGCACGAATCTTTAGGCAAAGCTTTAGTTGCCTGTTCCCTGAACGTTAAAGCACTGACTGCAGTTTTTTCACAACCTTCTACACTTGGATGAAATAGTTACAACTCCTTTAAGATCTAATGCCAGTATTTTATTTATTTAGTTTGTATTCTTCACTTCTTCTACCACAACCATCAATCAGTAAAGGTATATATGTGTCATATGACAGATAGACAAAGAAACAGACAGACGCACAGACATATAGACACATCCAAGGTCAGAGGGTCAGATGACAGATAGAAAGGCAGAGACAAAAAGACAGACAGAAAGACAGGTGAATGGATGGATGGGTAGGTAGGTAAGCTAGATAGACAGGCAGGCAGGCAGGCAGGCAGGCAGGCAGGCAGGCAGGCAGGCAGGCAGGCAGGCAGGCAGGCAGGCAGGCAGGCAGACAGACAGACAGACAGACAGACAGACAGACAGACAGACAGACAGACAGACAGACAGACAGACAGATAGATAGATAGATAGATAGATAGATAGATAGATAGATAGATAGATAGATAGATAGATAGATAGACAGACAGACAGACAGACAGACAGATAGATAGATAGATAGATAGATAGATAGATAGACAGATAGATAGATAGACAGACAGATAGATAGATAGATAGATAGATAGATAGATAGATAGATAGATAGATAGATAGATAG
Source organism: Megaustenia siamemsis (assembly GCA_032433765.1). Classification (NCBI taxonomy): domain Eukaryota; kingdom Metazoa; phylum Mollusca; class Gastropoda; order Stylommatophora; family Ariophantidae; genus Megaustenia; species Megaustenia siamemsis. The sequence continues at coordinate 57,355,834 of JAVIAB010000106.1, forward strand.
ATAGATAGATAGATAGATAGATAGATAGATAGATAGATAGATAGATAGATAGATAGATAGATAGATAGATAGATAGATAGATAGATAGATAGATAGATAGATAGATAGATAGATAGATAGATAGATAGATAGATAGATAGATAGATACGTTTATCTGTGAGAAACATTGTCGTTGCCGTGAACACTTATGACATATCACAGTTTACATCGATGTCGAGACATTTAGCCCCAGTGAGCCCCATCCGATTTTGTAACGACATTTTCTTGGCACTTGTTATGTTATATCTCCTCGAACCTTGACAGTGGGGCAAGAGAGATTAATATGTTTCCAGAGCCTCCGTTGGCAGTTAGAATGTCGTCTTCATCAGTCATGGTTCTCTGTCCTGATTGAAGCTGCTCCAACAATGATCTCTTTTACCTCATTCACGGTATACACCCCAAGTACTCAGTCGTGGTTAATGTGGAGATCAATGGTCTCATCTGTGTTATCACAGATGAGAAAGATGCAATTGTCTATAATGACGGATCTGTAATACGACACCAAAGAAGTGCATGGGCAATTAGCGAATCATTTCAGAGGAAGAGATATGTTTATGAACGAGCGGACAGGTTGGCTAGCTGCACTGTCGTTGAGAACGGTCAACAAATGGATCAGGTGGACATCATCAATGCCCTCCGAGATGTGGGAAGAGCACAGGACTTCGACAAACACAAATCCACGTCACTTCTTCGGATGATAGAGATGGGAGTTAAAATGGGAACAGCCAGAAATGAGAAAATTAGTGGCCATATAAGAAGACTTATCAACCAACATAGAACTGGAGGAGTCGTCAGTTACTGGATACTGCGGGACTTGCTGAGGATGGGATCTGAGCACCTATGTACATGTTCGGAGTGCAATGATGATGGTCCGCAAATAACTCAATAACTCAATAATCCCAAGTTCACAACTTTGAACTATATGTATATTTCCTCTTGAACACATACTCCCACACTGAAATCGCAGTTCTCTGTGTTTTTGTTGTTGTTCGAACAATCTCCCATGCCCGTTTCCACCCAATTAATCTTCCCGAATGTTCTGCAGTGACGATGAGACTTAACGATCGATTGTGTTCTTCTTTCTCATCTTCTATCCTCAGCTGGTTAATTGCGCCAGAAATATTTAAAACACGCGGGACAACACAATCTCTTAATTACGTGGCCCCAGTAATCTATTATCAATATGTTGTGTACTTTCATGAGAGATTGTCTCTGTACTTTTTACTTTTGATGCAATTATGGACGTTTTGTTCATTTCACAACCGATTTTGTTTGATGTTCAACATGGTTTTTTTTTCCAAATAAAATTTTACAGGATCTAATATCATCTTGTGCCATAAAATGAGAAAATCGCGATATACCAGGCCTTTGAGGCTCTGGTGTAGTTGCAATTTTGTTATCGCTGTCCAGGGGCCTCGGTAGCCTAGTTGGAAAAACCACTCGACTGTGCTACAGACGTTCGGACAACCCGTGTTGGAATCCCCGTGGGAGCAGTGGGAGCTGTACACGTGGTAGGAAAAAAAGATACTTCCATGGCCGACCCAGCCGCTGACTGAAATTAGTACCAAGGTATTACTATGGGAAAGTGTCGAATGTCGTCTCCCTTCGTGAAGTCTCCGAACACTTCTGGATAGGCGGCCGAGCACAGGTGGGTGAAAACTAGCGTGCTAAGACATCTCGTACTTTACCTTTACCTTATCGATGCCAACCATAACATGAGTATGTAAATGTGCAACAATTCTATATAGTTTTCAATTACTGTGAAATGTGTAATTTTTAAATAAATAAAAAACAACGTGTCTTTGTATGTTTCCATTTCTGAGGTACGGGAAGGAGAATTATAGGTCTTAGGAATGAAGATCGTTTGTCCAGTGCAGCTACCATGAGGTGTTCAGATATGAGTTTATATTTCACCCAGGCAGAAAAAAAAACAGTTTGAACTATATGGTGTTAGAACCCACATTATCCCAGCACATCAATTGAAGTGTAATGCCGTGAATATTGGTAAGCAAATCAACCCATGCAGAAGACGGATGTGTCGGACCAAAGGGCGAGTTAACAAACACACAATACAACCCACACACAGCGGGTGAACGTTTTGAAGAAAAATTATATAATACAAACTAATCATGACTTTTTTATACTGGTAAATATCTAGAACTCGTTCCTGTAAATTGTTTGGACGCCAGTCGAGAGATAGATATTTGGTTGTTAACTGAATAATAGACTGTCTGATTTTTGTTTAAGTTTCAATATTACAGTTTTTGATGACGATAATACAAATGTAACTACATCAGAGATTCAGTGGGTTGGCCGTAATGATTGTGTGCTGTACAGGATGGAGTGAAAGAGTGACGGTAAACAGGTTTGTATAAAAATAAACTTGACATTAACTATACAAGTTTTAGTCAGCACCACACTACCACAACGGTCAAAATATTCAATACCACCACTACCACAACGGTCAAAATATTCAACACCACCACTACAACAACGGTCAAAATATTCAACACCACCACTACCACAACGGTCAAAATATTCAACACCACCACTACAACAACGGTCACGATATTCAACACCACCACTACCACAACGACCAAGATATTCAACACCACCACTACCACAGCGGTCAAGATATTCAACACCACCACTACCACAACGACCAAGATATTCAACACCACCACTACCACAACGGTCACGATATTCAACACCACCACTACCACAACGACCAAGATATTCAACACCACCACTACCACAACGGTCAAGATATTCAACACCACCACTACCACAGCGGTCAAGATATTCAACACCACCACTACCACAGCGACCAAGATATTCAACACCACCACTACCACAACGGTCACGATATTCAACACCACCACTACCACAACGGTCAAGGTATTCAATACCGCCACTACAACAACGGTCACGATATTCAACACCACCACTACCACAACGACCAAGATATTCAACACCACACTACCAAGCGGTCAAGATATTCAACACCACCACTACCACAGCGACCAAGATATTCAACACCACCACTACCACAACGGTCCCGATATTCACCACCACTACCACAACGGTCAAGATATTCAATACCGCCACTACAACAACGGTCACGATATTCAACACCACCACTACCACAACGACCAAGATATTCAACACCACCACTACCACAACGGTCAAGATATTCAACACCACCACTACCACAACGACCAAGATATTCAACACCACCACTACCACAACGACCAAGATATTCAACAACACCACTACCACAACGGTCAAGATATTCAACACCACCACTACCACAACGACCAAGATATTCAACACCACCACTACCACAACGGTCAAGATATTCAACACCACCACTACCACAACGACCAAGATATTCAACACCACCACTACCACAACGACCAAGATATTCAACACCACCACTACCACAACGACCAAGATATTCAACACCACCACTACCACAACGACCAAGATATTCAACACCACCACTACCACAACGGTCAAGATATTCAACACCACCACTACCACAACGACCAAGATATTCAACACCACCACTACCACAACAACCAAGATATTCAACACCACCACTACCACAACGACCAAGATATTCAACACCACCACTACCACAACGACCAAGATATTCAACACCACCACTACCACAACAACCAAGATATTCAACACCACCACTACCGCAACGACCAAGATATTCAACACCACCACTACCACAACGGTCAAGATATTCAACACCACCACTACCACAACGACCAAGATATTCAACACCACCACTACAACAACGGTCAAAATATTCAACACCACCACTACCACAACAACCAAGATATTCAACACCACCACTACCACAACGACCAAGATATTCAACACCACCACTACCACAACAACCAAGATATTCAACACCACCACTACAACAACGGTCAAAATATTCAACACCACCACTACCACAACGGTCAAAATATTCAACACCACCACTACCACAACGACCAAGATATTCAACACCACCACTACCACAACGACCAAGATATTCAACACCACCACTACCACAATGGTCAAAATATTCAACACCACCACTACAACAACGGTCACGATATTCAACACCACCACTACCACAACGACCAAGATATTCAACACCACCACTACAACAACGGTCAAAATATTCAACACCACCACTACCACAACGGTCAAAATATTCAACACCACCACTACAACAACGGTCACGATATTCAACACCACCACTACCACAACGGTCAAGATATTCAACACCACCACTACCACAACGGTCAAGATATTCAACACCACCACTACCACAACGGTCAAGATATTCAACACCACCACTACCACAACGACCAAGATATTCAACACCACCACTACCACAACGGTCAAGATATTCAACACCACCACTACCACAACGGTCAAGATATTCAATACCGCCACTACCACAACGGTCAAGATATTCAACACCACCACTACCACAACGGTCAAGATATTCAATACCACCACTACCACAACGGTCAAGATATTCAATACCACCACTACCACAACGGTCAAGATATTCAACACCACCACTACCACAGCGGTCAAGATATTCAACACCACCACTACCACAACAACCAAGATATTCAACACCACCACTACCACAACAACCAAGATATTCAACACCACCACTACCACAACGACCAAGATATTCAACACCACCACTACCACAGCGGTCAAGATATTCAACACCACCACTACCACAACGACCAAGATATTCAACACCACCACTACCACAACGACCAAGATATTCAACACCACCACTACCACAACGACCAAGATATTCAACACCACCACTACCACAACAACCAAGATATTCAACACCACCACTACCACAACAACCAAGATATTCAACACCACCACTACCACAACAACCAAGATATTCAACACCACCACTACCACAACGACCAAGATATTCAACACCACCACTACCACAACAACCAAGATATTCAACACCACCACTACCACAACAACCAAGATATTCAACACCACCACTACCACAACAACCAAGATATTCAACACCACCACTGCCACAACGTCCAGCAAGTATTTAGGCCCTTTAGCGTCTTGACACTCAGAGGAAGGTGGGCCCGCCTGGGTCATGCCTCCCAGGCACCATCTCCTGCTCTATTGAACGATAAATCTTACAATATAGACAGCATAAAGTAACAACATTTATTCAACTCAACATTTCTGGTCGAATCTACTGTCATGTTCCGATCGTAAACTACTTGTCTTAGCTTTATATATATAATATCAGAAACTTCCGGTCAATATGGCGGATAGTCAGCAGAAACTGTTACATGCTGTATCTGAAAAGTGTTCCTTGTTGCAGTTTCCTCATATTCCAAGTCCGGCTTGTTGTCGGAGCTACTGAGTTAAGTGTTCTGTGCACACCGTGAGTTGTGCGTTTCATCCGTCTTGATTGTGTTTCGACATTCCTATTGCTTACGATGAATTATGATATCGTATGACGGGGAACAGATGGCTGTGTTCACTTTCTGTGCGGTTTCGACTAAAGTCTTTTGACTGTTCTGAGATTGCTATCATGGGACCGCAGCTACCTTTCTTTTTTTTTTTTGGGAGATGATATATTAATTCGGATGATTCCACTGGCACGAGCGGTTGAGCAATTATGGATTTTAATTCGTTTGCAGTGATACATGAGCCTTCCATAATCATAAACATAACGGTCAAGATATTCAACACCACCAGTACCACAAGGGCTATGATATTCCAGTGATAAACAAATTAAATAATATATTTTCTCTTTTCTCTGCTGCTATAAACTTTCATGAACTATTAATTCTTTGCAAACTTCATTACACACTCGGAATGCCTCTTCATTTTTAAACCACGAACTCCCAACAAGGGTATTAATTAGGTGAGATAACATCTTCTATTTAAACCAAAACATTGCCCGAGGACCAAATGAGTGCAAAAATTATCCGGGAGAAATGTATTTTTGAATAGTTTAGAGCATTAATATTTTTTTTTTTAATTTCCATCAGTTACGATTATACGGTTCATGCCTCAAGTATTAAAACCCTCTTCTCCCACACGGTTCCAAGATAACTAATAATTTCCCAATTAATTCTCATTTATGCTTCATAAAAAAATCCACCATTTTATTTGTTATCGTTATTAAACATTTAAAAAAAACGTAAATCTATAATAGTTTCTTAGTCCATTCTATCAGCCGCTATCGTAAATGATGGGTTAAAAGCAACTGTTTTTAGGCTGTGAAAAATTTGCTTAACTCATTAGTTCCCGTACGTCGATGTCTGTGCCAATAATTCAATATGAGAAATATTAAATGCCATTAATAGTGATAAATGCAATCTTGTATAGCAAATTAATCTTGTTGCAACTTAATAAAAAGAAATTCTTCAACCCCTGAATTATTTGTCTGCTTAAAATAGAATGACCTGACACGCAATTGCGAACTGTCTAGAGTCATACGTTTAAAACTTTCTAACAACGTTAAAAGTTTGTTACATAATGTTGTTTATTGTATTATTATTATGTTTTGTTAACATTTTGTTTATAATTTATATGTGTTTTAGTATAAATTGAATTAATGAGAGATATAGCAGAACAAAGATATTACGTTAAAGAAACTTACCCTTATGGCATTATATCATATCTGGGGTCTGTTGGGGGCCATATAGGATCAGCCTGTAAAGGCTGTTTCTCCTTAGTAGTTGCCACTAGTTGTTAGATTCTGGGTTTTTATATCACCCCCGACGGAAAAATAAAGGGTTTGACCTAACCGGGATTCCAACACACGTTCACTTGGTTGGGAACACGACGAGTTATCGTTTTAATATAACATAAATTATGTTAATAGAACAAAACCAAATTTGTGAAAAAAATGTTATAGTTTCGGGGTCAAGACTTTGATCCGTAGTTAAAGAAATACAACTCGGCATTTGGTGAGTTAATCTTCAAAACTTTGAAAGTCCAAAACCGAGCTTTGTACTGACAGAGGTAGAGTAAGTAAAAATATGTCTGGATTTGGCAAAGAACGCCAAAACGTGCAACATATGACCGTTACAGTAGCCATGCAAGGTAAGTGAACCATTTCAGGATAAGAGGTATGTCTACAACACTCGGGAAAAAAAAACACAAATAATCAACAACAAAACAAATAACAATAAATGGTCGGAAGCAGGATCTAACCGGTACTCCTTGGCACAGCGCCTTGCCACGAGAACCAAAAGCTACAGCACAGAGCCAACTCAACTACCTAAGAAGATAGCTATCAGTGGCGATGTCTTTCACACATGTGTACTCATGACTACACCATAGAGTTATGAGCACAACTCAGGAATAAATTGTATCTGCATTTTCTTTTGTGTTCGTAACCCTATGCTATAGTCAAGTTTCAATTCCCGGAAACTGTTTGATAAAGAAACGTAAAAACAATAGTTCGGTCATGTAAAAAAAATCATAATGGTGAAAAGAAGATAATTATGGAGGGCATAGTTTCCGATAAATGAGGATAGAAAGCCTTAGAAAAAAGGTGGTCTACTTTTCATAGCTAAAGAGCTAGAGTATTACCTGTTCATGTCCTTAATAAATAAACCTACATCATTCACCATCGAGTGCCGTCTCAGCATCGAAGGTTGGCTACCATGGAGCGCCATTCCACCCTATCTCTTGCTTTGATGGTGCAGGTTGTCATAGGCTGATTTGTCCATCTTTTGATGTTACTTATTCATGTTAGTCTTGATCTGCCGCTACCTTGTATTTTCCCTTCCAAGATTACTTTTAAAAGGCTGCTGTGTCTTTTAACATGTCACCAAAAACCTAATTTGTCATGGAATTGTGTTTAGTAGTTCTCTTTTCAATTTTAGTTATTTTAAGACTTACCCTTTGTTTTCTTTTCTTTCCATCCAATTCTACCTACTCTTCTATACATCCACATTTCAAAGACTTAAATTTTCTGTTTTGTTTTCTCGTCGACTGTCCTGGTCTCCATCCAGGAATTTTGAGAAGATAAACATTTTGCTATTCTTAGTTTTAGCCCTGGTGATTTGTTTATGTATCAACAAATAAATTAGGATGTTAGACAAGGTTGTGTGCTGTAACCAGATTTATTTAATATGTATTGTGATATTATTTTAAGATCCATAAGGGGCATGCCTGGTATACAGCTGGAGGTCATAATATAAATAATCTAAGGTATGTTGATGATACAGTCTTAATCGCTAAGTGCGAAAATGAATTACAAGAAATGTTATATATTTTAGTGAAGGAAAGCAAAATTAAATGACTTAGCCGTACTAGCAAAAAGACAGAAGTAATGGTAAATAAAGAAAAGGAATTGAAGTCAACGGTCACAACATGAATAATTTGCGATACGCGGATGACACAGTCTTAATAGCAGAGACAGAGAACGAACTACAAGAAATGATAGACATACTAGTAAAAGAAAGCAACAAAAAAGGTCTCAGTCTGAATAGTAAGAAAACAGAAGTAATGGTTATATCAAAGAAACAATCATCACCATCATGCAGCATAAAAATAAATAGGACAAATCTGAAACAAATCCATAGCGTCCAATACTTGAGCACAATAATAACATCAGATGGAAGATGCACCACAGAAATAAAAAGCAGAGTAGCTCAGGCCAAAATAGCATTTCAGAAAATGAAAAATATTTTATGCAACAAATCTATGACAATAGAAGTGAGAAAGAGAGTTCATCGGTGCTATATAAAACCAATTCTGACCTATGGAAGTGAATCATGGACAGTAGACAAACAAATGAAAAGACGATTAGAGGCCACAGAGACGGGATTTCTCAGAAGAATGTTGAAAGTTCCCTGGACAGCTTAAAAGATCAATGAGGAAGTTCTCAATGAGGCCAACACAAAAAGGTGGAGCTCCTAAAAAACATCAGAAAGAAACATCAACATTTTTCGGGCACATCATGAGAAAAGGAAAGTTGAAATACTTGGTTACAACTGGCAAAAGAAAAGAAAACAGAGATCGCAGACGACAAAGAGAGAAAATACTGGATAGCTTTGTATCATGGCATGGAAAACAGTCAACAACAGAATTGATACGACGCACTGTAGATAGAAGATTGTGGAAGGACATGATCGCTTACGCCAACCGGTATGGCACATGATGATGATGAATGGTAGAAACAAAGAAAAATACATCACTGCAATGCAATGAAAACAATGTTAACCCCAGATGGTAGGTGTAAAACAGAGGTGAGATGCAGAATGGCTCAGGCAAAAGCAGCTTTCCAAAAAATGAGGAAGATACTGTGCAATCCGTTTTTGACAATAGAAACAAGAAAAGAGTTCTTAAATGTTACGTGGAGCCAGTCTTAACATATGGGTTTGAAAAATGAACAATAGGACAACAAACAAGAAAATCACTGGAGACAGTAGAAATGCGGTTTACAGAATATTGTTGAGAATACCATGGGCAGCTAGCAAGAGTAAGGAAAACGTTGGCAAAAAAAAAGATAGAAATAAAACTAGGGGTCGCCCAAAACTTTGATTTGTATACGTGTGTAAACGTAACATGAAGGTTATTGTTATTGTTATTGGTTATGGAAGGCCTCGGTCTCACAGCAAACGAATTAAAATCCATAATTGCTCAACCGCCCGTGCCAGTGGAATCATCCGAATTACTAACTCATCTCCCAAACAAAGAAAGGTAACTGTAGTCCCCATCGTAGCAGTCTCAGCACACGCCAAAAGACATAAGGCGAAACCGCGCAGAAAGTGAACACAGCCAACTGTTCCCCGTCATACGATATCATCATTCATCGTAAACAAGCGGGATATCGAAGCAGGATCAAAACGGATGAGACACACAGCTCACGGTGTGCACAGAGCACTTAACTCAGTAGCTCCTGCAACAAGCCGGACTTGGAATATGAGGAACCTGCAAGAAGGAACACTTTTCAGACATAGCCTTCAATGGTTCCTGCCGCCTATCCACCATATACCATGGGAGTTTACGTCCTCCCGAAAATGATGATCGTCGTAGCACTTTATGATGTTAGGCCATCATTGATGACTCCAATTCCAAACATATAGACACACAGTGGTGGTAAGTTATCATTTCCAATCCAACAGAAGCCACATGACCTGTAGTTAGTAAAAACAAAATTGATGATGTTCTCCGCTCCCTTCTTGTAGCTGCCGCCACACGATTCTGATGTCTCATTAACTTGGACATCATTCAAGAACAATGTCAGATGAACATTCCATAGATATCGCTTTGCTGATGAAGTGCTTGGTGCAACAGTTGTATCAATCATAGTGGAGGCTCCTGGTATGTGGTCATTAATATCACAGACGGCACATGATGTTGTTATATTCAGAATTTCTTTCAGGGGTGTAAATACGTGGCACACACATGGAGAGTGGTTTGTGGTCACAGTAATCCCATTAAAGGCAATTCTAGGGTAGCATGGCATAGCTGTTTCAGAACAGCACAATCCTGTGATGTTTTCTGTGTTCGCTATAAAATATTCACTTGCAATGACAAAACTGCTTTGTTTACATCATAAACCTCTGGAAGCGAATCATTTATGGGACTAATAGTACAATTTATTCTTCCATCGGGGATATCTTCATTGAATCCCCCCAAAAAAGTTCTTTGGTTAAAAAGCACATATGCTTTTGAGTTAAACACAAAATGAGCCCACTTCATAGATTCAAAATTATCCTTGCCAATGCCATCCGTTTGCACAAGTTAGGTCCTTAGCTACCAATGTCACAAACTAAGCCATCAAATTAACGACTTTATCTACAGTGAAGGTTAACGAACTGTGAACAAACATTTATGTTCAAACCCCTGAATACATTTTCAAAAATCTGCCATCTCGCTGCAATAACATTTATCGTGGTATTCAAAGTAAACATTGCTTAGTCCATAGCTCGAATATAAATAAGCTGCCATTTTGGTGCGTCCCATGACGTCATAACATGAAGGTTATGAACATAAACCCTACAGTCTGGGAAGAAATAGCTGCAATCCGTGATCCTTGGAAAGACACTCTAAAGCTCCAACTCAAACAAGAAGCAGACAGATTCGTATAGAAAAGAGAATACACGGCGAAATAAAAGAAAGAAATAACATTTCTAGGAGCGCTGCAAAATCCATAGTCACATATTGGTGACAGAGACTGCTAACTTCTTCCACCTATTTTACAGATTTTGAAAATGTAAAACAAAAATACGAGAGTAGCGTAGTGGTTAGTGCCCTGGCATGACGACAAAGTGAACGTTGGTTCAATCTCCAGAATACTCTTCAAACTAGCCAGATTGAAAATTGGTACCCCGTTCGTTGCGTTGTAGCCAAAGGTAATAACAGAGAGTAATGTCATTACTACCTGGCATCCAAATGAAGCGAAATTGCTCGATGAACCGAGTAAACCAAAATACTTTCCACATTGCAGGACATTATCTGTGCGGTCATAAATAAGTTATCACGAACTCAAATTAAATAACTCTCTTAGATATTTCAAGCAGTAGAACAGTTATGGAACTTTGATAACGTTCTCTAGAATTAATCAAACTGACGGCCTTTGTACAGCAAAAAGGCTACACACCATGAAATATGTTTTATTTTTGAACATTTTCTTTTATTATCTAAATTTTCATAAAACCAAAAAAGTGAGGTGATTGGCTTCATTAACATTAGCCTTCATCTACGCTTCCTAAGCGTAACATTAAATCATATCTTATAATTTGATATAAGGACAAATATCGTCAGGGGCTGCGAGTAAAGCTGTAATATAAAAACATTAAAAATAAAAATCAAAGGGTATTAAACAGTAAAACCTTGTAATGTTACTTTTAGTTTGTGTAAGGATGTTTCCTTGGTCAATGCAAACATATTTCCTAGATATTACTTTGGTAAACACTCGCCCCTGCAAGGTGTAATATCTTAGGTCGCCCACGGATGGGCACTAGCACTATATAATTTTCACTTCACTTTTAGATGGCAATTGTTGTCCACAGTTGTTATTCTCATCTCAAAGTGACATTTTAGTTCCAATCTTACAAATCATGCATCGCTAACGAAGATCTCATGAGACAAGTATATTCACCTCGTTCTTCAAATTGAAGGTCAAGGTCAAGTACGAGACTTAAACCGGCGTCTTAGCACGCGAGTTTCCATCCATATGTGCCCGGCTGCCCATCCAGAAGTGTTCGGAGATTTCTGGATAGTGTCGCATCAAGCATCGAAACTCACGATGCGAGGCGACATTCCTCACCTTCCCTGAGTAATACCCTGGTACCAATTTCTGCCAACGGCTGGGTCGACCGTTGGGGTATTTTTTATTCCAACCACGAGTACAACTCACACTGCTCCCAGCGGGAATCGAACACGGGTTGTCCGAACATCGGTAGTCCAGTCGGGTGGTTTTCCCAACTTTTAATTTTAAAATACAGCTTCTTCTGACCACTTTGAATGTTTAACATCAGAACTGTGTATATTATCTTCGTGGAAATACACACTATGTGCACATCAGCTAAAGTATCAGTGATAAACAGCTGTGATATGTCAAATATAACCTAGAAGACACAAAACATGAGTCTGAAGAGACCGTGCATCGCCAGGAGGTAGGTAAAACCAGAGACAAATATTTGTAAATGAATATTATTATAGAGGGAAACTTCCGAGTCGATAATTCAGCCAATCATAGGAGGAAGAGATATATTTACAGCACTCGGGAAAAACATGACAAATAAACAACAGAAAAAAAACAAAGAACAATAGATGGTCCCTAAGCAGGAAAGAACCCGTATTCCTCGGCACAGCGCTTTGCCACTGATTACAGGTTCGATCCTGCTTAGTACCATATATTTTTCTTTGTTTTGTTTTTGTCTGTTGTTGATTATTTGTCTTTTTTTCGGAGTGCTGTAAACATACCTCCTCCTCCTCCTATGATTCGCTAGGTAACACCGCCATGACAAAACAAACCTTCTTGCAAGAGGAAGAATAAGATAAAGACACACTACCTAGAGCTATCAGAAACCAGGAAAACACAATCGGTCAATCAGTGCCGTGCCGACACCGACGATCATGCCTATTCATTTTTCATAATTCAAGGGTTTGTTTAATTAGGCTTTTACATTGTCGGTTGTTCCAGGTGTCGTCAAGTTAACCTTGTCAGATATTTCTCTTAACTCTTTCCGTACGGAAGCTTTTTATCAATGCAACGAAAGAGATTTCAGAGACAAAATGTTTCATAGTTTTAAGAATCAATCTTCATGTTTTATATTTATCCAGCATATAACATATTATATATGAATTTTTATATAACTGAACAAGGAATTAGATTTCACCAATACCAAGATGATACAAGAAACTTAAAAGGAATATGGTTTGATAAATATTCACACTAATCAAATTGAGATTGACGCACAGTGAGGCGAAACGTACGGAAGGAATTAAAGTCTTCTCTTCTTCTTATTGTCTCAATTTCTCTTGTTTCCAAGTCTTTCAACTTTCTCCTTCTAAAAACACGCCCAAGGAAATATTCCTGCTCGTGATTTGTCTGGTAAACTATTTGTTGATTCATTCGTCGGATCGTCTTATGATGTTACTGTGCGACTCAGTTTTACAAATATGATACATGATATGTTGATATGATTGGAATTTTTTCCCCCTTGATCTCATTATCCTCATCAAAGACGTGAATATTAATCTTGACTGATGAGAAGATGTGGCTCAGGAGAGCTCTATTTCTCTCTTCACTTCCTCTTATACCACTTTGAGTGTCGTTCGAGACAAACAGTTTAGATTCCTGTACTCTGTCTCCATTAATCATTGAAAATAGGCGTTGAAGCATTTCTTGGAAGTTGTCAGTCAGAACAATCTTACTCTTGGTGGACACATTGTTTTTCTTTCATCATCTCTTTTACTATATGTTTTGTATGGTATAGAATATAGAACCTCTTGGCATTCTTTCCAGATGAGAAAACCCTCTCATATGTTGTCTCTGTATATAATTACTTGATAGAAATTACTTCCTTGAACATATTATTATACTTGAACTATTATTGACTAGAATGTATGTAAATTCATCGCCATGTTGAATACATTCTCATTAAGAATGAAAGAAAAGGTTCCCTCCCCGCCTTGCTGGGCGTATGGGGAATATGGTGTTAGCGACCATTTTTGGCAGATTTTTACCTAATGTGGCCGAGATCACGCCAGGCCGTATTTACTTCCCAGAAAAATCTCTGGTACAAGTTTTTAGAGGCTGGGTCAACCCCGGAGCCTTGTCAGTCCAAAAAAAAAATCCGCCACTGCTGAGGATCGAGCCCGGATCCTTCTGGTCAGGAAGCGAGCACACTAACCACTCAGCCACCGAGGCTCCTCACTTAGAATAAAATACAGAAATTGCAATCTCTATTATTATTATGTCTGGCCAGATACTGTCTAGTGTTTCGAGCCAAAGACAGCAATTGGGCAGAAAGTTTAGGCTCCCCATGGCTAACGATCTTTGCTATCAAGTGTCAGACCTTGCTTAGGACCACGTTGTATCTTGCCACACGTCCCTGTTCTGGGCGAGTCCCACAACTTCAGCAATGGAGCTGATGCCTGCTGTTTTTGCTTCTAGTCTCTGTGTTTTTTTTTTAGTGTTTCTCTCGATCGCCCGCTCTTACTTTTACAATTTGAGGGCTTGCTTTGAGATTCTCCTGTTGTCTCTTCTCATCACATGGCCAATTTATGACCACCTTCTTTTGTTGTCTCTTCTCATCACATGGCCAATTTATGACCACCTTCTTTTGTTATCTCTTCTCATCACATGGCCAATTTATGACCACCTTCCTTTGTTGTCTCCTCTCATCACATGGCCAATTTATGACCACCTTCTTCTCTTGTTGTCTCTTCTCATCACATGGCCAATTTATGACCACCTTCCTTTGTTGTCTCCTCTCATCACATGGCCAATTTATGACCACCTTCTTTTGTTGTCTCCTCTCATCACATGGCCAATTTATGACCACCTTCTTTTGTTGTCTCCTCTCATCACATGGCCAATTTATGACCACCTTCTTTTGTTGTCTCCTCTCATCACATGGCCAATTTATGACTACCTTCTTCTGTTGTCTCCTCTCATCACACGGCCAATTTATGACCACCTTCTTTTGTTGTCTCCTCTCATCACATGGCCAATTTATGACTACCTTCTTCTGTTGTCTCCTCTCATCACATGGCCAATTTATGACTACCTTCTTCTGTTGTCTCCTCTCATCACACGGCCAATTTATGACCACCTTCTTCTTTTGTTGTCTCCTCTCATCACACGGCCAATTTATGAGTACATTCTTTTCTTGTTTATAAATTATATTCTTCCTCTTCTTTCTTTCCTCATTTGCCGTTCAGCGTCGATGGGAGATATAAATTGCGGTCTTTTACTCTTCTGTTCGTCTCTGCTACTGTTATGTTTCCTAGTGCTTCTAATATTCTGTCGATCAGATTATTTTCTTGTAGGATTAAAACTTTGATTTATTCCATGTTGCTTACTTCCCTTGTAAGTTCTTGCAACCTATTTTTGGTTCTTACATCTAAAACATCGAGTATAGTTTCATGTTTTGCACTTTAGACACATACTTTCATTAAAGGGTCTGCCTGACGGCTTTTACCACTGTCAGCCATGCGAGTTGCAAACTCCGGATATCTACCCCACGGTGAGTTCAATGAGTTAAAAGTCAGGCGCAGATTTAATCTCACGGTAAATTGGTTGAATTTCTCGGCGTATCCCTTTTGCATGCAAACACATTACTGTATACAAAAATGGCGGTGAGTGCAGTGTCACGTGTACTTCCGCTGAGCTGTAGGGCTAATTCACATCCTGTCAACCCATGGTCTCCCTTTGATATCTCTGCATGTGGCAGTCCAGTTTTTAACTCAACGTAAATTTGTACAAATTTTATAGAGTGGAACATAGGAATAAAACAGTGGCGTATTAATTGTAGGTAGTACCTAGGGAGCATGCCGGGGGAAGGGGGAGGGGAGAATATGTATTACTGACCATTCGTCACGTTTTAAACGGCACAGTTGTGATATTTCTCGGCCGTCCAGAAGTTTAAAAATACAAGTCAATTTTATAAGCTTTTAAAAATAAATTGTCACCTTCTGTCCCGTTGTTTTCTTAACAAAATCTATAACTTTACTTCAGGTTTGGTTAATTATAAAGCATAACTGATAACATTACATCAACATCATCATCATAGTTACTAGTAATTAACGATCAGGGTGATTTTTTCTTCACCATCTCCTAACCCCGGCCCTCGTTAGGGAACCACTGATCAACTTAGCCAATCTTTAGGGAACCACTGATCAACTTAGCCAATCTTTAGGGAACCACTGATCAACTTAGCCAATCTTTAGGGAACCACCGATCAACTTAGCCAATCTTTTCCGTGTATCTCTGTCGTCAGTTATTCTATAGGACTCTGCGAAGCTTAGGCTTGTCCATTCTTTGATGTTATCTTCCCATCTCCTTCTCTATCTACTTTTCCTTCTCTCTCCTTTCACATTTACTTGCAGTATGATCGTTGTCAGGCAAGATGATCGGTACGCGGGGCCAAACCATTTTGTTTTGAGTTTCTTCACAATAGTCAAAAGAACATTATGTACTCCGACTGGCTTATTGTAGTTTGTTAATTTTCCCAGTTGTTACAATATATTCTAGTTGTTCTCTTCTCATTACATGGCAAAAAATGATGATTGTTTATTCCTAATATTGGAAATTAGCTCTGTTTTTGCTTTGTGAATTTCTCGAATGTCAGAACTGTGGAAATGTCAGGAATGTGGTTTTTACAGAAGAATGTTGAGAATACCATGGACAGCTAAGAAAAGTAATGAAAACGTTTTGAAAGAGGCTACATCAAGAAGAGAGCTAATTTCAATATTAGGAAGAAACAATCATCATCTTTTAGCTATGTAATGAGAAGGGAACAACTAGAATATATTGTAATAACTGTGAAAATTGAGGTTCGAAGAGATAGAGGGAAGCAAAGAGAAAAAAGACTAGACAGCTTAAGAGATTGGCATGACAGAAGATCAACAACAGAAATTATAAAATAACTGTAAAGATAAAAAGTTGTGAAGATATGTGATCACCTACGCCAGCAGGCATCGTACTTGTTGATGATGATCATGTGAGAATTGGCACCGGGAAGTTTGGGAGGGACGGTATAGGGGTATCACATCAACCTCTGGACAGGAAGGTTAAGTGTTCAAACCCTCCACAGGCGGTGGGAATTTTGCACATGGAACCAGTTGCTTGGCGTCACCCTTCTCTGATTTCTGGGGAGTAACATCTGATGTCTAACCATCTCAGATAATGGCGGGAAACAGGAGGTCCCGTGTGTATACGCGCACGTTAAAGAACCCTTCTAGCCTGCCTATGATCCTCTTCTATTCTTTTGCATAAGGTCATAATGAACTCTTCCCGTCTCCGCTGATCTCTGGTTAAAATAACCTACTCATTGAGAAATAAAACCTGACAGGTCCTGTTGACATTTACTGATTGCCTGCTATTGATTGTCTGCTAAAACCGAAAGGCCGTATATCTGCGCATTTTGGTCTAATATATCCGACGTCGTGATAAATTTGGTTGCCTTTCCCTCACAGTCATTACTGGTTTAGTCAGGCTGATTTTGTTGCCGTTTCCTTTCAATCATTACTGATTTAGTCAAACTGATTTTGTTGCCTTTCTCTTTCAATAATAACTTGTTTAGTCATATTGATTGCGTTAACTTTCCCTCTCAGTCATTACTGGTTTAGTCAAATTCATTTTTTTTGCCTTTCCCTCTCAGTCATTACTTGTTTAGTCAGACTGATTTTATTGCCTTTCCCTCTCAGTCATTACTTGTTTAGTCATACTGATTTTGTTGCCTGTCCCTCTCAGTCATTACTTGTTTAGTCATACTGATTTTGTTGCCTTTCCCTCTCAGTCATTACTTGTTTAGTCATACTGATTTTGTTGCCTTTCCTTCTCAGACATTACTTGTTTCGTCACACTGATTTTGTTGCCTTTCCCTCTCAATCATTACTTGTTTCGTCACACTGATTTTGTTGCCTTTCCTTCTCAGACATTACTTGTTTCGTCACACTGATTTTGTTGCCTTTCCCTCTCAATCATTACTTGTTTCGTCAGACTGATTTGTCTATTAGGAGATTAACAACTGGGAGTTTGATTTTGAGTAGCTTGTGACCACTATTCGTGACGCAATTCTCTAGAGTTGACTGGCTGACCGCTTTCTGCGCAGGTGCATTCTAATTTTTTTTTCTCAATTCTGAGATTTTCTGTTTCAAGCAGAATATACTTGCCACTATCGTTACAGTATATATCCCACTATATAGGTCTATCAGAATGAGCGAAGAGTCAGTATGGCTGGAGAATAGTACCCGCATGTCCAGTGCAGTTGCCAGGAGGTGTTATGGTCAGAATTATTTTTTTAATTTCCTTCTAGACAGAAGAAAGAAGAGAAATAATTTCTGACCGTAACATGGATCGGAACCGCGATAGCTCAGTGGTTAGTAAATTGGACTACAAAGGACAAGATGTAGGGTTCGATCCTGATCGATGGCTTCCGGGTTCACCCAGCTTTAAATGGGTACTGAATTTTTTCTTGGAAAGTAAAGCGGCACTGGCGTAATGCCGACCACATTACCCCAAAAATCATATGACGAAGGTAATTAAAAATTATGGTCACTAACACCATATTCCCTATGTGCCAACTGGCGTGACGGGGCTCTTTGTTCTCTCTAACATGGATCGAAATCACGCCCATCTCATTTGGAAATTCTCAAAGAGGCCAACACAAAAAGAGAGCTACTAAAAACATCACGAGAAGAGGAAAGTTGGAATACTTGGTTACAACTAGCAAAATAAAAGGAAAGAGAGATCGCGGACGACAAAGAGAAAAAAATACTAGATAGCTTGGTGTCATGGCATGGAAAACGGTCAACAACAGAATTGATACGATGCACTGTAGACAGAAGATTGTGGAAGGACATGATCGTCTTCGCCAACAGGTATGGCACATGATGATGACGATGATGAAAAAGGTAATGGCAGAAAATAAAAAAAGAGGATTATCCCCCACCATCCCTCCCCCTAACCATCTAAACCTCCGCTCCAAATGAAGCGGATAGTGTAAAAAAAAAAAAAACAGGTAAGTACCCCGTCACGCCAAGTGGCGTATAGAGAATATGGTGTTAGTGACCATAAATTTTACATACTTTCGGGACAGGATTTTTGGTGTAATGTGGTCGGTATTACGCCCATGCCGCTTTACTTTCCCAGAAAAAAATCCGGTACCCGGTAAAGCTAGTTGAACCTCGGAAGTCGTCGGTTGGGATCGACCCCTACCACTTGTCCTTTGTAGTCCAGTTCACTAACCACTGAGCTATCGCGGCTCCCCCAGCGGATATTGTGGTTACATTTTATGTATATCTTCCCTGCGACATTACAAAGGGAAAATCATATAATAGCAACGCTATGAAAATGATGAAATGAATTCTATGAAAGTAAACAAATTAAAAAGAAAAAACAGCAAAAATGTTTTAAAGTAATTAAAGCATAATAATATTTTGTTTGTTTGCAAGTAACCCGTACACTCTTAGAGAAACGATATTGAAGTAACAGCTACTTAAATCACGTATTAAATGCGCATATATCATATATGTATGTATATAAATGTATGGAAATCATTGTCCACATAATGTAGTAATTACATGCCGTACAATGTAGATATTAAGGGGAGAGGAAAATTAGAACTAGAGATAGATCTGGAGGAAGATGGATGAACAGCACGACGGAAACACCACAATAACATCAACAACACAAAGGGAACTCTTACAAAAACATCAACACAAAGGGAACTCTTACAAAATCATCAACACAAAGGGAACTCTTACAAAAACATCAACACAAAGGAAACTAAAAAATGTCATAACAAAAGCGAGCTCTACAAAATATCAACAGAAAGCAAACTCTATAATAACATAAACACAAAGCAAACTCTACAATAACATTAACAACACAAAGCAGACTTTACAAAAAGTTCAACGCAAAGAAAACTCTGCAATTACATAATACCGCAACAACAACATCATCAATATGAGGGGAATCGCTACAATAACATCAACAACACAAAGTAACTTCAACAATTACATCAACAACACAAAGGGACTTCTACAAGAACATCAGCAATACAAGTGAATCTCAACAATATCATCAACACAAAGGGAACTTTACAGCAATATCAACAACACAAGGGAACTCTGCAGCAATATTAACAACACAAAGGGAACTCTGCAGCAATATCAACAGCACAAAGGGAACACTGCAGCAGTATCAACAACATAAAGGGAACACTGCAGCAATATCAACAACATAAATGGAACTCTGCAACAACATCATCAACGAAAAAGTAATTACAAGATTATCAAAGATTAATGGCTGAGACTGCAAAAAGAGCCATAATTAGAAACTTGCATCTCCCACGGCACCCGATGACGTATATAAGCAATTAATATGCAAATAAACAAGCAGCGAAATGGAGGATAAAGGAGACTCAAAGTAAAAAAAAAAACAAAAGAACAAGAAAAATAGGGAACATTAGTTAAATAGTTACATTCTTATTTTGTTTCGAAACGCATATCTTTCTTTAAAAGTAACAGGGAATTCGTTATATAGATGAAGGAGGCAATCTGATCATCAAAAGTGGGCTTCCGTCGAGCACGTGTTTCGGTCATTTTGCTTCTTAACTCTCTGAGGGAGATGGGTCCGTCTGGGTCATGAGTCCTAGGCATCGACCTCCTGCTGCATTGAACTGTAAAGCTTACAATATATATTAGGCACTCTACAGGATTGCCCCAAGCACACAGACCAGAGAAGAGCAATGTGGTCCTCTTCCACCTCCCTGGAAGAGAAACTATATGGGGCAATCGAATCATTTAAAAAAGACAGCTGACTTCATGAGAGAGTCTGGAATCCTACTCTGATTGAGTCTTGATCGCAGACAGAGAGAGAGAGAGAGAGAGAGAGAGAGAGAGAGAGAGAGATATTAATTAGGCCCAAAACAACTACACTTACTCTACGCAACACACCTGGTTGAATCTTCGGTCTACCCTGTGGTATACTTACTTGGTTTAGCTTGAATCCTGTATATTGATGTCATCTTTCGTGGTGGCAGCAGTCTAATCATGTCTTGTAATTGCAACGTCCTTTTATATAGACTCGCGTACAAGCTGCTTGTAAAAAAAAAAAAAGTAAAGAGCCCTCGTCACGCCAAGTGGCGTATAGGGAATATGGTGTTAGTGACCATAAATTTTACAGACCTTCGGTACAAGATTTTTGGGGTAATGTGGTCGGTATTACGCCTGTGCCGCTCTACTTTCCCAGAAAAAAATCCGGTACTCATTTAAGGCTGGGTGAACTCGGAAGCCGTCGGTTGGGATCGAACCCTACCCCTTAGCTGCTTGTGGCATAGTGTAATTCGACGGGAAGGAGTGGATCAGAAACAGGTAATAAAAATAGGTCGGGATGAGAACTTCATTCCCTTGAACTGTCGATATTGCAAATGTCCGGTGTAGCTCACCTACGGTCGATGATGTAATTTCTTATCGCTTATCGTCCGCGCCTAAGATATTCCAGGATTAAACCGTCACTGTTGACTTACGTGGGAGTCAGGAGTGGACGATGTGTAAATTAGTCGCTTAATCGACTGAACATCAGATTATTCTGAGATTGTTGATATGTATCGGTTTATCCAGAGCCAGCATGATGCTATTTTGAGCATCGATAAACAAAATAAGAATGTAACTATTGAACTAATGTCCCCTATTTTTCTTGTTCTTGTTTTTACCATGAGTCTCCTCCCCCGTCACATCTTATTTCTTTGCATATCAATTAATTCTGTAAGTCATCGAGTGAGATGCACATTTCTAATTATGGCTCTTCTTCCAGTCTCAGCCATTAATATTTGATAATCCTTCGATTATAACACTACACTAACATCATCATCAAGTACCGGGCCTGCTGGCGTAGGTGATCATGTCTCTCCACAACTTTTGAGCTCGACAGTTATTTATTATTTCTGTTGTTGACCTTTTGCCAAGCCATTCTCATAAGCTGTCTGGTATTTTTTCTCTTTTCTCCCCTCTATCTCTTTGTCCCTCAATTTTTCCAGTTGTTACAATGTATTCCAGTTGTTTTCTTCTCATTACATGGCCAAAAAATGATGATTGGTTCTTCCTAATAATGGAAATTAGCTCTCTTTTTGCTTTGGCCTCTTTCAGAACATTTTCTTTACTCTTCTTAGCTGTCCATGATATTCTCAACATTCTTCCGTAAAACCACATTTCTACAGACTCCAGTGATTTAACACTAACATAGAAACAATAATTGTCACTAAAATGAGCTTACTTTCATATGCAGAGCATTATGTAAGGCTCTACAAACAAGTTATTATTATTATTATTTTCGACTCGTGAGCTTCATTAACAAAAACCAAATCTTTTGTAAGAGTCAAGTCTATTAGGCTTTAGTTCAGACTGGCGTCTCATAGAATAGATGTTAGCAAGTTATCATTATACGCCTCAGAACAGGCCACAATCGACTCCACAGTCACATGTATACGACATTCAAGATCGGCACCTCATCTAAATGTACATGTGGACAGGCGCCTCAGACTGCTGAACATATACTTCAAGACAGTACTGAATATGGTAGACTGCGGAAAATACGTTGCCCTATAGATACAACGGGAGCCGCGATAGCTCAGTGGTTAGTGAACTGGACTACAAAGGACAAGGGTAGGGTTCGATCCCGACCGACGGCTTCCGGGTTCACCCAGCCTTTAATGGGTACCGGATTTTTTTCTGGGAAAGTGAAGCGGCACGGGCGTAATACCGACCACATTACCCCAAAAAATCATGTGCCGAAGGTCTGTAAAATTTATGGTCACTAACACCATATTCCCTATACGCCACTTGGCGTGACAGGGGTACTTTACTTTTTTTTTTTTAATGGATACAACACTATAGACAAAACTATATGGGCCACTGCAAGAATTACAAAAGACAGTAAAATTTATACAGGAAACGACATTGCAGATATAGATAATACTTCAGGCGAACGAAATATAGATAGATAGACTGGCATCATCGAAGATGAGGTATTCCCATATCCTCTCAGCTGACAGTTCCTGCAGCCATCGAAGCGTTCGTCTACTGATCGTACCTGGTATGAAATGATTGAACATGTTGTGTTTACTTTCACTGAGGATGCTTTTCCTACTTTCGCCCCTCGTCAGAGTCAAGTAGATGACGATGACTATTTATATTAATGAAGAATCCTGAGATAATATTTTATAATAACCAAGTAATTCGGTGGTGTATACTGAGTTCAAAAGTTGGGCTTTCTATTTCTAACGTAGTGTTGGAAGTAATGTTTGGGAAGGAAAGGAGAGAGTGTGGGCAGAGAGGGGGAGTCTCCTCATCTTGAATGTTCGAGATTATTTTAATTATATTGTGACGGAATGGTAACTTGTCTCTAAGACTGAACCTTTGGTCACATTGAGTGCTGTTCAATGGCCAAGGATATTATAATCTTGATGGGAGACCTAAATGCTAAGGTAGGATCAGACAACAGAGGCTTCGAAGAGATTATGGGAAAACATGGACTTAGAGATATAAACGAGAATGGAGAGATATTTGTGAATTTCCGCGCCCTTAATCAAATGAGCCTAGGAGGAACAATATTCCAACATAAAAGAATACACAAAGCTACATGGGTGTCACCAGATCATAGAACGGAAAATCAAACTGATCACATATGTATTAATAATAAGTTTAAGTCATCCTTACCGGATGTAAAAGTATATAGATGGGCAGATGTAGCTTCTGATCATCATCTTCTGTTAGCCAAACTTAAAATTAAATTAAAAAGGTATACTACAACGAATAAGGGTAGAAAGTATTTCAATGTAGGGTTTCTTAAAGAACAAGGAATTAAAGATAAATTTGCAGTCACAATATCAAACAAATACCAAGTCCTCCAATAACTAGAAAATACAATAAATATAGAAGATCATTGGAAACAGGTAAAAAATATATGGAAAGAGACATGCGAAGAAACATTGGAGAAAAGAGAACGCCAGAATAAGGCATGGATGACAGCAGAGACCCTGGATAAAATTAATGAAAGAAAGAACAAGAAAGCAGACATAAATAAAAGCAAAACAAGAAGTAATAAAGCCAAGACAGGAAGCTTACACAGAGGTGAACAAAGAAGTGAGAAGATGCATTAAAAGGGATAAGAGGAAATATACAGATGAAATAGCTAAAGAGGCAGAAGAAGCAGCAATTAAAGGGAATATAAAAGAACTGTACAACAGCACAAAGAAATTAGGTGGAAAATACAAACAGATCGACGCCTTTATCAAAGATAAGAAAGGAAATCTGCTTAGTAATATAAGGGAACAAATGGAGAGATGGAAAGAGCGCTTTGAAGAACTTTTGAACAGACCCAGCTCAAATAATCCTCCAGATATTCTACCAGCAGGAGAAGAGAGGAGAAGAAGCCATCAAACTATTAAAAAATGGTAAAGCCACAGGACCAGATGAAATTCCTTCGGAAGCCATCAAAGCAGATATTAACACCTCTACCAAGATGTTACATGATCTATTGGATAAAATTTGGGAGAGGGAAGAAATACCTAAAGACTGGAAAGAAGATTATATGATCAAACTACCAAAGAAAGGAAGTTTACAGGAGTGCACAAATTATAGGGGAATTATGCTACTATCAGTGCCAGGAAAAATATTAGGCAGAATCATTCTGGAGAGACTAAAGGAGGCTATAGAGAAACACCTGAGAGATGAACAAGCAGGTTTTAGGAAGAACAGATCATGTGCTGATCAAATAACTACTCTACGTATAATAGTTGAACAAAGTTTAGAACTAAAATCCCCACTTTATATTGGATTCATAGATTATGAAAAGGCATTTGATAGTTTAGATGGAAGAATGCTTTGGAAGTTGCTGAGTCATTACGGAATCCCCATAAAGTTTATTAACCTGATAAAAACAATGTATGAAGGAACAAAATGTAGTGTGGTGCATGAAGGACAGCTTACATAAGCATTTGAAATAAGAACAGGAGTAAGGCAAGGATGCCTTCTGTCCCCATTTCTCTTTCTACTGGCCATAGATTGGATTATGAAAATAACTCAAAACAACAGAAATGGGATCCAGTGGTCACTGACCAAACAACTTGATGATTTAGACTTTGCTGATGACATAGCTCTCCTATCACACAGCCATCAACAGATGCAGGATAAAATGAGTATATTAGATGAGAGATCACAACAGCTAGGACTAAAGATTAATAGAGATAAAACCAACATTATGCGAATTAATGCAGTTGGCAATAACCAAATAAAACTAGGGGAAATACCTTTACTAGACGTACAATCTTACATATATCTGGGCAGTAATATAGATAAAGAGGGAGGAACAGAAAATGATACCAAAATAAGGATATCAAAAGCAAGAGGAGCTTTCATTGCACTGGGAAACATATGGAAATCCAAAGAAATTAGGTTAAATACAAAAATAAAAATTTTCAACTCAAATGTTAAGTCGGTCCTATTATATGGCTGTGAAACATGGAGAATAACAAAATTGACAATCACGAAGGTACTGACTTTCATTAATGGATGCTTACGCAGAATAAAGGGATGGAAATGGCAGGACAAAGTCATTAACGTGGAATTATGGAAATGTACCGGTCAAATACCAGTGGATAAAGAGATACAGCATAGACGATGGCGATGGATAGGACACACACTACGGAAGCCAACTGAGAGTATTACACAACAGGCCCTTTTTTGGAATCCCCAGGGAAAAAGACAAAGAAGAAGACCAAGGAATTCTTGGAGAAGACAGATCGAAGCAGAGATGAGGATGATGGGGAAGACATGGAATGATCTTAAAAGAATGGAAAAAAACAGAACGACTTGGAAAGTGTTTGTTGAAGACCTATGCTCCACTGGGAGCTAAAAGGTAGAAGAAGATACTGAGTTCAAAAGTTGGGCTTTCTCATTCTAACGTAGTGTTGGAAGTAATGTTTGGGAAGGAAAGGGTAGAGTGTGGACAGAGAGGTGGAGTCTCCTCATCTTGAATGTTCGAGATTATTTTAATTATATTGTGACGGAATGGTAACTTGTCTCTAAGACTGAACCTTTGGTCATAATGAGTGCTGTTCAATGGCCAACGATGAAATTGTTTGACGCAAGTTATTTACATGCTGAAACGCATAAATGTGGACTGCTCCGTCAAGTCGACCGAAGATTTTCCTCTTTGGGGAATTTGCACCGTGCTTCGTTCGTTGTACGCTAACCGTAGGGTCTGTTGTTTGATGTGTGACGGGGATAATTCGACGACTGTGTGTTTATATGTTCGGTTGGAGTCAAGAAAGATGTCCTAACATCATCAAGCGCTATACATTTTTTTTCTCAATATGACGATCATTATTTTCGGGAGGACGTGAACTTCCAGTATATGGTGGATAGGCGGCAGGAACCATTGAAGGCTTTGTCTGAAAAGTGTTCCTTGTTCCAGTTTCCTCATATTCCAAGTCCGGTTTGTTGCAGGAGCTACTGAGTTAAGTGCTCTGTGCACACCGTGAGCTATGTCTCTCATCCGTTTTGATCATATTTCGATATTCCAATTGTTTACGATGAATGATGATATCGTAAGACAGGGAACAGTTGGCTGTGTTCACTTTCTGCGGCGGTTTCGCCTTATGTCATTGGCGTGTGCTGAGACTGATACGATGGGGACTACAGTTACCTTTCTTTGTTTGGGAGATGAGTTAGTAATTCGGATGATTCCACTGGCACGGGCGGTTGAGCGATTATAGATTTTAATTCGTTTGCAGTGATACCGGGGCCTTCCATAACCAATAACCAATAACCTTTAATAACTATTCAATGTTATCATTAGGACAATATCTATAACCTCCGAGTGTGGATGGGAATACGCGTTTCTGTTCAAGGCGACACGTGAGGACACGGGCAAACTTCCAACCATGGATGACATAATCAAGATCTGGAGAGCACGAGCATACCTGAAGATTAGTACAGATACAGAGCATCCATTGCACTACGTGCTCAACACAGAGAAAGGTACCAGGCTAAAAAGAGGCAAATCATGGGTGGGCCGAGCAGAAGATGTCATCAAATAGGTCTGTGGGCTTACCAATATCAGCGTTGGTGAGGAGTGGATACCGGTGCCTACGTCATTCAAAGGGACTTTCTCTTGTATTGTCACACTTGACAGGAAAAGTAGGGAACAGAACTCGGTCGTGGTTAATGCTGAGGTCAACGGTCTCATCTGCGATAACACCGATGAGAAAGTGGCAGTCATCTATACAGACGGATCTGTAATACGACACCAAAGATGTGCATGGGCATTTACAGCACGCTCGGCAGGCAGAATAGTCAAGGATGACAGTGGTGCATACGTTATGACCACGATTAGCATGACAATGGAGGCGATGGCAGTGACCAAGGCATTCAAATGGTTAGAGTCACAAGACTAAATCCACGCATGTATACTGAGTGATTCGATGAGCATGATAAAAAAGTGGAGGCGGGCTTTGTACGCATGCAATGGGTAGAGTCGTTGCAGAAATCCAAAATACGTAAGGTCACCTTTGTCTATGTCCCTGGACATGCGGGAGTACGGGGAAATGAGAGAGCGGACAGGTTGGCTTGCTGCGCTGTCGTTGACGGGCAACCGATGGATCGCGCGGACATCATCAATGCACTCCGAGATGTGGGAAGAGCACAGGACTTCGACAAACACAGATCAACGTCACTTCTTCGGATGATGGAATTGGGAGTTAAGATGGGCACGGCCAGAAATGAGAAACTTGGTGGCCGTGTAAGAACACTTATCAACCAACATAGAACTGGAGTCGTCAGTCGCTGGACACTGAGGGAATTGCTGAGGAGGGGATTTGAGCACCTATGGACATGTTCGGAGTGCAATGATGATGACCCGCAAATAACTCAATAACTCAATTAGGACAATATATATATATATATATATATATATATATATACATATATATATATATATATATATATATATATATATATATATATATATATATATATATATATATATATATATAAAGCAATAAAGTACCCCGGTCACGCCAAATGACGTATATGGTGTTAGTGACCATAAATTTTACAGACCTTCGGCACATGATTTTCGGGGTAATGTGGTCAGTATTACGCCCGTGCCGCTTTACTTTCCAGAAAAAACTCCGGTACCCATTAAAGGCTGGGTGAACCTAGAACCCGTCGGTTGGGATCGGACCCTACCTCTTGTCCTTTGTAGTCTAGTTCACTAACCACTGACCTACCGCGGCTCCCATTATATAAAGCAATGGTACTAATTTATTGCAAACAAGTCCAGCCGTACAGGTTCTGAGGTTTAGTTGACCTGACCCAGTTAGCCGCGGGTACTTTTTATAGTTACTGTGGGTAAAAGATCCTTGTTCTTTTCTTTATGTTCACCTTTAAGATCTGAAAGCGATGGTTGATGCCTGTTTTTTCATAGTTTGAAGTTTATCTTTATATAGAAGCCAATCCCAATAGATTATTAATTATATCGCACATTTTAATTTAATACTCAGTACACACAGCAAACATATTACTAACGCAGTGATAGACCTACACTAACATAAGCACTGCGAAGGAGTTATAAAATAAAAACAAAATTATTTTCATTCCAACATTGCTAGCTTAAACGTCACAGAAACGAAAAGCTAGCTCTTTAACGACCTTCTTAGCATGCATACATCACTACACTGCCCAAGTTACGAACCTTAGCAACGACGCTACTAGCCTACCGCCAAGTCTTCTCAGGTTTCGAGCGAAGACCGTACAACTAAATTATAGGTGTGCTCATGTTGCAAGTTTAATTCCTATTATTAAATTGATTCCCTAGACGGCAGGGCTTCGCAGCTAGACAAGGGATTACACCCACGCTCAAGTCAAGTCATCTGTCACCTTTATTTATAACCCTTACATAATATACATATCCTTTTATAATAGTCAAGTAACATGTGAGCCTGTTGGTTGAACCACTGTCCTCAAAATAAGAACTCGTGTTCAAGTGACCGAAAGGTCAATTGTATCTCAATAAATGATGAAATAAACACTCTAATGATAAAAAAGAAAACACTCTCATGAAGAAACACCGATTTGACTCCACTGGAAATGTGGGTTTTATTTCCTGTCTGTAGATCCCCGGTAAAGCCCTTAAATAACAAAATGTGAAGATGAATTGAGGACCCGTTTCATTACCGCGAAGTAAATTACACTTATCTTTTATATTAGTTGCCTACTTTAATAGTTTATGAAGAGAAAAAAAAACATAAGACACGAGAGTCAAGTAACATGAGACTCGAGAGTCACGTAACATGAGACAATAGAGTCGAGTAACATGAGACTAGAGAGCCAAGTAACATGACACTCGAGA
This sequence comes from Megaustenia siamemsis, assembly GCA_032433765.1. Classification (NCBI taxonomy): domain Eukaryota; kingdom Metazoa; phylum Mollusca; class Gastropoda; order Stylommatophora; family Ariophantidae; genus Megaustenia; species Megaustenia siamemsis. Next base: position 57,385,511 of record JAVIAB010000106.1, read on the forward strand.
GTCAAGTAACATGTGACACTAGAGTCAAGTAACATGAGACACTAGAATAAAGTAACATGTGACACTAGAGCGAAGTAACATGAGACACGTCAGTCAAGTAACATGTGGTGACACTGGAGTCAAGTAACGTGAGACACGTCAGTCAAGTAACATGTGACACTAGAGTCAAGTAACATGAAACACTAGAGTCAAGTAACATGTGACACTAGAGTCAAGTAACATGAGACACGTCAGTCATGTAACATGTGACACTAGAGTCAAGTAACATGACACTCGAGAGTCAAGTAACATGTGACACTAGAGTCAAGTAACATGAGACATTAGAATAAAGTAACATGTGACACTAGAGCCAAGTAACATGAGACACGTCAGTCAAGTAACATGTGGTGACACTGGAGTCAAGTAACGTGAGACACGTCAGTCAAGTAACATGTGACACTAGAGTCAAGTAACATGAAACACTAGAGTCAAGTAACATGTGAAACTAGAGTCAAGTAACATGAAATGCTAGAGTCAAGTAACATGAGAAACGAGAGTCAAGTAACATGTGACACTAGAGTCAAGTAGCATGTGACACTAGAGTAAAATAACATGAGACACTAGAGTCAAGAATCATGAGGCACGTCAGTCAAGTAACATGTGACACTAGAGTCAGGTAACGTGAGACACATCAGTCAAGTAACATGTGACACTAGAGTAAAGTATCATGAGGCACGTCAGTCAAGTAACATGTGACACTAGAGTCAGGTAACGTGAGACACGTCAGTCAAGTAAAATGAGACACGAGATTCAAGTATCTTGAGGCACGAGAGTCAAGTAACATGTGGAACTAGAGTTAAGTAACTTGAGACACGAGAGTCAATTAACATGAGGCACGAGAGTCAAGTAACATGAAGCACAAGAAACGAGCCAAATGAGGCACGAGAGTCAATTAACATGAAACACAAGAGCCAAGTCACTGAAGGCACAAAAGTCAAGTTACATGAGAGTCGAGAGTCAAGTAACACGATAAACGAGAGTCATGTAACACGATACACGAGAGTCAAGTAACACAATAAAGGAGAGTCAAGTAACATAAAACATGAGAGTCACGTAACATGAGACACCAGAGTCAAGTAACATTGGGCACGAGAGTCAAGTAACACGTGACATGAGTGTCAAATAACATGAGATTCGAGAGTCAAGTAACATGAGACACGACACGAGAGTCAAGTAACTCGAGACATGAGAGTCAAGTAACATGAGTCTCGAGAGTCAAGTAACACGATACACGAGAGTCAAGTAACATAAGACATGAGAGTCACTTAATATGAGACACGAGAGTCAAGTAACACGAGAAAAGAGAGTCAAGTAACATGAGACTCGAGAGTCAATTAACATGAGACACGAGAGTCAGGTAACATGAGACACGAGAGTCAAGTAACATGAGACACGTCAGTCAAGTAACATGAGGCACGAGTGGCATGTAACATGTGACACTAGAGTCAAGTATCATGAGGCACGTCAGTCAAGTAACATGTGACACGAGAGTCAAGTAACATTTGACACTAGAGTCAAGTAACATGTGACACTAGATTCAGGTAACATGTGACACTAGAGTCAAGTAACACGAGGCACGAGAGTCAAGTAACATGTGACACTAGAGTCAAGAAACATAAGACTAGACAGTCAAGTAACATGTTACACTAGAGTTAAGTAACATGAAACACGAGAGTCAACTAACTTGAGATTCGAGAGTCACGTAACATGAGACTCGAGAGTCAAGTAACATGAGACAAGAGAGTCAAGTAACGGGAGGCACCAGAGTCAAAAACATGAAACACTATAATCAAGTAACATGAGACACGAGAGTCAAGTAACATGAGGTACGAGAGTCAAGTAACATGAAGCACAAGAAACGATTCACATGAGGCATGAGAGTCAATTAACATGATACACATGAGCCAAGTCACTGAAGGTACAAGAGTCAAGTAACATAAGACACGAAAGTCACGTAGCATGAGACACGAGAGTCAAGTTACACGAGACACGAGGGTTAAGTAACATGAGACTCGAGAGTCAAGTAACATGAGACACGAGAGTTAAGTAACATGAGACACGAGAGTCAAGTAACACGAGACACGAGAGTCAAGTAACATGATACTCGAGAGTCAAGTAACATGAAACACGAGAGTCAAGTAACATGAGACTCGAGAGTCAAGTAACATGAAACACGAGAGTCAAGTAACATGAGGTAATAGAGTCAAGTAACATGAGGCGCGAGAGTCAAGTAACATGAGACATGACAGTCAAGTAACATGAGACATTATAGTTTAGTAACATGAGACACGAGAGTCATGTAACATGAGGCACGAAATTCAAGTAACATGAAGCACAAGAAACGAATAACATGAGGCACGAGTGTCAAGTAACATGAAGCACAAGAGCCAAGTCACTGAAGGCACAATCGTCAAGTAACATGAGACTCGCGAGTCAAGAAACACGATACACGAGAGTCAAGTAACACGATACACGAAAGTCAAGTAACATAAGACATGAGAGTCACGTAACATGAGGCACGAGAGTCAAGTAACATGAGGCACGATAGTCAAGTAACACGAGACACGAGAGTCAAGTAACATGAGACTCGAGAGTCAAGTAACATGAGACACGAGAGTCAAGTAACATGAGGCACGAGAGTCAAGTAACATGAGGCACGAGAGTCAAGTAACATGAGACACGAGAGTCAAGTAAAACGAGACACAAAAGTCAAGTAACATGAGACACGAGAGTCAAGTAAAACGAGACACGAGAGTCAAAGAAGATGAGACAAAAGAGTCAAATAATATGATACACGAAGGTCAAGGGAAATGAGACAAAAGAGTCAAGTGAAATGAGACATAAGATTCAAGTAGCATGAAACAGAACAGTCATGTGACATGAGGCAAAAGAGTCAAGTAACTTGAGGCCCGAGGGTCAAGTAAAATGAGACACTAGAGTCAATTAAAATGACACATGAGAGTCAAGTAAAATAAGACACGAAAATCAAGTTGCATGGGACACGCATGCCGAGACGAGTAACATGAGCCATTGAATGAGAAGTGAATAGTGCATTAGTTCATCATCTTTTTTTCGGAACCCCATTTGAGAATTGTTTAAAGATGGTTCTTTTATTGGCCTGCCCATTTTTTCCCCCATAATTTTGGCGTATAAATTTCCCATTTGGATGAGAAGGGAGATTCTTCTATATTGATTGTGGTCTCTCTTGCTACGTTGTATTTTTCTATATTGGTATGATGATTGCCTGTTGCTAGTGTTCTGTGGCTGTTTGTTGCTGCCATGCTGCATTGAATATTTTCTGCAGACACCTAACTCCTGTTTATCTTGTGAAGATAATATTTCTTTGATGTTTTATCTCTGGTGCTTTATTTATTGGTGCATATTTGTTTACTTCTTCGATTTCCTTTTGTTAGTAAAGCTAATTGTAAATAATAATAACCTCCACTCCATCTACACTTAAGACTTGACCCCTCTCAGGAGGTAGAAAGGGCCCCGGATCGACAAACCATCACCAGATTCACGTTGTAGATCCTGCTGTAAGGTCTCGAATCGAGAATCCAGCAGTTGATTCACGCTGTGGATCCTACTTTAAGGGTCCCGTATCGACAATCTAGCAGTTGATTCACGCTGTGGATCCTACTTTAAGGGTCCCGTATCGACAATCCAACAGTAGATGCACGTTGTGGATCCTGTTTTAAGGGCGCCGGATCCACAATCCAACAGTAGATTTACGTTGTGGCTCCTATTTTGAGGGCACCGGATAGACAATTCAACTGTAGATGCACGTTGTGGATCCTACATTAAGGGCCTGGAACTTGATCGTTTAGAATTTATTTTAATCACATTTTAACCATTGACTCTAGACCGATACCACAAAGAACCTGATTAAAAATAAATAATCTTGAATATACATTGTATATTCTTTCGGTATAACTCTGTCGGTATAACTCTACTCTATATAACTATCGGTATAACTCTACTCTATATAACTATCGGTATAACTCATCGGTATAACTCTACTCTATATAACTATCGGTATAACTCTATCGGTATAACTCTACTCTATATAACTATCGGTATAACTCTATCGGTATAACTCTACTCTATATAACTATCGGTATAACTTACTCTATATAACTATCGGTATAACTCTACTCTATATAACTATCGGTATAACTCTTTCGGTATAACTCTACTCTATATAACTATCGGTATAACTCTACTCTATATAACTATCGGTATAACTCTTTCGGTATAACTCTACTCTATATAACTATCGGTATAACTCTATCGGTATAACTCTACTCTATATAACTATCGGTATAACTCTACTCTATATAACTATCGGTATAACTCTACTCTATATAACTATCGGTATAACTCCATCGGTATAACTCTACTCTATATAACTATCGGTATAACTCTATCGGTATAACTCTACTCTATATAACTATCGGTATAACTCTATCGGTATACTGCCATAGAAAACCAAGGAACACATTTAAAGAACCGATTTCTTTCAGTAACCATCATTGGTAGTTTGTGGACAAAATGCATTGCAGAACACACACGCAGGAATAACAAATGTACCATTAACAGTGTTCTTCCGCTTCTGCTTCTTCTTCTTTCCTTCCTCATCTGCCTTTCAGCGTCGAGGGGAGATATAATTTGCAGTCTTTTGCTCTTCTGTTCGCCTCTGCTGCTGTTATGTTTCCGAGTGCTTCTAATATTCCATCGACCCATATTTTCGTGGTCGACCCTTGGGGCTGGTGTTCTCACAACGTTTGTTGAAGGCTCGTTGTGTTGTGTTTTGTTCTTTCTGCCTTGTCACGTGGCCAAACCATTTATCTGTTGTTTCCTTATATATTCTTTGGCGAGGGCTATTCTTAGCTTTTTTCTCAGTCTTCATTTCTGATCTTGTCTCTCAGACTCTTTCCTGTCATTCGTTTAACACAGTTCATCTCTGTAGAGGTTATTTTCCTTATTGTTCTTGCATCTAGGGTCCAGGTCTGGCATTGGTAGCACAACGTTGGGATGAAGATTGTATTGTAGAGTGCTCGTTTGCCTCCAGAGTTATTTCCTTGTTGGACAATAGTGGTGATAACTGTCCATTTATTTGACAAGCTTTATTGCATCTTGATTCTATCTCTGTTGTTTGAAAATTATCGTTTGTCATTAGACTTCCTGGGTATTTGAATTCCTCTACTTGTTTTAGTTGTCTGTCTTCTATAGTTATGTTGATGTTCTGTTTATTTTTGGCGACATTCATGACTTCTGTTTTGTTGATGTTGATTTCATGTTGTATTTTGTGCCTGAGATGTTGAGTTTGTTTAAGTGTTCTTGTAGGTCTTCTATTATTTCATGTATTAGTGCCTGTGTTGCAGAGCTTCTTCATAGCTTCTTTCTATCTTCTTCTTTAAAAGAATAAAATCCTGCGTCACGGCAACAGAAAGGAATAATAAGATGTTGCAGAGTTTCTTTCAAACTTCTTTACTCTGACTTTACTACTTGTACTTTCCTTTGACACACATATATAACTCATCAATCTTTTTAGTACAAGCATAAACAACGTTTTTATTGATGACTTCTACTTGTGGCATTACAAATTGTCGTTACTGGACATAGCCGACAGGCGTTGGTGAATTGTCAAATAACGTTTGTGCGTGGCAGTTTCGTATTCATAAAGTTCTATCTGTGGTTATCTATCTATCTTGTTGACCGTATAGTATTCTTAAGTACATCTGCATGTCTCTTCTGATAGTGCTGAGGAACTAGTATTTGAATGTGCTCAGTCTGGCCGAATGTGGCCGAATTGTGCTGAGTCGGTCTGAGTGTAGCTGAGTCTCCCCGAGTGTAGCTGAATGTCTCTCTAGCTACTGCTCCTCGCCCAAAAGCATTCTGGGCATCTCCTCTCCTAATCTACCTAGTTCCCAGGGTCTCGGGGTTTAAGTCCCCGGTGACCACACCCCCCGACCACTGATACGGCCTAACCTACGTCTCTTGACCGTCACTATCTCTCTAGCTCCGCTTTTTTAATTATCTCCAAAGTCAAGTCCATTACTTTAATCGACAACCTGTCAATCTTCTCAAACCTTTTCCCACAACTAAAAACCTACAACATAACTCCTCCCTTGGCCCTTTGTTTACGCGGGGCAGTTTAATTGTCCGCTTTCATCTCAGGTCTTCTCTGGACTTCAAGGCGTCTGCCGATATAAGAGTTTCCGGTCTAGTCTTAGTGATAATCTACTCAGTGTCCACACCTGCGCGACTGGAGCTTATCGCCCTCTTCGTCGAGTTACATAACCTACAAGCTACAGACCGGACATCTGTGCGCCTTTACCTGTAATCTAAGAGTTGATTACAACTCAGGGACTGAGTTGGGTAGACTTAACGTCTCCTTGCTAATCCTCTGAAGATTGTCTTTGCTACGCCGCCTAAAGCTATCCTACTTCACATCGTCGTCGCCTCATTCTTTTATTCTTCTGTCTATCGTCATATTCTTCTATTCTTCCATTATCGCTCATGACTGAGTCACACTATAACATATATCTCCCTCAACATTTCAGTTGAATTGGTCTATTCATTGATCAATTTAACTCAAAATAAAAACATAGTGTGACTGCTCTCTTTCTACTTCCTTAATGGGCTAACCAATTTCCTTTTTCTCATTCGCATATCAATTATTATACTTGTACATCAATTATTACAACAATTAGAAATACAAATTCAACATCTATAAACTGGAATCTCAAAAAAATCCATCATGTATACAATCATCTTACGACATGGCTCTACTATGCCACTTTGTTTTGCTCTGAAGCCTCTGACTAACGTGACGTCACTCTGGACATAGCCTGAATGTAGGCCAGCTAAATTGAGGTCATCGTCTGTTTTGTCTATGTCTAACCCACATTTGTTTCCGTCTATTAATTTAAACCGGTAGGTTCTGTAATTGGTGTTTACATATACAACATTCATAATTCTACAACAATATCATGACATTCAATAAACATCTTTGCGACACGACATGTGTCTCATGTATACAAAACATTTTGTGGAAACATCAATTCTGAAATATTTAAGGCTCGATCGGCCTTCGCACTGTACTCTCTTAATTGCCTAATAAGACGTCTTTCTTCGGCATCATATCTGTGCCAGTTCTGACAAAGAAACAAGACCCGTCTACTCTGTTCTCTTATTCTCCCTGAACACGTGCTCTTCTGGCACTGCTAATAAAGTTGTCTGCATAGCAATACGCTTTCTTACAGAATCTCTTAGCCACAGGCTTAATTTACTGGTCAACTCATGTCGGGTCGACAGTCTTCTTATCTGTTCCTTCTCCCCGCATATTCCTAAATTTTAGGCAATTCTCCCCGTCAACATATAATTACATTTTCATAAAATTGTATTTAAAAAATGTGCATTTCACAACATGTTTCTCCTCAAATCATACACCCCACAGTCTTGGACAGACCGAACATTGAAGCATAGAGTAATCACAAACACATAGCAATCAAAATTATGACTTAAATTTGATACAGAATCTAGTCTGTCTAGACTTCCATCAAAATATCCACAACACACTACATACACACATCTGTACATCTCACAGTGCTGTTCCACACTTGGAATTCCTATATAACTCAGAGTCTCTCCAACTCGGGTCACTGACTCTCTCGTCTCTTCTTAGTCTCTTAAGACTCTCTCCATGCATACTCTATTTTCTGTAAATTCTGAGTTCTCTTAACTTGACTAACTTTTTTTTAAAACCGATGTAAACATGGTTATCATTTGTTTGTTTACTTCAGGTGACTCACTAACATCTTCATACATATAGTTCTGTCTCCTCGTTAAGGCAACTGTACATTTACAGACTCCTACTCATCATTCAGTGCACACTGACATTATAAATATAAAATTCGTCTCAAAGTTAGTAGACTCATACACATTATTAGTTACAACATCCAAAAGTAAAATAATTACAATTCTTAATATGGATGTTTCTCGCGATTTCTTTTGTCGGCATGTTCCAGAAAATCGTTCATCCTCCCATTCTTTGGGCATAAACTGGGGTTCTAAGTGGCCAGAACACCACTCCTGAACCTGAAGAACTATCAACATTAGCTTCGTGTCTCTCATAGACATCAACTGTAGCTACTAGCTTCTTTATCCTTCCTTTTGTTGCGCTACTCTTTTCTACATCTGGCATTCGATTGACCTCTTTCTTAATCTCAGATTTCTTTCGCCTTAGAGACGCTACCTCTACCTCTAAGTCAGACTTCTCACGTATTAGGTTCTTTACTTTGTCATCTACTTCTGATTTCTCCTTTCTTAAAGTTACAACTAAATCCTTGGACTCTTTGACTTCACCTAAAAGTTGGCTATTCTGTGCTTTCATCTCATCAACTTCTCGACTCATACATACACTGTGTCTGTCAGTCTCAGCCTTTTGTTCTTCAAGTGCTTCCAGCTCTTTAATTCTTGTCTCTAGACACTTGTTTTTGCACTCTAGCCTATCTACTGTGTCTTTCAGCTCTAATAGCAGCAACTCATCTCTTTCACTTCTCTTTTCCATAATTCTTATCTCGGCATCTTGTCTTGAAATTACATCTTCTAGGATGTTTGTAGCCACACAGGCGTCTCTAACTTGTTTCTTCACCTCCCTCGTTTGTGTTATCTTATCATTATGTTTAGTTTGTCCTCTAACCTCTACAGTCTGTGTTTGTGCACTGCTTACCTGTGTCACTAATACTTCTCTATCAGTACCTTCTGTTTGTGTAGCACTGTCGATCATTCTGTTCTCAGTCTCTTCTAATTCCTTCTCCTTTCTGATTAATTTGTATTGTTTCAGGCTAGACAGCCTGTGGTCTTGATGTTTGGGCCGTTTGATTTGGACCACTTGATCGTTCTCGCACCCACGTGCTTGGTTGCGCGCTTCTCTTCGACTCCAGAGGGATCTTGCCAACCACGCCTGGGTGTTTGATTAATATGCTGTGGCCAAAAGTTTGATTTACCATTCACTTTATTAATTTCAATCCTGTCTACACTATTATTTCATAGCTCTTACGTCCAGCAGTTTGTCTTTTGTCATTCCATCTCCACCTAGATTCCTGGGTGCTAATCTTCTTCCGTGAACATGCCTTGTTTCCCTTCTCACTGCATATACTTCTTTACTCAATTCACTTAGTCCTCCCTTATTTCTCCATCTATTACTCGCTTGATTAACTTCCCTAGGATTTTCCACTATTTTTCTTTTATTAAACCATTCACTGATGGTTGGGCTTTCTTCAGGTAGGTTTAAATTCAATTTCTTCATGAACCCGATTTCTTTAATAGAGACATTAATAGCTTCATCTAGCGTCTCAGGGTTCAGCCTCGCTAAGTGTAGTTTTAGATCTGTGGATATTAGTCCATCTATAAAAATCTCTATTAATTGTCTACCAAAACTGTCGGTTTCTAAACCAGATTCCTCTGCTAGCTCTAAAAGTCTATTACTGTATGCAGTTATTGTCTCTCCTCTTTCTTGTTTAAACTTCCTCAAAAGTATGAAAGCAGTGTAGGCATCTCCTACAGCAGCATACCTAGTTTTTAATTCTATCTGGAGGGACTTCCATGTGCTTGAAGGTTCATTCTTTAGCCTTCTCTGGATGAAGTCAGATACTTCGCCTCTACTTGTTTTAAAAGCTATTAATTTCTTGTCTTCCTCATTTATAGGAAAAATGAGAGCATACTTTTCAATTTCTGCCATCCATTGTCTGAACTTGGATGGATCGCCAGAGTAATTTGAGATACTGGCACTCACTTCTTGCTGTCTAAAACTATTTTCTAAACCGGTGATGACTCTACTAATTTCTTGCAGGGTCTGCAACGTGGGAGTCATGCCTCTCTTCATCTTGATAATTAATTAATAATAAACTCATTAACTAGCAATAACACACACAGTTATTTAGATTAGTCAAAAGAATTTCTACTTTCTTCCACTAACACTCAAGAAAAAAAAAAACTTATTTACTTCACACTAACATTGTTCAACATACAAATAAATCTCTAAAATATATAAGAAAAATCCAACTTACATGATTCTGAAGTCCTGGAATACCTAACACACTTTTATAACATCCTAACCACTACACAATAATATACTAATTTAAAACAATAATTAACTACTTAGTCTTTTTTTCAGGTTCTCAAGTGGACTTCAGTTTTCACATAAGGCATAAGGTTCTCTGTTTATCTTTGCTCTCCGATGCATTTCAGATTTATTTCAAACACAAATAATCTTTCACCTCCGGAATAGTAAAAAGTCACGAACTGACAGCTTCTCTAGTGTTTTTTTTCACAATGTGTTCTGTATAGTAAATATAGTGTTTTCTTATAATTTCTTGGCTGCTCGGTGGCACTCGTTGCTGTAAGTATGTAGGTTTACGCTGGAAGTGCGTAGGTTTACGCTGGAAGTGCGTAGATGGACGTCAGAGTTGGTTAAGAGAAAATTCTTACTTTTTTTTTCTTCCAGGTCCTTCTTTAAAAAAATAAAGTCCTGGTCACGTGCACCAGAAAGGAAAGTTATGTTGCAGAGCTTCTTCATAGCTTCTTTCTATCTTCTTCTTTAAAAGAATAAAATCCTGCGTCACGGCAACAGAAAGGAATAATAAGATGTTGCAGAGTTTCTTTCAAACTTCTTTACTCTGACTTTACTACTTGTACTTTCCTTTGACACACATATATAACTCATCAATCTTTTTAGTACAAGCATAAACAACGTTTTTATTGATGACTTCTACTTGTGGCATTACAAATTGTCGTTACTGGACATAGCCGACAGGCGTTGTGAATTGTCAAATAACGTTTGTGCGTGGCAGTTTCGTATTCATAAAGTTCTATCTGTGGTTATCTATCTATCTTGTTGACCGTATAGTATTCTTAAGTACATCTGCATGTCTCTTTCTGATAGTGCTGAGGAACTAGTATTTGAATGTGCTCAGTCTGGCCGAATGTGGCCGAATTGTGCTGAGTCGGTCTGAGTGTAGCTGAGTCTCCCCGAGTGTAGCTGAATGTCTCTCTAGCTACTGCTCCTCGCCCAAAAGCATTCTGGGCATCTCCTCTCCTAATCTACCTAGTTCCCAGGGTCTCGGGGTTAAGTCCCCGGTGACCACACCCCCGACCCGACCACTGATACGACCTAACCTACGTCTCTTGACCGTCACTATCTCTCTAGCTCCGCCTTTTTTAATTATCTCCAAAGTCAAGTCCATTACTTTAATCGACAACCTGTCAATCTTCTCAAACCTTTTCCCACAACTAAAAACCTACAACATAACTCCTCCCTTGGCCCTTTGTTTACGCGGGGCAGTTTAATTGTCCGCTTTCATCTCAGGTCTTCTCTGGACTTCAAGGCGTCTGCCGATATAAGAGTTTCCGGTCTAGTCTTAGTGATAATCTACTCAGTGTCCACACCTGCGCGACTGGAGCTTATCGCCCTCTTCGTCGAGTTACATAACCTACAAGCTACAGACCGGACATCTGTGCGCCTTTACCTGTAATCTAAGAGTTGATTACAACTCAGGGACTGAGTTGGGTAGACTTAACGTCTCCTTGCTAATCCTCTGAAGATTGTCTTTGCTACGCCGCCTAAAGCTATCCTACTTCACATCGTCGTCGCCTCATTCTTTTATTCTTCTGTCTATCGTCATATTCTTCTATTCTTCCATTATCGCTCATGACTGAGTCACACTATAACACCTGGTCGTCTGCAAATTACGTACCATTAACAGTGCATGGGGATATACCCTGAATTTAAAATATGTTTTAAAATGAACAGAACTAGAATAATTTGTTATAAACCATTAGGGATAGATTGATGATAGATCAGAGGTTAGAGAATTGGTCTCTTAGGTAGTGAGGTCTGGATTGATCCTATTGACGAAATGTCTTGCTTCACGAAGTCTCAAAGTGGTAAAGATATTTCTTTTCAAAGAAAGAAAGAAAGACAGGAAAGGAAGAATGCTGACCACATGACCAATAAATATATCCTGAAGATCGAGAAATGTCGGCACTAAGACAATACATTCTTGTATTGACACTGAAGACGCTTCTTTGCGTTAATTTACTTTTACAAACCAATAATTACCTTCTACAACATGCTGGTTCCAGTATATTCTGCATCAAGATAAGATCAACTGAAGTAGATTAATTATTAACTGACCATTTGTTTCAAATTAACTGTCTGATATTTCCTGTACTCACTAACACGCAAATATCTAAGTTAATAAACTTTCAAGTACTTTTTCATTCCTATATCTGATTATCCTGCTTTATTAACATTGAAATATTTAAATTAAATAAATGTTAACTTATAACACGTTCTTTCATTAACTATATCTGATATATTTGTATTAATGACACACTCAAAAACTGTAATAGTTTAACTGTTAATAAATGTCTTAACATATGGATGTGAATCATGGACAATAGGACAACAGACAAGAAAATCACTGTAGGCTGTAAAAATGTAGTTTAAAAGAAGAATGTTGAGTATACCATGGACAGCTAAGAAGAGTAATGAAGATGTTCTGAGAGAGGTCAAGGCAAAAAGAGAGTTAATATCCAATATTAGGAAGAAACCATCATCAATTTTTGGGCCATGTAAAAAGAAGGGAACAGCTGGAATATATTGTAATAACTGGGAAAATTGAGGGACGAAGACAAAGAGGGAAGCAAAGAGAGAAAATACCAGACAGCTTAAGAGAATGGCTTGGCAGAAGGTCAACAACAGAAATTATAAATAACTATCGAGATCGAAAGTTGTGGAGAGACATGATCACCTACACCAGAAGGCATGGCACTTGATGATGATTATGATGTTAATAAATGTGTATTTTTACATCTCAAGTGTCTAATATACCATTTCAAAGCTACAAACTCATCAAAATGTAATATACAATATGAAATACCGAGTCTTTTCTTTCAATAACTGTGCCAGCTATATCTTGCATTAATAACACGTATCTATGAATTAAACATTTAAAAAATACATTTTAAATTAAACTTTCTTTCTTTATATGTTCCTGTTAAATATATAATAATACAATAAATTTAGCTATGTTAAAAGAAATAGTAGTGAACTAACAGTTACTTACTTTCATTAACGGGGTCTCGTATATCCTAGGCGTCATTGTGTTGTAGAAAAGTCGCAAGATTTCGTCCTGCGAACTGGTGGCTGTGGCATTATAGAGGACTTGCAATTGACTGTCCGTCAACTGGCCCAGCATTACTGAGACGGTTGTTAAGTTGAGCGGCTTGGCAGCTGGGTCTTGTGATGTAGTCCTGGACGTGAGAAGCAGAGTCACGTGTGATGGCAGCGTTGAAGGTTGTTCTGATGATGATGATGATGATGATGCTAATGATGATGCTAGTTATGATAATGGATGAGAGTGGTAAGAGACGGGTGTTAAGTATAAGGTGATTGGAGGAGGGTCGTAAAGAAGAATTTATCGCGGAAGTTATTGATTGAATTCGAAAATATGTAGGCAATGTAGTTATGAAAGAGTAAAGATTGAGTGAGTATATTTATCAAAGAGAGAAAGTGGTTAAATGTGTGTAGCAAAGTGAACAAATTGTGTGAATCTATTTATTAATGAGAGAAAGTGGTTAAATGTATTTATTAATAAGATAAAGTGGTTAAATGCATTTAGCAGAGAGAGAGAGAGAGAGAGAGAGAGAATTGATTGAATGTATTTATTAATGAGAGAAAGTGGTTAAATGTATTTAACAGAGAGAGAGAGAGAGAGAGAGAGAGAGAGAGAGAGAGAATTGATTGAATGCATTTATTAATGAGACAAAGTGGTTACATGTATTTAACAGAGAGAGAGAGAGAGAGAGAGAGAGAGAGAGAGAGAGAATTGATAGAATGTATTTATTAATGAGAGAAAGTGGTTAAATGTATTTATCAAAGTGAGAAAATTGTGTGAATGTATTTATGAGACAGAAAAGACCGGATGAAAGTGTTTGTCAAAGAAAATAGATTGAGTTGATGTAGCTATAAAAATGACAGATGGAGTCGAGTACATATGAAGGAAAACAGAATGTATAAAAAAAAAAAAGATGAAAAATTAAATAAGTGCATCGATAAAATGCGTATATCGTATGATTGCATAAGGGTAGAAGACTGAGTCTTAAAGAAATGAACAAGATGATGTACTTAAAGAAAAGACCACGTTGATGTACGGAAAGAAAATACCAAGTTAATGTACGTAAAGAAAAGACCAAGTTGATGTACGTAAAGAAAAGACCACGTTGATGTACGGAAAGAAAATACCAAGTTAATGTACGTAAAGAAAAGACCACGTTGATGTACGTAAAGAAAAGACCAAGTTGATGTACGTGAAGAAAAGACCGAGTTGATGTGCGTGAAGAAAAGACCGAGTTGATGTGCGTAAAGAAAATACCAAGTTAAAGTACGTAAAGAAAAGACCAAGTTGATGTGCGTAAAGAAAATATCAAATTGATGTGTGCAAAGAAAATACCAAGTTGATGTGCGTGAGGAAAAGACCAAGTGATGTGCGTGAAGAAAATACCAAGTTGATGTGCGTAAAGAAAATATCAAGTTGATGTGCGTAAAGAAAATATCAAGTTGATGTGCGCAAAGAAAATATCAAGTTGATGTGCGCAAAGAAAAGACCAAGATGATGTGCGTGAAGAAAAGATAGAGTGAATGTCTCTACGAAAAAAGTAGATTGCGGAACTATATGTACCTAAAGGAAAGATAGAATGCGTTTTTCTATAAAGAAGGAAAGAATGGGTGAGATCGTGTAAGAAAGAGAAACGATCTAGAGAGCGTATGTGTGTAAAAAAAGATGAGTGGATGAGGATTGATTGAGTGATTGTACAATAAGTTGATAAAGAAAATACTGAGTGAATGTCTGTAGATTAAGGGAAAAATTAGTGAGTTTTTTTGTTGTTGTGTTTATTAATGATTGAGCATTTTGCATTCATGAAAGTCTAAGTAAGTATTTTACATTCAGGAAAGAAGGAAGATTGAATGCATAATTACAGTATAGAAAGATTTAGTGAACTTATAACGTTAAAGGGTAGATTGAATTAGCTTTTTTTTCTTCAGAATATGGAGTGTTAGTGTTTAGTGATCAGATTATCCTGATCGCTCATCGAATAACTATCCGTAAGTGCTCAGATCTCTTCCACAGCAAGACCTTCAGTGTTCAGCGTTAAACTAGTTCACACGTCTATCCCTGATCTCTTTGTAGTTCTCTTGAATGTAGGCAATATCCTTCCTGACTAAGATGAAATTCCGTGAGTCACGAATTCATTATCACTTCACCGCTCTTACGAGAGGACAGTTGATTTAGGGACGGACGATCGCCCCATTTTGATAGCGTGGCACACACGATAATGGATGTAGAGGAAAATTTAAAATATAAATAAATAGGAAAAAAAATATCTAAAAAAAATAAATAAATAGAAAAAAATAGAAAAAAAAATAAAGTAAAAGAAAAGAAAAAAAAATAGAAAAGATAGAAAAAAAAGAAAAAAAAAAAAAAAATATAAATAGACAAAAAAATAGAGAAAAATATAAATACATTTTAAAAAAATAGAAAAAAAAATAGAAAAAAATATTTAAAATATAAATAAATAGAAAAAAATATAAATAAACAGAAAAAAAAAATATTAAAAATATAAATAAATAGAAAAAAATAGAAAAAAACGGTATGGTTAAAGTTTCACGTAATAAGTGGACAACACAAACCAGAACGACGTTCGGCGCAGAGGTCTTCAACAGAAACAAACATACAACAATCGTACAAATATGTATTTAAAATAAAAAATAAATAATAAAAAGAAAACGAACTAGAAGCAGAAATGAGAGGAAAATAAAAATAACATCTGCGAAAGATCTGATGTGAAAAGAAGCTTTGTATTTTTTCATTCTCCTCACTAATACCTTCACTGCAGCTTCGCATTTTGATGCATGTATGTGCATTTCTTTGCCTTGACTGGATAATGGATGCATCCACAACGCTCAATTAGTAGCCATTACGGATTCCCCATACAGTTTATTAACCTGATAAAAACAATGTATAAAGAAATGAAATGTAGTGTTGTGCACAAAGGTCAGCTTACAGAAGCATTTGAAATAAAAATCGGAGCAAAACTGGGATGTCGTCCATCTTTATT
This sequence comes from Megaustenia siamemsis, assembly GCA_032433765.1. Taxonomy (NCBI): domain Eukaryota; kingdom Metazoa; phylum Mollusca; class Gastropoda; order Stylommatophora; family Ariophantidae; genus Megaustenia; species Megaustenia siamemsis. Next base: position 57,401,738 of record JAVIAB010000106.1, read on the forward strand.
TCTCTTTCTACTGGCCATAGATTTCATTATGAAAATAACTCAGAACAACAGAAATGGAATCCATTTGTCATTGGCCAAGAAACGTGATGACTTAGACCTTGCTGATGACATAGCTCTCCTATCTCATATCATTAATCGATGCAAGATAAAATGAGCATATTTGATGAGAAATCATAACAGCAAGTACTGAAAAAATAGAGATAATACCAGCATTATGAGATTTAATGCAGTTGACAGTAAACAACTAATAACAAAAGAAATACCTCTACTAGCCGTACAATCATACATATATGTGGGAAGTAATATAGACAAAGTAGGGGGAACAGAGAATGATACCAAAATAAGGATACACAAAAAATAGGAGCTTTCATTGCACTAGGAAACATGAATATCCAAAGAAATTAGGTTAAATACAAAACTACAAATGTTAAAACTCCAATGTTAAGTCAGTCCTGTTATATGGCTGTGAAACATGGAAAGCAAAAAAATGACAATCACGGAAACGCAGACATTCGTTAATGGATGCTTGAGCAGAATAAAAGGATGAAAATGGCAGGACAAAATCACTAACATAGAATTATGGGAAAGCACCAGTCAAAGCCAAACATCAGTGGACAAAGAGATACAGCGAAGACGATGGCGCTGAATAGAACACACACTGCGGAAGCCAACTGAGTGTATTACACAACAGGACCTTCTTTTGAATCCCTGGAGAAAAGATAAAGATGAAGACCAACATTTTTATGGAGGTGGAAGCAGAGATGAAGATGATGGAGAAGTCATAGAGCGATATTAAAAGAATAGTAAGAAACAGAACGGCTTGGAAAAGTTCGTTGAAGTCCTATGCTCCACAAGGAGCTGAAAGGTAGAAGAGAAGAAGAGAGACAAAGCTCGATTCACGTAAAGGAGTGCTGACAAAAGGCACCAAAAACAGTAGCGACGGCACTGAATCCGCAAAAATGGAACCTTTAGTTGACTTGCCAAACAATCTATATTAAGGTGTTGTAACGTATAAGTCATTGGCGCGCAACAAATTAAAGGACGATTATTTAGTTAGTGAGTGAGTGAGTTAGTGAATGGATGAATGAACGAGTGAGTGTATGAGTTAGGAAGTGAAAGTGTGAGTGAATGTTTGAGTGAGTGAATTAGTGAGTGCGTTAGTTAGTGTATATGTGAGTGAGTGAATGAATGATTGAGTTAATGTGTGAGTGAGTAAGTGAATGAGTGACTGAGTTAGTAAGTGAGTGAGTTAGTAAGTGAGTGAGTGAGTGAGTTAGTAAATGGATGAGTGAGTTAGTGAATGGATGAATGAATGAGTGAGTCTGTGAGTTAGGAAGTGAATGTGTGAGTGAAAGTGTGAGTGAGTGAAAGTGTGAGTGAGTGACTGTTTGAGTGAGTGAATTAGTGAGTGCGTTAGTGAGTGTATATTTGAGTGAGTGAATGAATGAATGAATGTGTGAGTCAGTGAGTAAGTGAATGAGTGAGTAAGTGAGTTAGTAAGTGGGTGAGTGAATTAATGAGTGAATGAGTGAGTGAGTGTGTCCGTGAGTGAGTGATTAAATGAATGAGTGAGTGAGTTAGTAAGTTAGTGAGTAAGTGAATGAGTGAGTGAGTAAATGAATGAGTGAGTGAGTTAGTAAGTTAGTGAGTAAGTGAATGAGTAAGTGAATGAGTGAGTGAGTGAGTGAGTGAATGACTGGTTGAATTTAACAAACCTTTTTTAAGATAAACGAATAGGTTTAAATTATTTACCGATGAAAACGAATGGTATCAACCAGCAGAAAATAGCTACCAAATTATTTACCGATGAAAACGTATGGCATCAACCAGCAGAAAACATCTACAGAATTATTTACCGATGAAAACGTATGGCATCAACCAGTAGAAAACATCAACAAAATTATTTACCAATGAAAACGTATGGCATCAACCAGCAGAAAACATCTACAAAATTATTTACCGATGAAAACGTATGGCATCAACCAGCAGAAAACATCTACAAAATTATTTACCGATGAAAACGTATGGCATCAACCAGCAGAAAACATCTACAAAATTATTTCGTTCCCTCGCAATGCTCCTGGTTAAAGAAAATAAGAAAATAATAAGATAAATCCATCTTCCGTGTCAAGTGCTATTTTTCTTTGCTTCATCTGTGTCTTCTGAATTCTCTTCTCATCCTTCATATTTTTTCCCCCCATTTGTTTCTCGAGCCTTCCATGTCCTATCTTTCATGTGGATTTCACAACAATGCCAGTTAAGTAGAATTTCGTGTGGGGGCGGATGAAGAATCAACACTCTGTGCGCTTGTGGGAAACATAATAGACTGTTTTTTTTTTTTCTGTATAGAGGACAGCGATAAATACGCACAATAATTACTTCTGTAGTGTGCGTTTTATAGATGTGATTCAAATATTCTTTTATATAGTTTTAAACTAATTTCTCGTTTCGTTTTTATGCTACTTCTCGTTTACTTTTTAACTTCTCGTTTAGTTTTTAACCTACTTTTCGGTTAATTTTTAACTTCTCGTTTAGTTTTTAACCTACTTCTCGTATAGTTTAAACGTACTTCTTCTATAGTTTTAATTTACTTCTCGTTTTGTTATTAATTTACTTCTCGTTTAGTTTTTAACTTATTTCTCCTATAGTTTTAACTTACCTCTCATATAGTTTTTAATGTTATTCTCTTTTGTCTATTAATTTACTTCTCGTTTAGTTTCTAACTTACTTCTCGTTTAATTTCTAACTTACTTCTCGCTTAGTTTCTAACTTACTTCTCGTTTAGTTTCAAACTTAATTATCGTTTAGTTTTAACTTACTTCTAGTTTGGTTTTTAACTTACTTCTGGTATATTTTTAGCTGATTCTCGATTTGTTTTAAATTCCAGAAGTCTAAGAGCAATTTACTTAATCATCATCTTCGATCAGGCGTGGAGCCATCAATTTCTATCTTCTCGCCACCCCTTCTTCTGTTATCCTTGATCAGTAGAACCACCACTGGTGTCGTTGAGGCCGGAACATTCGCCTTTTAATTGTCAGGAATATTAGCATGGCCTAGGTACAACTGTTCCAGAAGTTTCGATGTCACCAATATCACATTCATCCAAATCACAACCACCCACATTACATTCATCCATATCACATTCATCCATATCACATGCATCCATATCACATACATCCATATCAAATCCACCCATATCATATTCATCCATATCACAACTACCCATATCACAACCATCCATATCACAACCATCCATATCACAACCATCCATATCACAACCATCCATATCACAACCACCCATATCACATTCATCCATATCACAACCATCCATATCACAACCATCCATATCACAACCATCCATATCACACCCATCCATATCACAACCATCCATATCACACAACCCCACATTACATTCATCCATATCACAACCATCCATATCACAACCATCCATATCACATCCATCCATATCACAGACACTCGTTCAGAGTAAAGGAAAAGGTAAAGTACGAGACTTGAACCGGCGTCTTAGCACGGGAGACTTTACCCATATGTGCTCGGCTGCCTATCCAGAAATGTTCGGATAATTCTGGATAGAGTTGTTCCAAGCATCGAAACTCACGATGCGAGGCGACATTCCTCACCTTCTCAGGTTAATGCCCTGGTACCCATTTCTGCCAACGGCTGAGTCGACCGTGGGGGTATTTCTTTGTCCAACCACGAGTACAATTCACACTGCTTCCAGAGGGAATCGAACACGGGTTGTCCGAACGTCGGTAGTCCAGTCGGTGGTTTTTCCCAACAAGGCTACCGAGGCCCCCTTCTTTCAGAGCATTCGTCGATATCGACTGAGAATACAACATTGGGCTAGAGCTCTTCAAGTTCGATTGTCTAAATCAGAACTACAACAGTAATGTCCGCGCTTAAGGTAGTATTAGTATTAGTATTAGTATTAGTATTAGTATTAGTAAGGTAGTATTAGTATTAGTATTAGTATTAGTAAGGTAGTATTAGTATTAGTATTAATATTAGTAAGGTAGTATTAGTATTAGTATTAATATTAGTAAGGTAGTATTAGTATTAGTATTAGTATTAGTATTTGTATTAGTATTAGTAAGGTAGTATTAGTATTAGTATTAGTATTAGTATTAATATTAGTAAGGTAGTATTAGTATTAGTATTAATATTAGTAAGGTAGTATTAGTATTAGTATTAGTATTAGTATTAATATTAGTAAGGTAGTATTAGAATTAGTATTAGTATTAATATTAGTAAGGTAGTATTAGTATTCGTATTAGTATTAATATTAGTAAGGTAGTATTAGTATTAGTATTAGTATTAGTATTAATATTAGTAAGGTAGTATTAGTATTAGTATTAGTATTAGTAAGGTAGTATTAGTGTTAGTATTAATATTAGTAAGGTAGTATTAGTATTAGTATTAGTATTAGTATTAGTAAGGTAGTATTAGTATTAGTATTAGTATTAGTAAGGTAGTATTAGTGTTAGTATTAATATTAGTAAGGTAGTATTAGTATTAGTATTAGTATTAGTATTAGTAAGGTAGTATTAGTATTAGTAATAGTATTAGTATTAGTAAGGTAGTATTAGTATTAGTATTAGTATTAGTATTAGTAAGGTAGTATTAGTATTAGTATTAGTATTAGTATTAGTATTAATATTAGTAAGGTAGTATTAGTATTAGTATTAGTATTAGTATTAGTATTAATATTAGTAAGGTAGTATTAGTATTAGTATTAGTATTAGTATGGTAGTATTAGTAATAGTTTTAGTCATCGTAGTAGCGGCGTTGGTAGTAATAGTATTAGTACTCTCAGTAACAGTAAAAAAAAAGTAAAGTAAAGTGCCCCGTCATGCCAAGTGGTGTATAGGGTGTTAGTGAACATAAATTTTACAGACCTTCAGCACAAGATTTTTGGGGTAATGTGGTCGGTATTACGCCCGTGTCGCTTTTCTTTCCTAGAAAAAATCCGGTACCCATTTAACGCTTGGTGAACCCGGGAGCCGTCGGTTGAGATCGAACCCTACCTCTTGTCCTTTATAGTCCAGTTCACTAACCATTGAGCTATTGCGGCTCCCTCTCCGTAACAATAGTAATAGTATTTGTCGCAATATTAGCAATTGTTATAGTCATTATAGTAGTAACAGTATTAGTAGTAGTAGTATTAATTGTAGTTGTAGTTGTAATGTGAGAACAAAATCGGCGACAGAACACAGTCTTGTCTGAATACTTGATTTATATATTGGAGCTGTCCTGTTTGTTTGCCAGTTCTGACCTAAGAAAGCGAATAATGGACAGTAGACAAACAAAAGAAAAACAGATTAGAAGCCACAGAGATGGGATTTCTCAAATTGGATAACATCGTTGACAGTTCCATGGACATTTGAATAGATCAAGTAGAAAATGTTGAAGAGAGACGAACACAAAAAAGGAGTTCCTAAAAAAAAACATCAGAAAGAAACAATCAACATTTTTTTGGGGGGGATATCATGAGAAGAGGAAAGCTGGAATACTTGGTTGCAAATGGCAAAATACAGGGAAAGAGAGATCGCGGACGACAAAATGAGAAAATACAAGATAGCTTGGTGTAGTGGCACTGAAAACAGGCAACAACAGAATTGATACGATGCACTGTAGATACAAAATTGTGGAGGAAGATGGTCGCCTGCGCCAACCGGTATGGCACATGATGGTAATGATGAGTAGTAGTAGTCATAGAAATTATAAGGTTATAATTCGTAGTAGTAGTTGAAGTAGTTGTAGTTGTATTAGTAGTAGTTGTTGTTGTAATAGTATTATTCATAGTAGAAGTAGTACTAGTGTTATATACGCCATGTTACACAGCAACACCTCCACCCCATACTGTAACAGTAAAGTCCCATCAACATCATCATGTGTCATGTCCTTTACAAAACGTTGCATTCACCACAGGCCGTCTGAAAGATTTTTCATCTCTAGCTAGATCTCCCACTTCTGTTGCCATGTTCAAGGTCTCCTTGATGTTCTGAAACCACCTTCTTTGTTTGTCCCTGATGCGTCGTCCAAGAACCAGGCCTACCATTTTTTGTTCTTTCCAGCCCGCTGTATCTTTTCAGCTGACTTCATGAGAGAGTCTGGAATCCTACTCTGATTGAGACTTGATCGCACAGATCGAGAGAGAGAGAGAGAGAGAGAGAGAGAGAGAGAGAGAGAGTATCTTTTCACGTGGCCAAAGTATTTAAATATTCTATGTAGAACGGTGTTTGTAAGCCAGTTCCTTTTAATGTTTAAATCTTTTAGTATGTCTTCTTTGGTCTTTTTTCATTTTCCAAGATATGTGAAGTATTTTTCTGTAGCATTTATTTTGAATGAATCAATTTTCTTACTTGTTGTTTGCGAGATTGTCCATGATTTACAACCGTATGTTACTATCGAGAATGTACATGTCCTCTGTAATGGTAATTTTACTCCCTTGCTGATGTTGTGCCACATGTTCTTCGTGGCATTTAATTTGTGTGCTGCTATAGCTAATCTTCTTTTGATCTCTTTCTGGCAGTCTCCATTGTTATTTACTACAGATCTCAGATATTCATAGTTTGTTACCATTTTAAGTTCTTCGCTGTTGATAATTATTTTGAGTTTGCTTTTTGTAAAGTCAGTGGAGAATAATTTAGTTTTCTGTATGTTTAGATAGAGGTTTTGCTATTCACTATTTTTTTTTACCACATATAATTGTCTTTTCAAAATCCTTCTGAACTGTTTGAGAGTAGGACTGTGACATCTGGGTATGTGAATGTTTGAATTATGTTGTCATTTATTGTGAAAGGGTCGAACTTCCGATATCTGTAATCGTTTCTCACATCTTCCCGATGTTCTCAGCCTAGACGTTGAACAGGTACGGAGAGAGAATGCATCCATGCCTCGCCTCTTGTTGTACTTCAAACCAATGCGATGTTTCGCCCGTTATTCTGATAGCTGCTTGCTGTTCCTCATATAGTGATTCTATAAGTTGGAGCCGCGATAGCTCAGTGGTTAGTGAACTGGACTACCAAGGACAAGGGGTAGGGTTCGATCCCAACCGACGGCTTCCGGGTTCACCCAGCCTTAAATGGGTACATGATTTTTTTCTGGGAAAGTAAAGCAGCACGGGCGTAATACTGACCACATTACCCCAAAAATCATGTGCTGAAGGTCTGTAAAATATAGGGTCACTAACACCATATTTCCCTATACGCCACTTGGCGTGACGGGGGTACTTTACTTTTTTTACTTTTTATATTATGCGTGTTGGAAAGCCTACATCGGCTATGCTTTTCCACAGCTTCTGATGTACACAGTCAAAGTAATTGCGGTAAACTATGAAGCAAGTAAGGTTGCACTCAGATGTAATTCTTTCACATTATCAAAGCCATCAACGTCTTCACAAAATGTCGTTCTATCTTACGCCAACGTTAATTCCTCACATCTTTCACTATCGTTGTCGGTTTGGCTCTTTCAGCATTTATCTATTTAATTCTTCTTTAGCCTCTTCACCTTCTTCGCACCTCTCATTAACCCATTCATGCAAGCCAATAAATTCCAGATTGAGGTGTACAAAGCTATGTACCCATTTATAGTTGGATCTTCTCGAACGACATTTCCATTTGGACATAAGTTCAAATTAACTACGCATAATAAGAGAAATATACCACGATACCATCCGATAACGGTGTAGAGGTAGCGAGGTCGTTTTCCGAATGGTATATTTATCATTAGATCAATTTGTCTCTATGAAAACGAGATGACAGCTGGCAAATATGGTACTAACATATCCTATCTAAATGTATGAGGTACAGCTATCCTAAGCGCGATAAAACATAAATCAAAAGGTGCAGTGGTTGACGTCTATGATACACTTATAATGACACAACAGAAGATCAGTATCACGTTCTTGAACAGTGGTTTTCAATCTGTAAACATGAGAATGATCCATCTCAGCGTATCGACCAAATTAATAAATCAAATGTTAATTAACTGTACCTTTGTTTTAACTAATAAGATCAGGTCATATTCTCTCTCTCTCTTTCTCTCTCTCTCTCTCTCTCTCTCTCTGTCTTTCTGACATATATTTTAAACTTTAGAACGGAAGGGCATCACTGAAGGCAGGACATTCCCATATCTCCTCAACCCTCGTCCCAGCAAGGAACCGAATGATTATCCTGATGGTGTATACTGTTCTAGTGAAGGTTCTACGTTTTGGGGAAAAAAATGGCGCGCAGCTCATGATGTGTAGTTTCAGGTCACTGTAACGGCCGTCGCGGGCAGCACGAACCTCTAAGCGTCCGCGCCAAATCAATGTAGACTACACGATCAGCGGATGTGCCCCAAGAATTGCTGTCCTAACAAGTGAAGTCAGACCTTCACTTCGGTAAAATACTCGATCCGACCGTACTCCCAGCTGGTGGTAAATTTGCAGTCGAACACAGATCACACATCATGTCCAAGGACAAAGCCAAGGCCTGGTACCGTGCAACTTCAATGAACGGTCCGTCGCTTGCAGCACACATCCCCGTGCATAAAGCCACAATCATGTTGATTTTGTGGTCAGGTGAATGCGATCGGCCCACCGCAGTCTCCGTAAACGAAAATCCAGGCCAGAAAGAATCATTTGAAAACAGACTGCAGCTAAAATATCACCAGTCTTAAATCTGATTTCAAAAGGCTCTAGCCTTGGCCTGCCGCACCGACCGGAAGCTGTTAGTGGTTAGCGGAATAAACAACCCTGCCTCTACGACTAAAGCAGATCTTGAGTCCAGATAAAAACAACGTTCCAGCACGCAATTCCCTTTCTGCCTCAAATCCAACTAACCTGAAAAACACTTGCCAACAAAATTGAAAGCAAATTAAAAGATAACTTGTTATTTCACTACATGATCAATTTTACACAAATTTAATTACGAACACCAGACCAATTAAATATCTAATAATTACGTGAATACTTTTAAAACTATTTCTCATATCCTTGTGTGTGCATAGCTATGTTAGTCACATCTCATATCTTTGTGTGTGCATGTCTATGTTGATCATACCTCATATCCTTGTGTGCATGTCTATGTTAGGCATGTGTCATATCGTGTGTGCATGTCTATGTCAGTCATATCTCATATCTTTATGTGCATGTTTATCTTAGTCATGTGTCATATATCTTGATGTGTGTCGGTGTTAGTCATGCCTCGTATCGCTGTGTGCATGTCTGTGTTGGTCACACTCCTATCTTTGCGTGTGCACGTCTGTTAGTCACCTCTAGTGACTCGGGCAGATGGTGCTCGTAAACCTGGGAGGGCCGACCATCTAAGGGCAGAATCCCCCTACAGAAAAGATCATCTGCTGCCTTGCAGGAAGATTGGGGACAATCAAAGGTTAAGGAATGCAAACCTGAATAAAATGCTGGCTGAAATCGGATGCACTGGGCCACTGGCGCAGAACACAGTGCAACGTTTTAACGGGTGTTCAATCAGAGTGGATCTGGCAGACTCTAATTGTGATGTTCTGCCTGTGGGGGCGATCAACTCTTAACCTGACAGCTGACTTCATGTGAGAGTCAGGAATCCTACTCTGATTGAGTCCTGATCGCAGAGAGAGAGAGAGAGAGAGAGAGAGAGAGAAACTATTTTTCGGTATTCTTGATTTAAAGAGATTCATATAAATGGAAATAAAGCTGCATTTGTGAGTGATATGACTTCTCTAGCTCTATAAAATAAGTGTAAATGAGAGACAAGGACATATATATCTCATATATATATATATATATATATATATATATATTACGTGTTTGTGTAACATATGCAGCATGTCGAGCTGAAATAAATTGAAAAGGTATTCCCGATCATTGTTCTGGCAAGGAAGAGCATTGGAAGACAACACTGTCTGTGTACTGTCACATAGAAATACGCCATTAAATTAAAGAAGCTGACATGTTTCTTACTCCAAAGGCAATCATGTTATGGAGTAAATCTGCTTTATATACCACTATCGTCATCATGTGCCGAGTCAATTGCGTACTCTCGAGAAATTTTTCTTTATCCATTTATTTAACTGTTTCTCAACTCTCTTGTTAACTTACAATCATACAACTCTCTAGTTAACTTTCAATCATTCAACTCTCTTGTTAACGTTCAATCATACAACTCACTTGTTAACATTCAATCATTGAACTATCTAGTTAACTTTCAATAATTCAACTCTCTAGTTAACATTCAATCATACAACTCTCTAGTTAACTTTCAATCATACAACTCTCTAGTTAACATTCAATCATACAACTCTCTTGTTAAGATTAAATCATTCAACTCTCTTGTTAACGTTCAATCATACAACTCTCTTGTTAACATTCAATCATACAACTCTTTTGTTAACATTCAATCATACAACTCTCTTGTTAACATTCAATCATACAACTCTTTTGTTAACATTCAATCATACAACTCTTTTGTTAACGTTCAATCATACAACTCTCCTGTTAACATTCAACCATACAACTCTCTAGTTAACATTCAATCATACAACTCTCTTAAAGTCTTAAACTTATAGAATAGTTTCTGTTTTCTTCCCTCTATCTCTTATTCCCTGAATTGTTTGCAGTTCCCCAAATGTATACCCTTCTCATAAAACAACAGCTGAAAAAATTATTATTTCTTCCTAATGTTGGTAATTAGCTTTCCTTATCCTTTGTCCTCTTTCATTATGTTATAGCATCCTCATTACTCTTTTGTATTTGCCTATGGCATTTTTAACATTCTTCGGTGAAACAACATTTCTGCAAGCGTCACAGATTGTCTTCCCTGCCCTTCTATTGTCCATGATTCACTTCCATATATCAAAACTACAAAGCAAAATAATAATGACAAGTAAAACAATATTATAAAATGTAAATGAATTTCTATATCTGGGAAGAATGTTAACTTCAGATGGTAGATTTACAGCAGAGGTGAGATGCTCAGACAAAAGCAGCTTTTCAAAAAATGAGGAAGATACAGTGCAATCCATTTTTACCAATAGAAACAAAAAAAAGAATTCTTAAATGTTAGGTAGTTCTTGGAAAGGTTCTGGCAAAAGCAACATACAAAGAATTAGACAACAAAGTGAAAAGTTCGGCAAGAAGAGATACAAGAGCTTATATAGACAACTTGGCAGAGAAAGCAGAGACAGCTGCAATTACAGGAGACATCAGAACTCTTTATACTGTACAAAAGATGCTGACAAACACCTATACATCCAGTGGAACACCAATTCTAGACAAATCTGGATTAATGCTAACAACAAGCGCAGACATAAAAGCCCGTTGGGCGGAACACTTCAAAGAAATTCTTAACCGTCCACTACCTCACAGTTTAATAGATTTTGAAGCTGAAACACCAGCAGCAGAATTAGATGTAAATTTAGATGACTTCACCTTGAGTGAAATAGAAACCACCTTAAAGCTAATGACCAATAACAAGGCTGCTGGAGAGGATAAGTTAACAGCTGAGATCCTCAAGGCAATTGATAGCCATAATTTAATACATCTCCAAAAAATGTTCAACATCATTTGGAAAACAGAGAAGACGCCTCATAAATGGAAAAAAGGAATCATTGTTAAGATCCCAAAAAAGGGCAATCTTAGAGATTGTAACAATTGGAGAGGCGTGACACTTTTGTCAGTTGCCTCAAAATTATTCTGTAAAATCATCCTAAATAGAATAAAGGATTCAATAGATACAGTAATGCGTGAAGAACAGGCTGGGTTTAGAAAAGGGAGAAGCTGTCTTGACCACATTTTCACTCTACGACTTATATTGGAGGAACACATTGAAAAGCAAAAACCTTTTGTACTTAACTTCATCGACTTCAAAAAAGCATTTGATAGTATTCATAGAGATTCTTTGTGGAAAATTCTGAAGCAATATGGCTTACCATCAAAAATCATAAATATTATCAAAGACATGTATGATGGTTACACATGTGCAGTTCGAACAGAGGAAGGACTGAGCGAATGTTTCCCAATAGAAACTGGGGTTAAACAAGGATGTATTTTATCGCCCTTGTTATTTGGAATTGTTATGGACTTCATAATGAAGAAATGCTGCACTGGTAATAAAGGCATCGAATGGATACAAGGAGACCATTTGGAGGACCTGGACTTTGCTGATGACATAGTTCTCATCAGCAATCAGATAAAAACGATGCAGGAAAACACAAATGAACTATCATCAATAGCCAGCAAAATTGGGCTTGAGGTCAATCATGAAAAGACTAAAGTCATGAAAAGTTTAATTCCAACAAGTGACAAAATATACATGGAAAACAAACCAGTAGAAGAGATCGATCACTTCATCTATCTTGGAAGTCACATTGATCGAGAAGGGGATACGAGCAAAGAAATTAGAATCAGACTGGCTAAAGCAGCAATGTCTTTCAGAAGCCTTGAAAAGTTGTGGAAATCAAAACTCATTAGCACAAACACAAAACTTAGGCTATTCAAATCAATGTACTATCAACCCTTACGTATGCGTGTGAAAGCTGGAAAACAACAAGAGATATAGAAACAAAGTTGAACGCATTCGAAAATAAATGTCTAAGGAAAATACTTGGTATAGAATGGAACGAATTCAAAACAAACGAGGAAATTAGAGAAATCGCCAATCAACCACTAATATCTTCAGTAATAAAGAAAAGACGATGGTCATACGTTGGACATGTGATGAGAAGAGATAATAATCGAATAGCAAAGCAAGCCCTCATATGGGAAACAACAGGTAAAAGAAAAAGAGGAAGACCCAGGGAGACACTGAGAAGAACATTGATGAGAGAGGCAAGAGCAGCAGGAATCGGCTCCCTCAATGAGATAGAACTGCTTGCACAGAACAGAGACAGATGGCGAGATTTGATAAAATATCTTTAAAAGAAAACTGCTAGAACAAAAATTCATATAGGAGAAGGTGTATCTTGGTCTACGCCCTATGGGCCGGTTACGGCTCGAAAGGTCAATAGATAGATAGTGCCAGTCTTAACATATGGATGTGAATCATGGGCAATAGAACAACAAATAATAAAATCACTGGATGCTGCATAAATGTGATTTTACAGAAGAATGCTGAGAATACCATAGACTGCTAAGAAGAGAAATTAACACGTTCTGAAAGAGTCCAAAGCAAAGAGAGAGCTAATTTCCAATATTAGGAAGAAACAATCATCTAATTTTGGCTATGTAATGAGAAGAGAATAGCTGGAATATATTGTGACAAGTGGGACAATTGAGGGACTAAGAGAGTTGCCTCTAGAGTTATTTCATTTTAGGATGATACTGGTAGCAAAAATAAAGTAAAGTACCCCCGTCACGCCAAGTGGCGTATTGGGAATATGGTGTTAGTGACCATAATGTGTACAGAACCTTTGTATAGACCTTCAGCACATAATTGTTGGGGTAATGTGGTCGGTATTATGCCGTGTCGCTGAAATTTCCAAGAAAAAGTCCGGCACCCATTTAAAGCTGGGTGAACCCGGAAGCCGTCGGTCAGGATCGAACCCGGCCTCTTGTCCGTTATAGGCCAGTTCACTAACCACTGAGCTATCACGGCTCCCATGATACTGGTTATAGCAGTTTATTGATTTGACTAGCTTTGTTGCATCTTGAATTTATTTATGATGTTTGTGAATTGTTGTTTATGAATTGTTGTTTGTCACAAGACTTCCTAGATATTTAAATTCCTCTACTTGTTTTAGTTGTCTGACGTCTATCTTGATGCTGATGTTCTGTTTTTCTTTTCCGATATTCATTACTTCTGTTTTGTGATATTTATTTTCATGTATTTTGTCCCTGTGCTATTGAGTCTATTTGAATGTTTTTGTATTTTCCTGCGTATTAGTGCATTATCGTCTTCAAATAGAAGCTCGTTGATCTCCTCTGTCTGAAATGGGTTGGCTAACTTGAATATGTACTCCATGTATGTGATGAACTATAGGGGGAATAGAACGCAAATAGTAGTAAGCAACAAAAGCAAAAGAAAATTAGTGTCATTTAGTGTGATAGTTTCTATATTTCTCCACGCGGTCCTACTTTCCCAGAAAAATCTCCGGTCTCTAGTACCTATTTTCAGAGGCTGAGTAAACCTCGAATCTTTTACGGTATGAACAAATTTCGTCACATCTGGCGATTAAACTGTGACCCCTTTGGCCATCAAGAAGCCCACAAACCATTCAGCCACAGAGATTTTCAGAATGTGTGATGTCAGATAGTTATGACACTTTTAACGTTTCGTACTTTGCACTATCAACTTAACTCTTTCGAGTACGAAAGGTGTTACCAGTTTAGCGGTAGAGATTTGAGAGACACAATTGTTCATGTTTTTAAATATTAATCTACATGTTTATATTTATCTAACACTTTACATATTATTATATGATTTTTTTTTTAGATAATTAAACAAGGAATTAGATTTCATCAATACCAAGATGATACAAAGCATATAATTAGAATATGGTTTTATGACAGTTTACACTAATCAATTTAAGAGTGACGCACTGTGCGGCTAAACGTCCATGACAAAAATCGGAATGGCGCATGGTGCGTCGAAACGTACGGAAAGAGTTAACACTTTTCACATCTTGCAATGTGACATGATTCATCTTTGCTCCACATAAAGATCTGAAATAAATGTTAACACTGAACGAGTCTGATTCCACTATTTTGAAACAAACATTTATATTTCCCTATTCATTTCTTTTACTCAGACCTCGTTTCATTTTATTTTACAAACTATCAGAGAGTGTATTTTCGTAAAATATTTCGTTCTCTTGCAATCTTAATTTATTTCCCTTTATTTTATATTACCTCCCTTGCCAATTGGTTCCGGTTTTGTCCTGATTATGACAGGTCTACTACATCACCCAGCATGTTGTAAATGTTAGTTTAAATAGTCTGTACAGGAGCTGCGGTTCTCATTATGTCTGACAAAATGCTTGTCACAATCGTATAAGTGCAGCTAAAATTATCATACTTCTATGCCCATTGAAAGATATCATCGGGTTGCATATACTTTACCGAACGTTGCACTTATCACAGCACGCCGGAATAAGTCTCTTGTCTCCAGCTAGGTCTACTACTTCTTTTGTTGTAAAGTTCAAGGTCTCTTTGATGTCTTGAAACTACCTTCTTCTTGGAATACCCCTGTCTTGACTTACATTATTCCTTTTGAAATTAAAATTATTCCTTTGTCTTACATTATTGTTCTTTCCTGCCCAACTGTTTTTTTTTTAAGTGTCCATAGTATTTTCATTACCTCTGCTAGATACCGTTATTTCTAACGTTTACGTTTTTTTACTATGTCTTCATTGCTCTTTTTCATTATCCAAGCTATCTGAAAGATTTTTCTGCAGCAATGCGTTTTGAATGAAATAATTTTCTTAATGTTTTTACAAAATTGTCCACGAATCACATGCTTATGTTTTTATTAGGATGATACACGTCCTTAATAATTTTAATGTTACTGCCATGTTGGTTTCCGCCGTATGTTTTTGCTCGCATGTAATTCTTGCATTAAGATTGTTGATCTTCTTTTGATCACCTTGTGGCAGTCTCCAATGTTAATTATTACCACTTCTTCTTTCCCTGTGGAAGGTGGGTCCTCGACAACTCTGCTCTTGCCATTCTCTTAAGATCATTTCATGTCGTCTCAATCCTCTCCTAAAATGTTGATTAAACTTTTGAAGATTCAAGATATTAATTATTTTTTTCTTTACAATTTCATCTCAAGATATCAAAGAGATTTATAAGAAAAGAAGAGTATGTTCCACATTTTAAAACTGAGAGATTTCCCGTGTCCAGTCCATGGGCGCACTGAGTACTCTTTAGTGCACAGCGACAAAGAGATAATAGACAGAAAGTAGTAATGGTTGCAAAGAAAATAAAAAGTAAGATAATAAGGTGCCCACTCTTAAAGATGAGAGAGAAGGATAAGTGCTAATAATATTGCCAACATATAGCCTCATACACATTTTTTAAAAAGTATCCCCGTCACGCACTTGGCGTATAGGGAATATAGTGTTAGTGACCATAAATTTTACAGGCTTTCAGCACATGATTTTTGGGGTAATGTAGTCGGTATTACGCCCGTGCCGCTTCACTTTCCCAGAAAAAAATCCGGTATCCATTAAAGGCTGGGTGAACCCGGAAGCCGTCGGTTGGGATCGAACCCTACCCCTTGTCATTTGTAGTCCAGTTCACTAACCACTGAGCTATCGCGGCTCCCCATATGGCCTCATATTGAAGCAATTATGATCTTCTCTTCTAGCCCTGATGTTGCGGTAGCTCTGTGCTTTATGAACTGGCGACTATCCTTGTAAAGGAAGACGCATTGAGGTAATACCGACATCACCCCCACCCCTAAAAATAATAATAGTATGCCCGAGGTCTGTAGAAAATAAAGGTCAAGGACCAACATGTTTTCTCTGTGGTACGGCAACCATGTGATACGACCGGGCTCTTTCTCCTTTCTTTCTTCCTGCCCTAGAACTATCAATACTATGCTTGTACATTATCCACTAATATAAGGAACTCTTTCCTGATGATGTAGAAACTATCAATACTATGCTCGTACATTATCCACTAATATAAGGAACTCTTTCCTGATGACGTAGAAACTATCAATACTATGCTCGTACATTATCCACTAATATAAGGAACTACTTTCCTGATGACGTAGAAACTATCAATACTATGCTCGTACATTATCCACTAATATAAGGAACTCTTTCCTGATGACGTAGAAACTATCAATACTATGCTCGTACATTATCCACTAATATAAGGAACTCTTTCCTGATGACGTAGAAACGTAGAAAACAGATTGCACACACCTTAAAGCACTCACAAAAGGAACTGCTATACCCGTTGAGTAATTTCAGAAGGGGTCCTTTATTAATATGAACGTGGTAGAAATAAATGATTTTCATGTACACATTTGGTCCCGGGCAACGGTATACAGCCTACTATTTTCAATTTTTAAATGACAGTGGTTAGCTTAAATACCTTTTATATCGGTCGTCTCCGATAGGTGTTGCTACTTGAATTCACTTATCTAGAATAGTATTTGTAGATTGAGGTTAAAGTGTTCATCTCACAGCAAGGTTAAAATGTAAAATGATGAAAAGTCTAATAAATAACATCTCGAAGGTTACCCTCGATATATTCGACATTTAAAATTATATAAGAGCATATTAAAATCACATTACAGGGAAAAGTGCAAAACAAACAAAAATAAAAGAGGTACAATATTCATAAGCCCATTAACATTAAGAGATGAAGTAAAAAAGAAAGTAAAGAACTCCCGTCACACTAGGTGGCGTATAGTGACTATAGTGTTAGTTACCATAAATTTTACAGACCTTCAGCACATGATTGTTTGGGTAATGTGGTCGGTATTACGCCCGTGCTGCTTTATTTTCCCAGAAAAAAATCCTGTACCAATTTAAGGCTGGATGAACCCGGAAGCCGTCAGTTGGGATCGAACCCTACCTTTAGTCCTTTATAGTATTTAAGAGATTAGTAGAGAAATCATTAATAAAGTAAATCATCAAGGAAAACTACGGAGAAGAGTTGCTTCACATGGTAGACAACAGTGTTGTGAATAGAGTGCACCATAATCATGATGCTGGTAACGACTTCGTAGATCATTCTTGTGAGAGTAAGTATTGAAAGCATTGTTGAATTTGCCGCTTTCTCGTATCAAGTAGACATATTTTAACCCCAGAATACTGGACATTGAATACAAGTGTTTAACTCAAACATTAAGTTAGTCCGATTATATGGCTGTGAAACATGGAGAACAACAAAAACGACAACCATGAAGATACAGAACGTCAGTAATTGATGCTTGCGCAGAATAAAAGGATGGAAGTGGCAGGACAAAATCATTAACACGGAATTAAGGAAAAGTACTGGTCAAATGTCAGTGGATAAAGAGATACAGCGAAGATGATGACTCTGAATACACACTGCGGAAGTCAAGTAAGTGAGAATATTACACGACAGGCGCTTCTTTGGAATCCCCAAGGAAAAAGACAAAGGGGAAGACCAAGATATTCTTGGAGAAGATAGATGGAAGGAGAGGTGAAGATGATAGGGAAGACTTGGAATGAACTTAAAAGAATGTAAGAAACAGAACGGCTTGAAAAGTGTTTGTTGAGGACCTATGCTTCACAGGGGAGCCGCGATAGCTCAGTGGTTAGTGAAGTGGACTACAAAGGACAAGGGGTAGGGTTCGAGCCCAACCGACGGCTTCCGGGTTCACCCAGCCTTTAATGGGTACCGGATATTTTTTCTCCGGGTTCACCCAGCCCTTAATGGGCAGATATTTTTTCTGGGAAAGTAAAGCGGCACTGGCGTAATACCGACCACATTACCCCAAAAAATCATGTGCCGAAGGTCTGTAAAATTTATGGTCACTAACACCATATTCCATATACGCCACTTGGCGTGACTGGGGTACTTTACTACTTTACTTTTTTACAATACCGGCAGTGACATAATCAATACCAGCAGTGACGTAATCAATACCAGCAGTGACGTATTCAATACCAGCAGTGACGTATTCAATACCAGCAGTGACGTATTCAATACCAGCAGTGACGTAATCAATACCAGCAGTGACGTATTCAATACCAGCAGTGACGTATTCAATACCAGCAGTGACGTAATCAATACCAGCAGTGACGTATTCAATACCAGCAGTAACGTATTCAATACCAGCAGTGACGTATTCAATACCAGCAGTGACGTATTCAATACCAGTAGTGACGTATTCAATACCAGCAGTGACGTATTCAATACCAGCAGTGACGTATTCAATACCAGCAGTGACGTATTCAATACCAGCAGTGACGTATTCAATACTAGCAGTGACGTATTCAATACCAGCAGTGACGTATTCAATACCAGCAGTGACGTATTCAATACCAGCAGTGACGTATTCAATACCAGCAGTGACGTATTCAATACCAGCAGTGACGTATTCAATACCAGCAGTGACGTATTCAATACCAGCAGTGACGTATTCAATACCAGCAGTGACGTATTCAATACTAGCAGTGACGTATTCAATACCAGCAGTGGCGTATTCAATACCAGCAGTGACGTATTCAATACTAGCAGTGACGTATTCAATACCAGCAGTGACGTATTCAATACCAGCAGTGACGTATTCAATACTAGCAGTGACGTGGAACGGGAGAGACCTGACAGGGCTGTTGCCCCAAGGGCAACCGTTTCCGTTGCGCATAATTTCAAATAAAGGGGCAATAATCACCAGAAAAAGCAGATTATTTTTCTTTTTCTTCCTCGTCTTCTTCTTCATTTTCCTCTTCATCCAATAACCCCGGATGTCGTCTGAGCGCCACTGACAGAATTTGTCAACTTTCCATATTTCGTTCTAACTTTCGTCATTTTTTAAAACTCTGCAATGTCGAGACCTATCCATTCTTTGAGGTTATCGTTCCATCGCTCTCTCTCTCTCTCTCTCTCTCTCTCTCTCTCTCTCTCTCTCTCTCTCTCTCTCTCTCGCCACTTCGATTTCTCATCCTTTTCACAGTTCTTTGAAGAATGATCCTTACCAGACCAGACGATGGAGATACGTTTTCAAATCATTTCACTTTATCTTTCTTCTTATTCTTGTCTCTTTTCACTGATACCTAAAAGGTGTCGTGGTTATAGCATCTATAGTTCATGAGCTGCTCGAACTGTGTGAATTAGTGATTTTCCTTTGTTGTTACATGTCTCTGTCACTGGATCTATCCATCTTCTTCTAGGTCTTCCCCTTGGTCTTAACCTTCTTTATAATAGCCAAATGATCATCATGTATTCCTATTGCTTCTTATAAACTTTGTGAACTTTTTTTACTCCTGATACACTCTATGTAAGAGATGTCATAAACGATTCAATAACATTTCATCTTCCCAGCTTGTAGTTTATTCTCTAGCTCTGCTGTAAAAGTCCATGTTTCGCAAGCGTGTAGAAAGACTCATATAACAAGAGTTCGCATCAGTTTGATTTAAAGCCAAAACTGACTTGTCCAAATAGGTTTTAGACTTACAAGAGGTACGGTAGTTCGTGCTATTCTTGCCAATATTTCAGATTTCGAACCCTCATCATTGACAACTGATTCCAAGTATTTAGATTTGTCATCTGTATCTAAATCTTGCCCATTTAGCTGATTTTCTTTTTTAACCAGCTTAGGTTCAAGCCAATGATAGACGGAGGTGAGTCGTCACTGTAGTGCTGGTATCGCAAGAGATGTCGTTAGACGGAGGTGAGTCGTCACTGGAGCGCTGGTATCGCGAGATATGTCGTATTGGTGTTCACAAAACTACCAAATGTTCTCCCAATGTAACCGATAATTCGTGTATATGGCAACGTTGGCAGATAGAGCATATCAAATTCCTGGAAACACAAGTGAATGCCTTCTTGATCTCAAACTTTCCATGACCTACAGTGTCAGGATTGGTATCCAGTACAAAGGGGCATGCTTTGCAAACTCACCGAAATAGTGTCGATTTAATTATTTTTCTCACAAATATTGTCGTTAATGTTATCTTATATAAATGTCATGGTATGGAAAACAGTCAACAACAGAGTTGATACAATGCACTGTTGAAAGAAGATTGTGGGAGGACATGATCGCCTACTCTAACTGGTATGACACATAATGATGGTGATGATGAAGAACGTTATATAGTCAAAACGTCTTGCAAGGCGTGGAGGGAACCTTCGAGAAACAAGAAAAATATTGGACTCTGCCTCGACTCGAATTTTACGTAAAAGAAACATGGGGTTTGTGCCCACTGTATTTTTACAGTCAGCAGATTTTGTGTGCAAGAACTATCCAAGCCCATGTTTGCTTTCATAAATAATATTCCAATTAATATGGTGATATAATAGACCTAAACGATATCAATAGTCATGGCACTACCACGAATTACGTGACTCTGTGATAAAGACGAAATAAAATGTGTATATATGCATATATATGTTTTATATTGGATAACATGCTTTGATAATATTGGAAACCAATGGAAAAACAAAGTAAAAAAAAAGTAAAGTACCCCCGTCACGCCAAGTGGCGTATAGGGCAATATGGCGTTAATGACCCTATATTTTACAGACCTTCAGCACATGATTTTTGGGGTAATGTGGTCGGTATTACGTCCGTGCCACTTTACTTTCCCAGAAAAAAAATCCGGTACCCATTTAAGGCTGGGTGAACCCGGAAGCCGTTTGTTGAGATCGAACCCTATCCCTTGTCCTTTGTAGTTCAGTTCACTAACCACTGCGCTATCGCGGCTCCCAATGAAAAACAAAGGTTTATAAAAAATGAAGATAAAAAAATGTAGATCTCATAAGATTAGAAATAAAATGGGGAAGAAATAAAATGAAAGCTATCTCACGCTTGACAAGGCTGTGGAAATATATTTTGTGGAATTGAATGAAAAAATGTTTGGCGCCATCATTTACAAATAATCTGCAAAATCAACATATCTATCGTGATGTGTTCTCAACGTGCGGGAGCCAGTTCATAAAAATCAAGTTACCGGACATCAATATCTACAGATCTGACGACTCGAAGATAAACAAATATTTCAGGATTACAAGTTAAGTATATTCTCCAGGGCTATAGCTCGTGCATTATTGAATTTTTTGAAGTTATTTCTTTTATTTCCCGGAAGCTGTCATCTCATCCCATAAGATAACCTCCCTTGTCACAAGCACTCCAATGTAGACCTGGCGTCTGTTATAACACAACTGTTAAAACAATCGGAGTGAATATGATGGAGGAGTTTCTATAAGAAAAACAGGTGTGTCCTATTTCTTAGAAAATCATTTCAAATGTTCCATGAGTGCATGTGGATATCGTTGGAGGATGATGTTATTATTTCTTCAATCATGAAAGCTTGTGACCAGACAAGTCACTTAGGACAGAATGCATTGATCTCTATTAGGGACTCTGTACAGCTAGTTCTTGTAGGTCCTGCACCTTTTTTAAAACTAATAATTTGCCCTTTTCTCTTGATGGTTTTTTTAAAGAATTTTTTTCTAAATGTCTGAGCGAACATTATTATACTGTTGTAGATTCTGAGCAAATGTTGGGAGTAACTACATCTCTACTTTCTGTTACAGCTTCTGATATAACTTTGGTTGGGATTTTCTGTCTCCATTTGGTTTTATCTGTTTGGATATTTCTAATAGATGATGTTCACAAGTTTCAAGTTCACAACGGTATATGTTAACAACACTCAGCTCATATAATATCAAGTGATATTTCTAATAGATGATGTTCACAAGTTTCAAGTTCACAACGGTATATGTTAACAACACTCAGCTCATATAATATCAAGTAATCGTCGTTGGTATTTAAGAAGGATATGTTTGCAGGATCAAGTAGTCGAGTCTAACGTCTAATCCTACAATGTACGGTGACAACTTTACAAAAAAGGAACACAACAAAATACTAACATTACGGCCTACATACAGCCTTCCACAGAAAACGAGAACAACACAAACGAACAACGAAATAAAGATAAACTCTACTACATCTAGGAAGAGCTCGACAGGTAAATCAAGGATAAATGAACAGAGGGATAAGAGATGAAACGAAAGAGAGATGTGAAACATATCGGAGAATCAAATGTTTATATATGTTAACATATGTATTACTATATGTTTACAACAAAGGTTCCAAGATTAGAGAAATATTTCTTATGTTTCATAACATTAACACCAGTTGAAATGGAAAACTGGTGTTATAACACAATAAAGATTTATTGATTCAACTTCTTTCAGCGCTCACTTTGTTTTACAACTATCTTTACATTGCCAACTTTTTGTTATACTTTCATCATTCACCACTGTCTCATGAATTTACTTATTCCATTTCATTTTCTTTTTAAATTGTACAAGAAACTGCCCCAATCTCTCTATCAGTAGTTTTCTCTCACTCCATTTTTATTATTCATTTCATTGGGTATTTTATCAATCAGCCATTAATACTTTTATTTTCTTTATTTATTTTTGGGGTGGTGGGTTGGAGGGTGTGTCCTAAATTTTGTTTGTAACTAACATCTTTTTTTCATATGTTCCGGTTTGATATAATATACAAATGATAATAAAATATGATGATCATCATGTTCAGGAGGGCGTGAACTTTTCTGTCAATATGGTGGATAGGCAACAGGAACCGTTAAAGGCTGTGTAAAAAAGTGATCATTGTTACAGTTTCCTCATATTCCAAGTCCGGCTTGTTGCAGGAGCTACTGAGTTAAGTGCTCTGTGCACACCTTGAGCTGTGCGCTTCATCCGTTTTGATCGTGTTTAGATTTTCCGATTACTTACGATGAATGAAGAAATCGTATGACAGGGAACAGATGGCTGTGTTCACTTTCTGTGCGGTTTCGCCTTATGTATTTTAGCGAGTGCTGAGACTGCTATGATGAGGACTACAACTAACTTTCTTTGTTTAGAAGATGAGATAATTCGGATGATTCCACTGGCACGGGCGCTTGAGCAATTATGGATTTTAATTCGTTTGCAGTGAAACCGGGGTCTTCCATAACCATAACCATAATCATCTTCTTCTTAATTTCATAACGTTGGGGTCGTTGTGACACCATTGACAGACTTCGTCCACCTTCTCCAGACACCTCTACCTTCAGTCATTCTTTAGGATTCCGCGAAGTCGGGGCATGTTCATGATTTAATGTTATCTTCCCCATCTCCCCCATCTCTCCTTCAGCCCCTTTCACAGTTTCCTGCAGAATGGTCTCAGCCTGTCAGACGATATCAGCACAGAGCACAACCTCCGCAACAATGCCGTTTTTAAAATAATAAATATTTGACAGTTTCTAGATTTTGACCCAGCCTACCGCAAGCAACGTTCTATTCTTACAGCAAAGACTGGCCTTCATCATCATTATCATCACCATCATCATCATTATCGTCATCATGTAACATACCGGTTGGCGTAGGCGATCACGTCTTTCCACAGTTCTCTATCAACAGTACATCTATTCTTCTCATTACCGTGATATATTTTTTTGTAAACGGAATCTACATTATATTAAAACAATCTACATTTTATTAAAGGGATCTACATTTTAACGTGATTTATATTTTATTAACTGGATTTGATCATCATCATCATCGAGTGCCTTCTCTGCAACGAGGTTGGCTACCATGGAGCGCCATTCTGCTCTGTCTCTTGCTTTGATGGTGCAGGTTGTCATAGGCTGGTTTGTCCATCTTTTGATGTTACTCGTTCATGTTAGACTTGGTCTGCCTCTGCCTCTTTTACCTTGTACTTTCCCTCCTAAGATTACTTTTAGTAGGCTGTTGTGGCTTTTAACATGGCCCAAAAATCGCATTTGCCTGGTTTGAATTGTATTTAGTAGTTCTCATTTCATTTTTAGTTGTTTTAAGACTTCATCGTTTGTTTTCTTTTCTTTCCATCCAATTCTACCTATTCTTCTATATATCCACATTTCAAAGACTTCAATTCTCTGTTCTGTTTTCTTGTCTAATGTCCATGTTTCTGAACCATATAGGAATATTGAGAAGATGTAACATTTTGCTATTCTTAGTTTCAGCCCTGCTGTTATTTGTTTTGATGTTAGTATGTTCTTCATGACATTAAAATTACTTTTTGCCATTCCTATTCTTTTGTTTATTTAAGTTGTACATTTTCCATCACTGGTTATAGTATGTCCAAGGTAGTTGTAGTTCTGAACTATCTCCAGGTCTATTCCTTCTATTTTGATATCCACTTGTGGGTTTTGAGTATCTTCTTTGTTTATGATCATAGTTTTAGTCTTTTTGATATTCATATCTAGTCTATATTTTTTGCTTGTCATGTTTAGTTCATTAAGTAATTGTAGATCTTTAGAATTTTCTGCTAGCAGTACAGTATCGTCAGCATATCTTAGGTTATTGATTATCTTTCCATTAATTTGTAGGTCTGGCATCTCTGTGATGTTTTTAAAAATTTGTTCAGTGTATAGATTGAACAAGATTGGTGATAGGATTCATCCATGTCTTACTTCTCTTTTTATATCAATGGGTGTAGAGTTCTCTTTGTTATATTTTATTATTGCTGTTTGCTCCCACTATAGATTACTTATTAGTCGTATGTCCATGTCATCTAGATGTATCTCTTTTAGTCATTCTATAACTGGATTTATATATATTTTTTTTTTAACGGGACATACATTTAATTATAAGGATCTACATTATATTTCGCGTATCTTTATAGTGTTTGCTACTAAATCCCACTTGACTTGAAATCAAGGATTCCTGAAAATATCCTTGAAATGAAGGTTTACTGAAAAATCCATTGAAATCAAGTATTAAAAGAAAATCCCTTGAAATAAAGAATTATTGAAAAAATTTCTTGAAATCAAGTATTACCGAAAAGAAAATACATTGAATACAAGGATTACTTTATAAAATTCATTGAAATCAAGTATTACTGAAAAGATAATCCCTTGAAATCGCTCTACATGTGGTTTGAAACAAATGAGCTTGGATCGAGCACCGTGACATTCATGCTACATGGACCCATTTGGTTTGTTTCTGTAATGATGTGGACTATTCTTGCTTCAGTTATTAGTAACATTCTTGGATGACGCAAGATTGTGCTTCAAGAAATAAAAACGAAATTAAATATAAAAATATTACATCTTTTTTTTAACACGGTCTATTTTTTTTTTTTTTTTTCATTATTTCAGAACAAATTCTTTTTTTTTTTTTTTTTTTTAGAAAAACAGACACTATCAAAAAAAATGAGCGAGAATACGAAGTCGAAAACAGAGAACATTGAAGAGAAAACTGAGTGGAAAAAAAGAAATCTAAAAACAGAAAACATAAAATACAGTGAGAATAGGAAGTCGAAAAACAGAAGACATAAAAAAAAAAAACTGAATAAGAGGTTGAAAAATAGAACAAAACCTGAGTGAGAGAAAGAAGTCGAAAAACAGAAGACATAAAAAAAAACTGAGTGAGCATAAGAGGTTGAAAAATAGAACAAAACCTGAGTTAGAGAAAGAAGTCGAAAAACAGAAGACATAAAAAAAAAACTGAGTGAGCATAAGAGGTTGAAAAATAGAACAAAACCTGAGTGAGAGAAAGAAGTCGAAAAACAGAAATCTTTAAAAAAAAACTGAGTGACAATAAGAAGTGGAAAAGGAAAAACCATAAAAAAAACTTAATGAGAATTAAAAAGTCGAAATATGGAAAAAAAAAAAACAATTTGTAAGACAAAAGAGGTGCTGATATTAAACTCGAGTACGTTTTGCTGTTATTTGTTGGCTGTCGTTATGAACATTGTCTAGAGCGCAATAAAAATGACGGAAGTTGGGTTTATTTTTGGTTGAGGGCGCCCTACGATATGTTGATACACCCAGCCCGATGCTTCCGACTTAGTGAGGCATTTTAGGTACTAAAGACATCAATAAATAAATATTATTATTAACTCCAAGCTAGGCACACATACGAATTACACGGGTATGCAATTATTATAACAGCACTCACAAAAATCAAGTAACAACTGAAAAGAGATCAATAACCAGATCAATTTGTTTGCAAAATGTTGATTCCAAGTAGAAGGTTTGCTGTTTCTTTACAATTCATGTCCACGTGGTTTGTTTAGTTAGACTGTTTCAGGTAACACCACTAGGAGGTGGAGGAAGGTCGTTGCTGTGGTTCATTGACTTGGACACCAAAATTCAATTATGAGTTGGTGACAGTTGTAAGATCGTGCTTGTTCAAATCAGAGGTTCATAAAAAATGTAATAAATATATCAGAAAAGGTTCAATAGAAACAAGAAAAAGAGTTTTTAAATGTTATGTAGAGCCAGTCTTAACATATGGAAGTAAATCAAGGACAATAGGACAACAGATAAGAAAACTGGAGTCTATTGAAATGTGGTTTTACAGAAGAATGTTGAGAATACCATGGACAGCTAAGAAGAGTAATGAAGACGTTCTGAAAAAAGGCCAAAGCAAAAAGAGAGCTAATTTCCAATATTAGGGAGAAACAATCATCATTTTTTGACCATGTAATGAGAAGAGATCAGCTGGAATATATTGTGACAACTGGAAAAATTGAGGGACGAAGAGATAGAGGGAAACAAAGAGAAAAGATACCAGACAGCTTAAGAGAATGGCTTGGCAGAAGGTCAAAAGCAGAAATGATAAATAACTGTCGTGATCGAAAGTTGTGAAGAGACATGATCACCTACGCCAGCAGGCCCGGTACTTGATGATGATGATCAGAAAAGATTGTAAACGTCCGGAAATGGTAAGCCTGTATGATGCCAGCGCCCAGTGAAAGGTACGTCTATGGGTTGCCAACGCTGAGACAAGGAAAGTCTGTGTGGACAGCGCTCGGAGAAAGGTAAATATGTGTGTTGTCATCGTCCGGGGCAGGTCAAGTCTGTGGGTTGCCAACGCCGAGACAAGGAAAGTCTGTTGATTGTCAGCGTCAGTGACAAGGCAATTCTGTGGGCTGTCAGTGTCCGGGTCAAGGTAATTCTGTGGGCTGTCAACGTCCGGGTCTAGGTAATTCTGTGGGCTGTCAACGTCCGGGTCAAGGTAATTCTGTGGGCTGTCAGTGTCCGGGTCAATGTAATTCTGTGGGCTGTCAGTGTCCGGGTCAAGGTAATTATGTGGGCTGTCAACGTCCGGGTCAAGGTAATTCTGTGGGCTGTCAACGTCCGGGTCAAGGTAATTCTGTGGGCTATCAGCATCCTGATCAAGGTCATTCTGTGGGCTATCAGCATCCTGATCAAGGTAATTCTGTGGGCTGTCAGCGCCCGTGTCAAGGTAATTCTGTGGGCTTTCAGCATCCTGATCAAGGTAGTTCTGTGGGATGTCAACGTCCGGATCAAGATAATTCTGTGGGCTGTCAGCAACCACAGAAAATCAAATAGTGTCCCCACCTACCTATTGATTATGTACTGTGGCTACTTTTGTTTTCTAGGACAGCAGGTAGCGAATCGTTAAGTTGCCTCATGACAAACCTGGAGATCGCAGGTTCGAATCAAGTTAGTATCAACAATTGTTTCTATCGAGGGTGAAATAAAAACTCAGACTAGACAACTTCCTGGTCTCACTGGATAAGAGGCCTTTATCCTCCGGTCCTCTAATTTCCAAGGCCAGACTCTAGAAATGATATAATGCCGTAAAGCAAGGACGTTTTTTACTACTTTCTTCTGAAATTTTACTACTGATTAATTGTGCCCCCATAGCAACTACCCCTCCACTACCCCCCCCAATCCTCTTTTCTCTCCTCCCCCCCCCCCCCCATCCCCCATATATCACTGCCAACGATAATAAATTACAATAAATGTTGCTTTTTTTAAAACTACCTTTTAGAATATAATTTTGTTGACTACAGGTCATACAAACAATAAACATCTTGTGTAAATATTAGTAAATTTGTTGCAGTAAGCGATGAACACAAACCCTGCAGCCTGGGAAGACATAGCTGCAGACTGCAATCTTGTGAAACAAACTCTAAAGCTAAAACTGCAGCTAAAAGAACAAATATTTATAGAAAAAGAGAATACACGGCGAAAGAAAAGATACCATAACATTTCCTGGATACGCTGCAAAATCATTGTCAACTATGACTAATGTAGCGCTGCAAAATCATTGTCAACTATGACTGACGTAGCGCTGCAAAATCATTGCCAACTATGACTGACGTAGCGCTGCAAAATCATGCCAACTATGACTGACGTAGCGCTGCAAAATCATTGTCAACTATGACTGACGTAGGCTACTGGTTAGGGTAAACACATGCCACGCCATGGACAGAAATGGGACAAAGAGGATGATACACACTGCTAAAGTTAACTGAGTGTTTCACGACACGCCCTTTCTGAAATCAACAGAGAAGACGACAGGTGGAAGCAGAGATAAAGAAGATAAAGAGGTATGGAGCTATCAAGAATGAGGTAAACAGTACGACGTATAAAATGCTTGTTGAGGACCTATACTCCATAGTGAGATGAAAGGTCCTAGTAGTAACCGAGGAATCATATTTGACATAATTTCTTCTCTTGAGGAGTGGAGTAAAGGACATCCACTTCAGCTCTACTCAATTTTTTGTTGTTTATTTTGGTTTTGACGGAGTTGGCCAGCGATCTATCCCAGAAGCTTTTATAACTTCCTGACCAATGCGACGTTTCCTGTGTGTAATATTTCTTTTCCGGTTAGATCGACTGAAGTGTATATTTCAGTGTCTGGTTTTCTGAGTGAAAAACGATCGATCTACCCTAAGATTATCACTAAACCAACAGCATTATATTCGTACAAATATAATCTTTAGCTCGCATGACATTTGCAGAACGTTACATTCACCAGAGGCCGTCTAAAAGAATCTCTGTCTTTAGCCAGTCTTCCACTTCTTTTCTTGTCATGTTCCAGGTCTCCTTGATATCTTGAAACCACATTCTTCTTTCTCTGCCCCTGATACGTCGCTCAGGAAACATGCTTATCATTATTGTTCTTTCCAGCCTGCTATGTATTTTGACGTGGTCACAGTATTTAATTTCCTTTGTAGAATGGCATTTATAAACCAGTTCTTTTTTATGTTTAAAATCTTTTAATATGACTTAATTGTTCTTTTTTTCATTACCCAAATTATTGTAAGGATTTTTCTGTAGCATTTTGTTTGGAATGAATTAGTTTTCTTCCCTGCTATCTGCGAGATAGGGAACAGGCAAATAATTGCGATGCTGCGGTGAAGCTGGTAGCAAGAGGCCAGTGGTGAGGAGTGTAGAACACTGCGAGATAGTCGTACTTGTATCAATTAAGGTAAATTAAATCTATTTCGTGGACTGGCTGGTCTCGAGGCAAGACGCCGGCCTCGAGGCAGAGAGGTTGTGGGTTTAAATCCCGGCTACACCTGTTGGCATTTTTATTATGATTTCTCTCTGCGGCAACCACCCTGGTCTCAGCAGCGAGGCCCGGCTTGAAACGTCAGTTACTCATCGACGGAAAAAACATGAGTACCTCTGAAGTCGGAGTTATCTGCCTGTGCGGCGAGGGACCCCTGTGCCCACGGCTGCCAGGGGAAAAATGGATTAACACGCAAAATCCAGTTCCTAGTCTCTAGGGACTTCGTCAGAGTTGAAAGCTGGCGAACGCAACAACAACAAATCTTATTTTTTTAGAAATAAATGTATTTCGCCAGTTGTGACTTCATCACGTGCTGGTCTGGAGATAAAGGTAGCATGACTTTCATTGCAGCCGGCTGCTCTTCACACCACTCAGCTGAAGAAATTGGTACCTGACTCAATGTGATGGGGGGTCTTTACAAAAATGACAGCATCAAGGACGAGTAAGACTCCCTCGACTCCAAATGTTAAGGCCTGGTAATGTTAAGTTTAATACTTCACATCTCTCCCCTTACAACGTTAAAATATTTCACGGGAGAATGCTCACTTTCGACATTTTCTTTCTTTCACAAATTCAGTTAATTAAAACACCGTACATGCGTTGGAAGAATAAGTGTAAAAATAGGGCTTGTTAGATTGTATAGCGGCAAATACTGGTTAAATGCGTGCGGGGAAAACGTTATACAAGAAATGAATGAACGACATAAAATAGCGCTATTGTTTTTAATTTAATTTAATCAGTGGTTACATGGGTTTTGAACATAAAAAAAGAAATACAAGTTGAGTTCAAGGCAAATTTTCGTAACAAACACAAAGAATGAGAAACATATTTAACTTTTAACTGCCGAAATAAAAGATTTAACCGAAAATTTAAAAGTTCATTAATGACAAGTAAAACAATAAGATCTTCGAGTGGCAAAATATGCTTACATTTTTATGTTCTGTATGTATTTCTCTTTACGTTTGCTTCAATAAAAATCTAGAGATAAGAAAAAGCCTGTCTTCATTACATTTATCGACCTAACCAATGCTTTTAATCTAGTCAGCAAGAACGGTCTCTTCAAAATACAAACTAACATAGGCTGCCAACATATTCTGCTGACGCTAGTTAAATCGTTTCATGAGGATATGAATTGTAACGTTCAATACAACGGATTACCCATCTCAAATATTTAACATACACAGTAGTGCCAAGCAAGGACGCGTTCTCGCTTTGATCCTATTTGGAATCTTCTTCGCTGTTTTATTGAAAAATACATTTTCAAATGCAAACGAAAGAATCTATCTTCATACTAGATCTAATGGTGGTGGGTTGTTCCATCTAGCAAGACTGAAGGCAAGACCCACAATCAGACATATCACTATTAGAGATCTGTTATTTGCTGACGACTCTACACTTGTCACGCGAAGTCAAAAAGAACGAGTTACATCGTTTCTCGTATGCCTGCAGAGATTTCGGTCTAACAACAAGGTTGCAGAAAACTAATATACTCGGTCAGGACGTCGAATCAGCACCTGCCATCTTATAAACAACTACAAACTTGATGTCGTGCAGCAGCATAACTACCTGGAGTCCATCATCAACGACAAACTGTGTTTAGATACAGAAATTGACACCTTATTAGTTGAGTTGAGTTGACATAATGCCACGAGTTGTTGCGGCAGTGCGCCCTTTTATTCATTGATGTGGCGGGTCGTAACGGCTTTCTTGACATTCCCTGCTCTTACTGGAGAAGTTGGACTTCATCTATCTAGACTTTACTGTGAAACTACTAGTCCAGCCCAGAGGTACTGCAATACTGGATCTTCTATATCAGTAACAGCCACCACTACAGGGAACACGGCGATCCTAGCTTCTGTTAGCCACCTTGTTTCAACGCAGACTGTTACCATGGAAGACCACGAGGAGGTAGAACTGATAGGTCTCGGTGAGCTCTGGTGCACCGACCTGCTATTGCGATCACAGGTCGCAGGCGCTTCTATCCCCGCACACCCGCATTGGTAAAGCACATATAACCTTCGCCCGTCTTTCTAGGCGTGTTTGGAAAAATAGCAAGCTGACAATTAAAACAAAGACCACAGTTTACAACGCCTATATGATTAGTATCCCTCTGTATGGCAGCGATACATGCACAACTTATGCAAAGTAGGAGAGAAGGCTAAATGCAATCAATATGCCATGTCTGAGCTGCATTCATGGTATCCCCTGGAAGGACAAAGTGACAAAGACGTAGGTCCTCACTGGCACAAGCCTCCCGAACATCTATACGCTGCTCAAACAACGTAGGGCACCCTGGCTTGGCCACTTAACGTATGAAAGATGGCCGCATACCAAAAGATATACTCTATGGACAACTAGCAGATTGCAAAATAACTAGGGGGCGCCCAAAACTTTGATTTATAAATGTTTTAAGCGCGACATGAAGACTCTGAATATAAACATGTAGCATGGGAAGAAATAGCTGCAGACCTCAATCTTTGGAAAATAACTCTACAGCTACAACTCAAACAGAATCAGAGAGATTCATAGAAAAAGAGAATGTACGGCGAAATAAAATAATAATATTTCTAGGAGCGCTGCAAAATCAATAGTCAACTATGACTGATGGAGATTACTATGTATATTATTTGATAATATAAAGAAGTACTTTTTCTCTTCTTATGTACGTTATTTTCTATCCCTCACGGCAATTATCAATGTTATCAAAGAAAGTTAACTCCATCTGAGTAGAGAAAGATAGTTGCAAATTTCAGTGATGGAGAATTGCGTTAGGAATAGATCATCGGAGAACAAAAATGCATTTCAAGAAATAAGCTTTGAAATAAAAAGTAGAAGGAAATAGACGCAGCTCTGCTACAAGGAAGTCAACCTTTACCTTGTCACAATCACTTTCTTGTTATATTCAGACAGCGATAACATTTGGATATGGATCTAAATAGATAGCTGGGTCGAGGACAACACTTTCTCTAATCCTGATACTATTTCGAATCCTAAAATGTCCTCGAATTTTCCAGATCCTGAATCTCTTGATTCCTTCACATAAGAATTAATTTTTTTTAATTTGGGGGGGGGGGGAATGATACGTCTTCTGCTTACAATGAAATGTTATTATTTCAAGAAAACTGTAAATAAGATTGAGACCCGCACAAATCAAACCTTACATGCACAATAATTCGACATTTAGCAAAAGAAGACAAGAGAAGAGCAGTTCTAAAAGGGTGTTCAGATAATACGCCCGAAATATGCAAATGAAACGTAAAGAATGGAACAGAAATATAATAAAATGAAGGAATTAAAGAGTTAACTCCACTTGGGTTTTATGAACCGAAGCTAGTTATTAATCGACTTCAGGGAAACGCAAATGCGTTCATCCGAAAAAAGTAAAATAAAGTACCTCCGTCACGCCAAGTGCGCGTATACCGAATATGGTGTTGGTGACCATACATTTTACAGACCTTCAGCACATGATTTATGGAGTAATGTGGTCGGTATCACGCCCGTACCGTTTTACTTTTCCAGAAAAAAATCCGGTACCATTAAAGGCTGGGTGAACCGTAAGCCGTCGGTTGGGATCGAACCCTTCCTCTTGTCCTTTGTAGTCCAGTTCTCTAACCACTGAGCTATCGCGGCTCCCATCCGAGTATACCATACTGTTAATTTGAATGTCGTCAGCATCAGATTGGCTGATAATTGAATTGGACTGTCACAAGAGTAACTGTATACATACTTCATAGTTTACAGCAAAGTCTTTGACTGCGTACAACATCAGAAACTGTGGGATATCATGAAATACATGGGTTTTTTTAACACACCCAAGACAGCGTATCAAATCACTATATCACGAACAGCAAGCGGCTATCAGATGATTATAGTTAGGCCCCGGCATCACTGCAAACGAAGTAAAATCCATAATTGCTCAACCGGCCTTGTCAGTGGAATCATACGAAAAAAAAACTCATCTCATTGAAGAATCCAAACAAAGAAAGGCAGCTGCAGTCCCCATCATAGCAGCTATAGCACGCGCCAAAAGACATAAGGCGTAACCGCATCGAAAGTGAACGCAGTCAAACTGTTCTTCATCATCCGATATCATCATTCATCGTAAACAATTGAAATATCGAAACACGATCCTGGTGAAAAACACGATTTTTTTCCACAGCTCACGGTGTGCACAGAGCACTAAACTTTTATCTCGGCAGCAGGTCGGACTTGGAATATGAGGAAACTGCAACTAAGAACACTTTTCAGTCTGAGCCTCAATTGTTCCTGCCGCCTATCCGCCATATTCACCAGAAGTCAGAATAGCGAGCGGCAAAGAATCACATTTGTTTGGAGTACAAAAATGAGTGAGTAGGGATGCATCACCTCTCCACACCTGTTCAACTCTTCCATGATGAAAACATCATGAGAAATGTCGCTGATAGACTTGTGAGCTTGACCACTTCACAATAAATGGCAACATTATTCCAGAACTCAGATATGCTGATGACCCTGTGGTCTACTTGGCTGCAACAGCGTTCCACTTTATTTTGTTTCTCACCATACTTTTTTCCTTCATTTAATTTCATGCCACTGACACAGTCCTCCTCTCAAACAGCGCAGAAGGTTTAAATGAGTCAATTGAGTGTGTTAAAAAAAAACACAGCAAAATGAAAACCTCCATCTAAACATGTATAAAACCAAGATAATGTCAGTTGACCAAAAAAAAACAAAAAACACCAAATCATCAACTGTGAAATCGAAACAACTTGAAATAGTAACAAACTATGAATAGCTGAGATCTGTGGTAACTAACAATGGAGACTGACAGAAAGAGATCAAAAGAAGATTACAGTTTAGCAATACAAACATTAAATGCCACGAAAAACATCTTACACAAGACCAGCAAGGCAATAAAATTAAATTTACAGAGGACATGTATTTTCCCGATATCAAACACAAGGTTGTGAATCATGGACAATATCGTAAACAGCAAAGAAGAAATTGATTACTTTAATACAAAATGCTGGTCAAAAATACTTCAGATACTTGGATAATGAAAAAAGCAATGAATACATACTAAAAGATTTAAAGATTAAAAAGAACTGGTTTATAAACACCATTCTACAGACGAAATTAACATAATATGGCCACGTCAACTATACACAGCGGAACGGAAAGAACAATAATTGAAGGCATGGAGACGCAACAGGGGCAGACAAGAAGAAGGTGTTATCAAGATATCAAGACGACATTGAACATAACAGAAGAGGTATGAGATCCGGCTATAGACAGAGACTCTTTCAGACAGGTTGTGGTGAATGCAGCGTTCTGCAAATTACATGCGATCTGATAATGATGATAACGAGGAGAAGGAGCCTGCTAGCGACAAGTTCAGAAGATATCACTTTGTATAACATTATCGAGCAACAGAATTACTAAACAGATAATGGGTTTCATTTAAATACTCAATATTTCTCTTTCTTCCTTTCACTTCTTTTATCTTTCTCCCTCTCTCCTTGTCTCATTTAATTCTTTCATTCTATCTCTCTCCTCTATTTCTTCCTCACTATCTCTTCTTTCCTCTTCCACTCTCTCTCTCTCTCTCTCTGCCACACTCTCCCACAGTTCTCATACACCTCTTTTCTTATCCCCTTTCTTTCCTTTTCTCTGATTCTACTATTATCGCTCAAACTTTCCCTTCTATCTTTGTCCTCCACACTTTTCTCGTCTCCTTTTTCCTTGCCTATCTCATTTTGTGTCCTTTTCTTTCTTTCTGGCACCAATCTGCCCCTCCCTTTTATTCTGCTCTCTTAATCTCTCTCTCTCTCTCTCTCTCGCCCACTCTCATTCTTTCACTCTTCATCTCTTTATTTCACCCTCTACCTCTTCTTTTCCCCTCTCCCAATTCCTCTCCCTCGCTCTCACTCTCTTCTTCACTATCATTCTCTGTCACTTCATGAAGGAGCATTACATGTTACAGAAATGAACTCGAAACATTCTCTAGAGTTGCATTCAATTACATCGTAAAGACTATTATGTATTTCTCATATTTCACAAAGATCTCATGTGTATATTGAGTGTATCAGCTCGTTATTATATCAATTCGCTGATCAGTGGTTCTCAAATTATTTATTTAACATTGAAACGATGGGGACATTTGCAACTTTCTGTCCTTGGTTAAGATTGTCGTTTTGACACGTGTAAGCCCGCACAGCTGCAGGATAACAACATGATTCCTGGACATCAACTAGATATGAGCCCTCATCGTCGATTGTTATTGGCATGTAACTGAGCACGGACGGTGGGTTCGAAAACTTGAGGAGGTCAGGACAATAGTCGGAACTTCTAGGTCGATCTTTAACATGATAACTCGCGACATAAAGGTTATTGCAAATTACGCTATGTACAACAGTTCTTTTAATTATTGCCATCAATATCATAATTACATCATAATATCTTAGTTATTTTTATTGTAAATTATTTTTTTTTTAATTATGATTTTGCTGATAATTAAAATCTCTTACATTTTTGTTCACGTATATTTTTAATGTAGAGACGCAGTGCAGTGATTTAATGAGGTATTAGTTAAACTTGTCTCCTTTCGTCTACACAATTGTATATGTTATGATAAAGAGAGAGAAAAGGACAGTTATTTATTTGAAACGCAGTTGTCGTGGCAACCAGGCAGGCACTTACTGAAGTATGAACCTACCTAGTTCTCATTACATTACAAATTCCATAAATGTTTGTGTGCAGTTGTAGTAGGTTTAATCCCCATGGACATTGAAGTCTAGCTATTAGTAACGGCTCAAATTACTTGAGCTATATCACGACAAATTGTTATCTGGTTGCACACTGATATTTAACTCACTGAGCTGGAATGTGATTGTGCTGTGTATGAAATGTTAGAAAAGTCTTGGCTTCCATTACCTCCTCTGATTATCAGCCGCTGTTTCCATGTGATTCTCGCTCTTTATCGAGATCTGAAGCCAGACCATCGTCTGTTGTTGTCGTCTAAAAGCGGCTGAGTAGGCTTTGTATGCTTGAGCTGATCAAACAATTGTTACTTTCACTTTAGCAGCTTCAAAGACTTTTCTTCCATTCATTACTTCTCTAAGAGAAAACCAACTTGAAACTATTGTTACATTGCTCCACACTCGAACTGACAGACTTGATACTCAACATAGCAGACTTGATACTCAACATAGCATACTTGATACTCAATATAACAGACTTGACCTCAGTCTAACAGACCTGACACTCAATCTAACAGACTTGACACTCAATATAACAAACTTGACACTGAATATAACAGACTTGACACTCAATATAACAGACTTGACACTCAATATAACAGACTTGACACTCAATATAACAGACTTGACCTCAATCTAACAGACTTGATACTCAATATAACAAACTTGATACTCAATATAACAGACTTGACACTCAATCTAACTGACTTGACACTCAATATAACAGACTTGACCTCAATCTAACAGACTTGACACTCAATATAACAGACTTGACACTCAATATAACAGATTTGACACTCAATATAACAGACTTGACACTCAATATAACAGACTTGACCTCAATATAACAGACTTGACACTCAATATAACAGACTTGACTCTCAATATAACAGACTCGACACTCAATATAACAGACTTGACCTCAATCTAACAGACTTGACACTCAATATAACAGACTTGACACTCAATCTAACAGACTTGACACTCAATCTAACAGACTTGACACTCAATATAACAGACTTGAGACTCAACATAGCAGACTTGACACTCAACATAGCAGACTTGATACTCAACATAGCAGATTTGACACTCAACATAGCAGACTTGATACTCAATATAACAGACCGGACACTCAATCTAACAGACTTGACACTCAATATAACAGACTTGACCTCAATATAACAGACTTGACACTCAATATAACAGACTTGACACTCAATCTAACAGACTTGACACTCAATATAACAGACTTGACACTCAATATAACAGACTTGACCTCAATATAACAGACTTGACACTCAATATAACAGACTTGACACTCAATATAACAGACTTGACCTCAATATAACAGACTTGACACTCAATATAACAGACTTGACACTCAATATAACAGACTTGACACTCAATATAACAGACTTGACCTCAATCTAACAGACTTGACACTCAATATAACAAACTTGACACTCAATCTAACAGACTTGACACTCAATCTAACAGACTTGACACTCAATATAACAGACTTGAGACTCAACATAGCAGACTTGACACTCAACATAGCAGACTTGATACTCAACATAGCAGATTTGACACTCAACATAGCAGACTTGATACTCAATATAACAGACCGGACACTCAATCTAAAAGACTTGACACTCAATATAACAGACCGGACACTCAATCTAACAGACTTGATACTCAATATAACAGACCGACACTCAATCTAACAGACTTGACACTCAATATAACAGACCGGACACTCAATCTAACAGACTTGACACTCAATATAACAGACTTGACCTCAGTCTAACAGACCGGACACTCAATATAACAGACTTGACCTCAGTCTAACAGACTTGACACTCAATATAACAGACCGGACACTCAATATAACAGAATTGACCTCATTCTAACAGACTTGACACTCAATATAACAGACCGGACACTCAATCTAACAGACTTGACACTCAATATAACAGACTTGACCTCAGTCTAACAGACGGACACTCAATATAACAGACTTGACCTCAATCTAACAGACTTGACACTCAATATAACAAACCGGACACTCATTATAACAGACTTGACACTCAATATAACAGACCGGACACTCAATATAACAGACTTGATACTCAACATAGCAGACTTGATACTCAACATAGCAGACTTAATACTCAACATAGCAGACTTGATACTCAACATAGCAGACTTAATACTCAATATAACAGACTTGACACTCAATATAACAGACTTGACACTCAACATAGCAGACTTGATACTCAACATAGCAGACTTGATACTCAACATAGCAGACTTGATACTCAACATAGCAGACTTGACACTCAACATAGCAGACTTGATACTCAATATAACAGACTTGACAATCAACATAGCATACTTGATACTCAACATAGCAGACTTAATACTCAATATAACAGACTTGACACTCAACATAACATACTTGATACTCAACATAGCAGACTTAATACTCAATATAACAGACCGGACACTCAACATAGCAGACTTGATACTCAACATAACAGACTTGACACTCAACCTAACAGACTTGACACTCAACATAGCAGACTTGATACTCGACATAGCAGACTTAATACTCAATATAACAGACTTGACACTCAACCTAACATACTTGACACTCAACATAGCAGACTTAATACTCAATATAACAGACCGGACACTCAACCTAACAGACTTGACACTCAACTTAACAGACTTGACCTCAGTCTAACAGACCTGGTATATTATGTCTCTCAAGCTCTTCTGAAAATGACATGCTTCTTTGCACGAGCAGCAAGGCAAGACGAGCTAACAGTTAAAATGGGTTAATTGAAGTAACTCAAATTTGACTGTTACTATTTTCCACCATTTAATCTACATTCACGTCACGATTATTTTATTATTATTATTCACGTCATTACTTTATCAAGGTCTTTACTTTCTTCTCTCTTTGTGTTGCTTCTGTAAAATTCATTACCCAACGCCCATGTTCTTTTCTTACATTTTAAATTAATTTTTGTATAGCCTGCCTCTAGTATTATTTGTCTGTTATCTTTCTATTGTTTTTTTTTTCATCTGCAACGAGTATCAAATTGTGCTCACAATTATTCTGTAAAGCCACAGCTCAGTGGCGGAACATAAATTTATTTTGCGCTTTTATGAGTTACTTTAAGATCAGCTTCTGATCAAGGTCGTCAAACCTATTTATGCGCACAGAAAAAAAATGTTGGACTGGCAACATGGGATTTTATTTCTTTAATCTGTTAATAATTCATTCATTTTCTAGCGTGTGTTTCTTTTGACTTGTTTTTCAAATTTGGATAATCAAGGCCATCACTCTTTTACTCTTTACCACGCATGATTTTATTCATCTTTGCTTTCATTTAGTTTATCTTTTTTTTTTTTCCTTTCTTTCTTTCTTTCTTTCTTTCTTTCTCTTTCTTTTTTTATATTTTTGTTCCCCTACTCGCGTTGCAGCTATCATTCTATTTCCTTTTCCGAACTCTTCATTGTTCTCGCCATATCTCCCTTCATCTTCTCTTTTTATTTCCACCACTCTATCTGTCTATATAATCTTCTCCATGGTATCCCATTTAATTTATTGTGTATGCTCTAACGCATTCTCATTTTTTAACGTTTTTTTCTTCTATCTACCAGTTGTAATATTAAACCGGAACAAGGAGCAATATTCTAGACTCTCAATGCCTGAACATTTTTCTATTAAGCGTAAATCTTTGCACAAGACCCGCATTGCAGCTTCTCACTTACCATTCTTCTGGGCGAGTCCTTATATCTCGACAAGTAATCTGGTATTCGCTGTTGTTGCCTTTTCCTCAATGTTCTTATTAGTTTTTCTCTAGGTCGGCTACTGTTATTTTGTCCCTGTGCTTCCCATTTGGTGACTTACTTTATATTTCTCTTCGTGTCTCTTATATATACTGGCCGGCATATGATACTATCTTTTCATAGTAAAAAAAAAAGTGAAGAGCCCCCGTCACGCCAAGTGGCGCATTGGGAATATGGTGTTAGTGACTATAAATTTTACAGACCTTCAGCACATGATTTTTGGGGTAATGTGGTAGGTATTACGCCGTGCCGCTTTACTTTCCCAGAAAAAAATCAGGTACCCATTGAAGGCTGGATGAATCCGGAAGCCGTCGGTCGAGATCAAACTCTACCTCTTGTCCTTTGTAGTCCAGTTCACTAACCACTGAACTAAAGTGGCTCCCTATTTGATTATATATTTGATTATATATTTGATTATATATTTGATTATTTATGCATGTTGTTGTGTAATGAGCTGTAGTTAATATTTGTTGCAAATATTATTTATATATTGTATATTATTCAATTTTACACACTTTTTCTTCATGGATAAATATTAATCCATCTGCCTGCACAAAAAGCTCTTATTTTGACTCCCATCTATCTCAACAGATGAAAAACACATCTTACATCATAATTTCAAAGTGTATGTTTATATTATATTTCAGTAATTTAAACTTGCAATGACTTTACGAGCATAGAAAATGAACTTCGATTATGCAACATACAACTTTGTACGTGAGGATCACAATGAATAATGTTGCCTGGGGTTGTTATTGCCAAACGGCGTGCTGTAAATCGCTGTTGGGGGGAGCACACAAATACATCAGTGAAATGAAAGCAGTAAAACTTCAATCATAATTAAAATGAGAATTTTGACATTTAAAAATGGCTGCTTCTAAGGAGTTCGTGGTGTGCATGTGGTCTATTACATCTGGGATTAGATCCGCTTGTGTTCGCTGTTTTATTACCTGCAGTGTTGTCAACTTCTTTGTTCGCTGTTTTATTACCTGCAGTGTTGTCAACTTCTTGTTCGCTGTTTATTACTTGCAGTGTTGTCACTTCTTTGTTCGCTGTTTTATTACTTGCAGTGTTGTCAACTTCTTTGTTCGCTGTTTTATTACCTGCAGTGTTGTCAACTTCTTTGTTCGCTGTTTTATTACTTGCAGTGTTGTCAAGTTCTTTGTTCGCTGTTTTATTACTTGCAGTGTTGTCAACTTCTTTGTTCGCTGTTTTATTACCTGCAGTGTTGTCAACTTCTTTGTTCGCTGTTTTATTACTTGCAGTGTTGTCAACTTCTTTGTTCGCTGTTTTATTACCTGCAGTGTTGTCAACTTCTTTGTTCGCTGTTTATTACTTGCAGTGTTGTCAACTTCTTTGTTCGCTGTTTTATTACTTGCAGTGTTGTCAACTTCTTTGTTCGCTGTTTTATTACTTGCAGTGTTGTCAACTTCTTTGTTCGCTGTTTTATTACTTGCAGTGTTGTCAACTTCTTTGTTCGCTGTTTTATTACTTGCAGTGTTGTCAACTTCTTTGTTCGCTGTTTTATTACTTGCAGTGTTGTCAACTTCTTTGTTCGCTGTTTTATTACCTGCAATGTTGTCAACTTCTTTGAAGAAAAAAAATTGTCGAGGCTTAT
This sequence comes from Megaustenia siamemsis, assembly GCA_032433765.1. Taxonomy (NCBI): domain Eukaryota; kingdom Metazoa; phylum Mollusca; class Gastropoda; order Stylommatophora; family Ariophantidae; genus Megaustenia; species Megaustenia siamemsis. The sequence goes on from JAVIAB010000106.1 coordinate 57,443,910, forward strand.
GATTTATGATGTATGTGATAAGGATTAAGGAAGTACAGATTTTCATTCACAGAATACACCATATACCCGCCATACACCACATACCATTAATATTATATTTGTATAAAAGTTGAACAATATGTGAAGAGTATATGACTAATTAGATAGAAACACAAGTATTTTAAAGTAAAGTATTCCAGTCACGCCAAGTGGCGTATAGGGAATATGGTGTTAGTGACCATAAATCTTACAGACCGGCACATGATTTTTAGGAAGCCGCGAAAGCTCAGTGGTTAGAGAACTGGACTACAAAGGACTAGGGGTAGGGTTCGATCCCAACGATGGCTTCCAGGTTTACCCAGCCTTAAATGGGTACCGATTTTTTAAATGGGAAAGTAAAGCGACACGGGCGTAATACTGACCACATTACCCCAAAAATCATGTGCCGAAGGTCTGTAAAATTTATGATCACTAACACCATATTCCTATACGCCACTTGGCGTGACGGGGTACTTTACTTTTTTACTTATAGACTAATTACATAGAAATACAAGTTATTTTTCTATTACGTTTGTCCCCTGAACACGGGAGCCATACACATGCACTACTACTTGTCAGTTTCCCTAGTTATATACATGTATATATATTTTTTGTCTTTGCTTTGTTTATATTTCTCACGGAACCCTAGCTCGGACTTCATCGTTGTGTAACTTTGTATTGTTTCTTATCTTTATATATCTTTACCACGAACATTGTTTGCATTTTTAAAAAATCACATTTATGGACTAAGAAGGCACATAAAAAAATGTGAACGTTCATGAATGTCTACCCGAGTTGTAATTTAATTAAGCAAAAGGGTGTATTAGTTCTTCGGTATTTAAATGAAGATGAGGTGTTCAGTTCTCAGTAGAGAAGTATCATCATCATGTGCCACACCCGTTGGCCTCGACGATTATGCCCTTCCACAATTTTTTTATTATTTTACAGTGCATCGTATCAATTCTGTTGCTGACTGTTTTGATTGTTCTATCCATGACCACATCATCATCATGTGCCATACCGGTTGGCGTAGGCGATCATGTCCTACCACAATCTTCTATCTACCGTACATCGTATCAGTTCTGTTGCTGGCTGTTTACCATGCCATGACACCAAGCTATCCAGTATTTTCTTTCTTTGTCGTCCGCGATCTCTCTTTCACTGCATCTTTTCGGCTGTAATAAAGTATTCCAACTTTCCTCTTCTCAAAATTTGTTAGGAGCTCCCTTTTTGTATTGGCCTCTTTGAGAATTTCCTCATTGGTCTTTTTAGCTGTCCGGGGAAACTTTCAACATTCTTCTGAGAAATCCATGACCACAAGCTATCGAGTATCTTCACTCTTTATCGCCTGCGATCTCTCTTTCCCTGGGATTTTGCCAGTCGTAACCAAGTACTCCACCTTTCCTCATCTCATGCGTCTGTAGACCAAAGACTACCCATCGACAACTATTGAGCAGCTCAAGTGACAATCTCCCCCGGGTAAGGGAACATCCCATTGTGGCATTACAATCCTAGATTGGAGAATCGTGTTGGAACAACAATTGTGTACATTTACAAATATTGACTCAGATTTGTTTAAACAACAGTCCTCCGTTAAATGGAACAACGCATATCTCCTAGAAACGAAATAACCTCTTTCGGCATTTATCCCTTTAACTGCTATCTGCCGATGAGTGGGGAGCGGGGGTGGGGGATGGGGATGGGGATGGGGGTGGGGGGGATTAGGGGAGACAGCGAAGAGGGAGTGGGGTTGATAAACTTGACCACAAGCCCCAGTGTCGTGACGAGAGGCGTGGCCGAATTTGCCAGTTTCCCAAATAAATGTAATGCGGGTTTCAGCAGTCAATAAGTACATCGTCTTGCGGGGCGAGGAAGATGGGTAGAAGGGGGTGGGGAGATGGGCACGGAGAGAGGGGGATAGGGAGAGGTGGATGGTGAGAAGGGATGGAGATAAGGGGATGAAGAGAAGGTGTCCTGAAATAAAAATTATAATTCAAATACCTTATGACGACTGCTCCGGGCAAGTGGCCAATGTTCAAAAAACCTACTAAAAAGTTTCCGACATAATCTAGCTGTGGGATGAAATCCGGAACTGTAGCTGCAGTGCAGAATCTACGCGATGTACAGGGCAGAGATCTAATTGTACTACCAATTATTAACAACTTCATGAGAATCAAACACCTATAGAATGGGCATCATTGGAAAGATACAAACCCTTTCTACTTTACCTCTTGATCTCCTTATTTGTTGCAACCACACCAATCTTCATGCCCACGATTGATATAATTTTGACTGCTGTTCCTTATCATCATCATCATCATCATCATCATCAGCATTAGCATCATCATCATTTTCATCATCGGGTCGCATTTCCTTTTCAGAACTTTGCACTCAACACAGGACGTCTAGAAGAATCTCTGTCTCTAGCCAGATCTTCCACTTCTGCTTCATGTTCAGTTTCTTTCATGTCTTGAAACCACCTTCTGATTTGTCTGCTCCTGATGTGTCGTCTAAGAATAGTGCCATTTATTAATTTTCTTTCCAGCCCACTTTATCATTTTAACGTGGCCACAGTAAGTTTAATTATCTCTGTAGAACATTGTTTATTATCCACTTGTTTTTAATATTTAAGTCGTTCAACATCTTCATTGCTCTTTTCCATTACCAACGCATCTTAAGGACTTTTCTGTAGCATTTTTATTTCGAATTAATCGATTTTCCTCCTTGCTGTTTTTGCGAGATTGTCCATGATTCACAACCATTTGTTGCTATCGGGAAGATACGCATACAAGCCCTCAGTACTTTTAATTTTACTACTGTGCTGGTATTGAGCAACATATTCTTCATGGCGTTTTTTTTTTTTTTTTGCTTTTGCAAATCTAATTTTGATCTATTCCTTGCAGTCTCCATGGTAGTGCTACAGATCATGGATATTAACTTAAATATTGCAATGATTGGTTTTCCTCTTTCATTGATACATGTTTTATATCAAGACACTGTTGTCGTGCTGCATCCATTTCCAGATCAGGAACATCGCATCACAGTGCCCGAACTTATTAATAACGGCAATTAGAGAATTTGTTAATGTAATCATTTCATTATTGATAGAAGATTTATGTTTATTTATTTTTTTAACTGATAAAAACATACAGCGTGCTAAACAATAAGAACGATCTTGATAATATTATTTTTATGGATTTAGTCCAATTAATATACAAAGTGGAGCACAAAATGAATGCACAGAAAAAAAGCGTATAAAGAGTTTTTATTATAACATTTTTTTTACATATTCTATAACACTTTAAAACTAAACGAAAAGTATTCGACTGTCTACTAGACAACCTCAACCGCCTGATCAACTGTCTACTAGACGACCTCGACCGCCTGATCAACTGTCTACTAGACGACCTCGACCGCCCGATCAACTGTCTACTAGACGACCTCGACCGTCTGATCAACTGTCTACTAGACGACCTCGACCGCCTGATCAACTGTCTACTAGACGACCTCGACCGTCTGATCAACTGTCTACTAGACGACCTCGACCGCCTAATCAACTGTCTACTAGGCGGCCACGACCGCCTGATCAACTGTCTACTAGACGACCTCGACGTCTGATCAACTGTCTACTAGACTACCTCGACCGCCTGATCAACTGTCTACTAGACGACCACGACCGCCTGATCAACTGTCTACAAGACGACCCCGACCGCCTACTAGACTACCTCGACCGCCTGGTCAACTGTCTACTAGACGACCTCGACCACCTGATAGACAAACACAGCTGCCAGCCAAGAGAAAAAGGGAGACTAGAGTTCATGCTCTGTGAAGATCCAGGAATGTCCACTATAACTACGAAATTCTAGAAGAAAATGACACCAGTCTGCTGTTTTTGTTATTTATGGCTTGCATTTTTAGCACCTTATTTTTCTTTTTTTTTCGAATCACATTGACGTCGATTCACATCTCATATCTTTACCGTAACACTTTTTTGAAAGATTATAGATGTAAAATATGAAAGCACGCAAGACTTGTTCAAAATATGCACTTTTTGACAATGTAACCTTTCAAGGCACTCCGTCATTATTGTGCTTATTTGAAAACACATTTCCTCTGTCAAACCCTGGGCAAATGTTAAGATGATGGCCTGTTAACTAGTAAGGATATAATGGGAGTTGTCTCGCTTGTTAGGCAAGGGAGACAAGAGATGGATGAATAATTGGAGTTGATTTACCTGAGGAGAAACAGTAATATTTTGAGCATGAGTTCAAGGACAGCTCGTGTAAAAGCGTGGGTTCTTGAGGTGTCACGTGGGAGAACTACGAATTGGAAAGAGAAAAACAGGTACAAGAGGGCATTCGACAGGCAACTGCAGAAGTCAACGGGGCACTTGACGGGCGACTGTAGAGGTCAACGGGGCACTTGACGGGCGACTGTAGATGTCAACGGGGCACTTGACGGGCGACTGTAGAGGTCAACGGGGCACTTGACGGGCGACTGTAGAGGTCAACGGGGCACTTGACGGCGACTGTAGATGTCAACGGGGCACTTGACGGGCGACTGTAGAGGTCATCGGAGCATTCGACGAGCGATGTAGATGTCAACGGGGCACTTGACGGGCGACTGTAGATGTCAACGGCGCACTTGACGGGCGACTGTAGATGTCAACGGCGCACTTGACGGGCGACTGTAGATGTCAACGGCGCACTTGACGGGCGACTGTAGAGGTCAACGGCGCACTTGACGGGCGACTGTAGAGGTCATCGGAGCATTCGACGAGCGATGTAGAGGTCAACGGCGCACTTGACGGGCGACTGTAGATGTCAACGGGGCATTCGATGGATGACTGTAGAGGTCAACGGGGCATTCGATGGATGACTGTAGATGTCAACGGGGCATTCGATGGATGACTGTAGATGTCAACGGGGCATTCGACGGATGACTGTAGAGGTCAACGGGGCATTCGATGGATGACTGTAGAGGTCAACGGGGCATTCGACGAGCGACTGTAGAGGTCAACGGGGCATTCGACGGGTGACTGTAGAGGTCAACGGGGCATTCGACGGGTGACTGTAGAGGTCAACGGGGCATTCGACGGGTGACTGTAGAGGTCAACGGGGCATTCGACGGGTGACTGTAGAGGTCAACGGGGCATTCGACGGGTGACTGCGAGTAAAGGTGAAAGGAAGGAGCTTTCAAGAAGTTAAGATGTTACAACAAAGCCCAAAGATGAGAGAACGGAAGTGAAGGACTCGTACTGAGAGTAGAGATGAACTCTATCTCGCGTTATATAAAAAAAAAAAGTAAAGAGCCCCCGTCACGCCAAGTGGCGTATATGGAATATGTTGTTAGTGACCATCAATTTTACAGACCTTAGGCACATGATTTTTGGGGTAATGTGGTCGATATTACGCCCGTGCCGCTTTACTTTCCCTGAAAAAAATCCGGTACCCATTAAAGGTTGGGTGAACCTGGAAGCCGACGGTTGGGATCGAACCTTACCTCTTGTCCTTTGTAGTCCAGTTCACTAACTACTGAGCTACCGCGGCTCCCTTCTCGCGTCATATATTAGAATGAAAGTAGTTAAAGTTGACATTTAACAGATTAGCCTACAATACTTGTACTTTCCATCGGGTATAATAATACCGGATACCCAGTAGATCACGTAAGTTCGTAGGATCAGTCACACACAAGCGGTCATGAATCAAAATAATAACAGAAGGGAAGACCGTGTACAATGGCCTGGCAAGTTATGAATGAACTGCTCCTAGCATTAAAGCTGTCTAACGTAAGGCCCTGTCAGGTCGGGTAAAGTAAACAGTACAACCTGTGGGTCCCTGCTGCCATGCAGGTAAGCTCGGGAGAGTAAAAGACTAAGGCAGGGTGCCCCGAAGTAAAAAAAAAAAACCACTGCCTTGTGGGTGAGACTTTTTAGTCAAAGGCTAGAGGAGCCAACTGTAAACAAATTGATTGAAGGCAACAGAAGACCACCGTCGTAACTTCTTTTGTACAATCACGAATCGCCACAAACAATCATCATTTTTTGGCCATGTTATGAGAAGAAAACAACTGGAATATATTGTAACAACTGGAATATATTGTAACAACTGGAATATATTGTAACAACTGGAATATATTGTAACAACTGGAATATATTGTAACAACCTCAAAAATTGCGGAACGAAGAAATAGAGGGAAGCTTCTTCTTTCTTCTTCTTTTCCCTTTTCGCTGATACCAAAAAGGTGTCGTGGTTTATATCAATTGCCGTTCTTGAGCTGCTCCAATTGTCTGAATTAGTGATTTTCCTTTGTTGTTACATGTCTCTGTCACTGCATCTATCCATCTTCTTCTGGGTCTTCCTCTTGGTCTTTTTCCATGCATTCTCGAGAAGAACGCCCTTGATGGTGATTGGTGAGGATTCATTCTGACCAGGTGACCCAACCATTTAAATTGTTGTTGTTCTATATATTCTTGGCAGGGTTTTGTTCCTACCATTTTCTTATGGTTTCATTTGGTATTTTATCTCTTCTTGTGTTGTTTGTTACTTTTCTCAAGCATCGCATCTCACATGTATTTATCTTTCTTAAATGTGATTTAGAAAGGGTAACTTATTAGCACAAACTATAAGAATAAATCACAAATAAAATCCGTTCGAAATAGCACAAGAACACTTGAATTTCTTTTACTACGGGCATTGAAATTCACTTATAATTTAAATTTGACTTCCATCGAAAATTGTATCGTGTTGCCAGCACAGTCACACACCGGAAGTCCAGAATAGAGGGAAGCAAAGAGAAAAAATACCAGACAGCTTAAGAGAATGGCTTGGCAGAAGGTCAACAACAGAAATAATAAATAACTGTCGAGATCGAAAGTTGTGGAGAGACATGATCACCTACGCCAGCAGGCCCGGTACTTTAAGATGATGATGAACGTAAACCCTGTAACTCTATAACTGTGTAGTATGTAGTGTAGAGTCAATCAGCAATCGATAGATAATAGATTATAAGTCTAGGTAAAAATCAACATTCCCTTACAGACTTGCCAATACATTTTATGGCAACTTTCCGAGGAACTTTACAGTACAGTTTTATAGAGATGACCTTCCTACTTCGTGTAACCAACCTTGAAGAGATCGCATGGGCTAATATCGGATCTGTGTGGCGATCACGTTGAAGCTCCCGAGAACTTCCCAGACAAAGATGAGATATCACAAGATGGCCACAACGTTCATGCAGATAATCCAGAACCACCGTCTGTTGTTTGAGAGTGAGCTCCGTCTTCGGTGATACATTGATACATTGATACATTGATACATTGATACATTGTATCTTCTTTAATATTTTTGCTGCCAAGTCACGAGAGATAAATGGCTTAGTAACATACCCAGATACTGAACAGTGATAAATTTACGCCGAAAAAAAGCCCATTATTTTAATTGCTGGAAATCACAGCCCATGTTCATGCACACTTTGTAAATATGACTAAGTAAATGAACACTTATCTTAACATATGGATGTGAATCATGGACAATAGGACAACAGACAACAAAATCACTGGAGTCTGTAGAAATGTGGTTTTACAGAAGAATGTTGAGAATACCTTGGACAGCTAAGAAGACTAATGAACACGTTCTGAAAGAGGCCAAAGCAAAATGAGAGCTAATTTCCAATATTAAGAAGAAACAATCATCATTTTTTTGTCCATGTGATAAGAAGAGAACAGCTGGAATATATTGTAATAACTGAAAAAATTGAAGGACTAAGAGATAGAGGGAAACAAAGAGAAAAAATACCAGACAGCTTAGAGAATGGCTTGGCAGAAGGTCAACAGCAGAAATGATTAATAACTGTCGAGATCGAAAGTTGTGGAGAGACATGATCACCTACGCCAGTAGGCTCGGCACTTGATGATGTGATGATGAAATGGACACACTTGATGACTTTAATTACTAAACTCCATTTAAAGCTGCTCTTATCCAAAATGTGAATTCTGGTTATTGACAGATCTCGCACAGCTCAAGCAGCAAATTGACAAACACCCATGGTGTTTAAGCTCTGTTACTTGGCACGTTATCAATGTGGATCTTCGTGGCTTATTCTCTAAAGATAACGGCGTAAAGTGTCCAACATGGCAGAAAAAAAATTTTGACACCATCAATTCAAGACTTTGAGAGAAAGACGATCTCACATCATCATTCAACAAGACTTTGAGAGAAAGACGATCCGACATCATCATTCAACAAGACACAGAGAATGACGATCTGACATCATCCATGTTCTTTAGTGAGGTGACTCGGGATAACTCCAAAGAAGTGTCACGTGTTTCAAGTTAAAATCTTCACATGTTTTTCTGCTGAAGTTGACCTCCTACCAAATAAACACACAGATGTCCCTGTTTCCCGGCTGTACGTTTGAAGCGAATGGTATGTCTATTTAAACACTATTGTTTATCTTTGACACTTTAGTTGATTTTGCTCATTTGTGTCTTTCCAGAAAGATAATTAACACACATCGTCTCAATTAAAGTGATTACACGAGGCAGTATCGAACAAAAAAAATCTCGTGGTTCTTTTTTCTTTTCTCTTTTCACTGATACCAAAAGGTGTTGTGGTTTATATCATTTGTCGTTCTTGAGCTGCTCGAACTGTCTGAATTAGTGATTTTCAAAGAGATAGAATGCCAAATGAAACCATAAGAAAAATGGTAGAATAAAACCTTGCCAAGAATATATAGAGAAAGAACACCTTAAATGGATTGGGCTACCTGGTCAGAATGAATCCTCACTAATTACCATCAAAGGCATTCTTCTCGAGAATGCACGGAAAAAGACCAAGAGGAAGACCTAGAGAAGATGGATAGATGCAGTGATAGAGACATGTAACTTGTGGTTTAAAATGTAATATTGGATCCGCTGAAACTTTCAAATTAAGGAATCTTTGATCTTCTAGTTATGAGCATGAATCTTTATTATCTTTTCTTACATGAAGTATTAGCTTTAGCCAGACATTTGACGTGTTGTGTGTGTGTGTCTTATCACAAATTGGAGCCGCTATAATAAAATATCCATTTTAAGCATGACTAGAAGTGCTAGGATGTGCTATTATCAGAATGTCTTCATCCACTAATTTCCACGATTAGAATTAAAATGCCATTATGAGCTGAAAATAAACAGCTGGGAAAACACATTACAAAAAAAATGTATAGCGCTTGATGATGTTAGACCATCGTTGTTGACTCCAATTCCGAATATATAGACACACAGTTAGTCGTCAGATTATCCCCGTCGCACATCAAACAACAGGCCGTAAGATTAGCGTACGGCCGGTCTAGCGATGTACGATGAGCCAATACGATGACGTAGCACACAACAATGTCGTACACACAATTTCGCTCCCTTTAGATTCCTGATTACTCTAGTGAAAGCAGCCTACGACGAACAAAATACGATGCAAATTCCCTAAAGAGATAAAACTACGGCTGACGAAGTCGTTTACATTAATGAGTAACGTGGAAATAACTTGGAATTCCAATAGGAAATATAAAGTAAGGAATTCCAACAACGGCCATGAACAGCACCAATGTGACGTAAAGCGCAGATCAAGTCTACACGTTGGAGGGTCTCATTCACAACACTTGATTTGTCAAAAAGGGACTGTTGCCGGCGTACGACTTCGATTTAGCGGCGCAGATGTAATCTGTAGATCATCATTTTTACTTTAACGCAGAAAAGTGCAACGGAGAACACAAAATTAATCAGATCCCGAATGCACTTTCTGCAGCGATCGAGAGAACGTGACCTAGATCCACCATCTTTACAAGGGAATTCCGAGGAGAAATAATAACCGAATAACAAAAGCCCTCATCTGGCAAACAACATCTAAGAGGAAAAGAGGTGGACCCAGAAAGACACCGAGAAGAACGTTGATCAGAGAGGCAAGGGCCTCTTCTGTCGGTGTAAGTGATCATGCCAGTTCTCAATGATCTGTTCATGTTGTTTATCTTCATCTACAGCGATCAGCTATTGCTATGCATTTAGACCAAGTTGGGACACGAACAAGGCGGCGAGTTTGAGGTCATCATCTGTTCCCCATAGCTTGTCATGTTGGGTTGTTTCTGTGGACCATATTTGTGTTCTTAGGGTGTTTAGAGTGCTGCAGTCTTGTAGTGTATGCTCTGGAGTTTGTTTGGTTGCTCCAGTCACATGTTGCAACGTCACTGAGCCCTTTCTTGTGTAGATATGCTCTGAGACCACAACGACCTGTTCTGAGTCTGAATATCTTGGTCTGCTCATGTCTGCTACGTTTGTTTAAGCTATAATGTTTGGGCTCATATTTTCCATGCAATTGCTTCCATTTTGTTTGCCTAGCTTGCTCCGGTACTGTTTTAATTTCTTTGAGGCTCTGGGGTTGGTTGGGCTGTTGAAGGCTTAACCAGCTATTTCGCGTCCATCTGCTTTCTCATTTCTAGAGATGCCACATTGTGCTGGTATCCACAGCAAGACTAGTTTTGTCTTTTCTGAAAGCAAAAAATATTGTTCTTTATTTATTGCATGAGTCTGTCCTGTTCTGGGCTTGACATTGCTTGTATGACTGTCTTTGCATCAGTGAGAATGACAATTATTGGACTTGGGAACTCTTGTGTGTTGAGAGTTTGTATTGTATGGCTGTGTAGACTTGGGAACTCTTGTGTGTTGAGAGACTGTATGGCTGTGTAGACTTGGGAACTCTTGTGTGTTGAAAGTGTGTATAGCTGTGTAGACTTGGGAACTCTTGTGTGTTGAGCGGTTGTAAGGCTTAATGAAGTGATATAGCCTTTGCTCTAAAATGTGTGCACTTTATCCAGCTGAAAGAGAGTGTGTTTTTGTCTTTCCACTTGGTTACGTTATATAGATGCCGCTACCTCCCTTCTTTGAGGCTACAGTTGCTGATCTATCTGTGACAACCCGTGGCTATGTATCTGTGGGGTATTTTTCCCGAGAATGATGAGTGATAGGACTCTCATTTCGGTCTGGGGTTGATCATTTTTGGAGACTATTCCTGGAACATCTGGGATTATTTTTCTGTTTGTTTATAGTGTGACCATAGTTTGGGTGTGAGAGCTTCACACAGATTTTTATTTAGTTCTAAAGACTGTGAGTGTTGTCTGAAGGTTTCCTTTGTAAGATGGTTTAGGCGCTTCTACTGTAGTCTGTTCTTTGATATTTCGTGGATTTTTTGGTGCAGTGGGTGATCTGGTAGCCGTTGAACTTTTTTTCAAACTGATAATGTTTATGAATTATGTTGTTAACCTTCCACCAAATCATTTGTTTAAGAAGTCTGATATTTTGTTTTTCTGTTCCCTCAATCTCTTCATGTCTCAATTTGGTCAGGTGTCACTATGTAAGCTTCTCCATTCTTATAACGCAATCCTAAACAATAAGTGTTTCCTCAACCTTGGTAGTAAGCTTTATTTCTGTCTGACAAATGAAAGATAACAAATTCGATGTTACTCGTTTTAACTATGCTCTGTATTCACAACATTCTATTCTATTCTATTCTATTCTATTCTATTCTATTCTATTCTATTCTATTCTATTCTATTTCTATTCATAGAATCAGTCTCAATGCACTCGAGTCATCCTCATATCCGTTCCACTTCCAGTCCCAGGATATCTTGATTCAGACCAATTGTTCCTGTCAGGTGTTGATTATAGACAAATTTGTTTTTCCCACTAAGCACTCCAGATCGATCAGATCCCTTTTCCACCTTTAGACTCCTCACGCTCTCAATATATACATCATTATCCCACCTATTCTCCTCCTCTTCTCTTAAGGCATGAATAAGACATTTGGCGATATCCTCTTTGTCCAGAGTAATGTCACACTCAGTGCCAGAGCTGCTAGCAAAATTATCGGCTACTTCGTTGCCATGTACACCAGCATGTCCTGGACAGTACCCCCAGGTGAATGCGTTCACTTTAGTCATCAAAAGCTAGTCCTGCCGCAGACACTGTCTGTCATTCTTCTGTAGCATACTTTGCGAAGTAATCATTAAGACTGTGTGATCCAAGTTCTGTGTAACAAAGCATGTTATCGTCACCGTTGCTGCGTCTATCTACGTTCTCATGCTGACCCCATAATGCAACACTTGCCAGATAAATCAGCCACTTCTCTGCCATGTTGGTATGTGCAAAACCCCAACCACTGCGATGTCCGCGAGATACAGAACCGTCCGTCTAGGTGATCGGATCCTCAGGTTAAGACATTTTTTTCCATTGATTTCTTTTTACGACTCGGTAGCACCAACTCCCCTGTTTCTACACTCTCTGTCGAGCTGAAAAATATCTCTGTAAATCCAAGCATATGTATTGTACAACAACTCTCTTGTCTTGTGTTGGATTATCAGGTATTTACTTTCATACATGTATCATGCCCTTCACATAACAAAAAAACTAGTTCTATTGCCAAGAATAAAAACATCAACAGAGAAGAGCAAATCAATTAATGCTCATGAATGTGACCAAGCAAACTTAATGTTAAATATTTCGTTTATAAAACTAAACATTTTCATGTCAACGTAAAACAAACACATTTTCAAGTATTCAAGCACGTAATTAAAAAGAAGACATTTTAAAAGCAGGCTGTAAACTATTCTTTCATCGCGCAAAATAGAAAGATGACCAGTGAAACCATTTTTAGTTCTCGCTTGTGGATTACGCATCCTTTTTGTGTTTGCTATTCGTTCCATCAGATGCATTCTAATTGCCACATTCATTAAGGTTTAATATGCTCAGATAAAACTGTGGATCAAATTAACAAGGAAAGAACGATTCTAAAAATGAACATTTGAGATCATTTGGAATCCGCAGACCAGAAAATGCCATAAAGTAGAATATCTGACACTGGGCCTAGAAGGAAATACACGATTTTTTTTTATGTAAAAGATAAAAGAGACGAGTTACAGTCATTAAGTGATAAAATGTTCCACATTGTGCATGCTATAAATAATAATCAATGCATCTTTTATTACCTGTCTCTACATAAATGTGATATAAAAATGTATTGTATCCACAATAAAATGTTCTTTGGTGAGCATATGCAGCAGAGAAATGAAGTTATTTTGGAAAATATTATAGAAATTAAATTATGGGAATTATATATAACTGCAGCAATTCTATCTCTTGAAATCAAATCAAACCTGTAAACAAATATGTTTAATATTATGGGATGATATTCGAATACACATTCAGAAGACTCAAAAACTATGTGACATTAGTCAGGATGGAGACTGCAAAATTAGTGGATGACAACAATTATTTAATTCCTCATCATCATCATCATCATCATCATGCTATACCGGTTGGCGTAGGCGATCATGTCCTTCAACAATCTTCTATCTACAGTGCATCGTATCAGTTCAGCTGTTGACCGTTTTCCATGCCATGACACCAAGCTATCCAGTATTTTCTCTCTTTATCGTCCGCGATCTCTCTTTCCTTTTATTTTACCAGTTGTAACCAAGTACTCCAACTTTCCTCTTCTTATGATATACCCGAAAAATGTTGATAGTTTCTTTCTTATATTTTTTAGTAGCTCCCTTTTAGTGTTGGCCTCTTTGAGAATTTCCTCACTGATGTTTTTAATTATTTAATTATCTTGCAATAATAAACCGTCCGGAGCAAGGAATCATGGCCACAGGTTGAGATTTGTGCAGGCGCTCTTCCCTTGTTTGTGTGGAAGTAACTAAAAATTCCACTTTAAAACATAAAATCCACCAACTACATTTTGGTTATTGATCTCTTAGTTTGTTCTTTCTAACACGGTACACTTTTCCTCGTTTTCATGTCTTGCTGTTACAGCAGCACAATCGGGGTGCATGTACTTTGCAGAACGTTGCATTCCGCACAGCCTGTCGGAAAAAATCTGTCTCTAGACAGATATCCCACTTCTTCAGTTGTCATGTTCAATGTCTCCTTGATATTGATGTCTTGAAACCATCTTCTTGGTCTACCCTGATGCGTCACCCAGGAACAATGCCTTCCATTATTGTTCTTTCCAGCCGCTGTGTTTTTTGACGTGACCATAGTATTTCCTATGTCCTCTTTAAAATTGTGTTTATAAGCCAGTTATTTTTAATGGTTAAATCTTTTAATTTTTCTTCATTGCTCTTTTTCAATTTCCCAAACATCTGAAGGATTTTTCTGTAGCATTTTATTTATTTTGAACTAATCGATTTTCTTCCTTGCTATGCAAGATAGTCCATGATTCACAACATATGTTGTTATCGGGAAGATATATGTCCTCAGTAATTTTATTTTTACTGCTTTGCTGATATTGTGCCACATGTACTTCATGACATTTAATTTTGTGTGTTTGTGTTGCTAATATTCGTTTGATCTCTTTGAGGTCGTCTCCATTGTTAGTTACCATAGATCCCAAATATTCATAGTTTGTTACAGTTACAAATTCTTCACAATTCTCAACCAAAATGAGCATCCTCGAGAAAGCTGAAAAATAATGAATGTCCTAAAACATAAATTCACTCAATTATGAAACCTCCCCACAGATCTACATTATTTAGAAGTGAGAGGAACAGTGCTCATTGTAGCTTTTACTATTTGTGCCAGATCAGAGAGCAGTTAATTATTTGTTTGCATCAGGTTCGATTAGCCGCGATAGCTCAGTGGTTAGTGAACTGGACTACAAAGGACAAGAGATAGGGTTCGATCCCAACCGACGGCTTCCGGTTCACCCAGCCTTTAATGGGTACCTGGTTTTTTTCAGGGAAAGTGAAGCGGCACGGGCGTAATACCGACCACATTACCCCAAAAATCATGTGCCGAAGGTCTGTAAAATTTATGGTCACTAACACCATATTCCCTATACGTCACTTGGCGTGACGGGGGTACTTTACTTTTTTTTTTTTTTTTATCAGGTTTGATTAGTGAACATCAGATTTGGACAGAAAGAATCTTTAGCTCACTTTGTTGCCAGAGTCAGCGCTTTCCACTAACGCTTTCGTCGTAAAGAAATAACCTCGTCAAGCTCATGGAGAATGGGAACTATATTGTTAGTGTATATATTTATAGTGAGATTATTTAACGATCCATAAGGGGCATGCATGGAATAACAATCGGATGTCATAATATAAATAATTTAAGGTATACTGATGATACAGTCTTAATCGCTAAGAGTGAAAATGAGTTACAAGAAATGTTGGACATTATAGTGAAAGAAAGCAAAAATAAAGGACTCAGCATTAATAGCAAAAAGACAGAAGTAATGATAACAACAAAGAAAAAGACATTACCTCTGTGCAAAATAAAGACAAGTGGAACAATATTAAGACAGTGAATGAATTTAAATATTTGGAAGTTTGTTAACCTCAGACGGAAGATGTACAAATTGGTGAGATGCAGAATGGCTCAGGCAAAAGCAGCTTACCAAAAAATGAGGAAGATACTATGCAATCCATTTTTGACAATAGAAACAAGAAAAACAGTTCTTAAATGTTATGCAGAGCCAGTTTTAACATGTGGATGTGAGTCATGGACAACAGGACAACAGACAAGAAAATCACTGGAGACTGTAGATATGTGGTTTTACAGAAGATTGTTGAGAATATCATGGACAGCTAAGAAGAGTAATGAAAATGTTCTGAAAGAGGTCAAAGCAAAATGAGAGCTAATTTCCAATATTAGGAAGAAACAATCATCATTTTTTTCTCACTCATTCGTCTTATTCTCTAAGTCCACTTATACTGATTCTCACGTTGGAATGAAGTGACATCATCATTCAAATTCAAGAGAAAGACGAGAGAAAGAAATCAAGACACTAAGGCTCGAAAGAACTAAAAATGTTTTTAAAACCACCCGTCTAAATCTTGAATCATGGTTATCTTAATGTTAAGTATAGTTAGAAGATATGTATAACGGATCTATCAACATGTTTTCTAAAGCCATCACAATTTAAAACTTGTTTTTGTCTTTGTGTTCTATAACATCGTTATTACTATGTGAATTCAATGTCAACGTTAAGAGAAGACAACTCATTAGCTCAAGTATCGGCTGCGTGATGTCCATAAAATTAGCCAGTAAATTACCGGGGTAATGTTATCTCCCCTGTTGTTCTCTACAAGCCATAAACAAAGATGGCGTTGTAGCGATAACAGCAGGCTTATTAGAACACAAGCATGAATTAACCATGTTATAATTACTTATATATGTTTTTTTTTTAATTTACGGTTGACTAATTGTGATACAAAGCTATACCTTACCACCAAGAAAGATCTTATACAGGGTATATGCGCGCCTCACAGCACCGGAGCTGGAAGTTGTCAGCGACCCACGGCTGATGGCTTGCGCCAGAATCGGTGAATCAGAACCGTCCAGGCCCGGCTCCACCTCTCTGTGGTGCCTTTAGTAACAGACTAACTGTCTAGTCTGGCCAAGTGAGTAGGGATCGAAGAGGAAAGACAACCCGGTACTCAAAAATTACATGCTGAAGTCGGATTTTAAGGCCGAAAGGCGCAAATATCACAGTTATACTGAAAAACCACAACAAAACGCAGACACGCCCATGTAACGTCCTATTAAGGACGGATGATGAAGCGGTATACCCCTTTAGCCATCGGGCGAACGCCAGTAAGCAAGCAAGCATTCCAACATATTACTACCAATGCCAAACATGGTGACTTACGACTAAGCATAAAAGAAAGCTTGTCACCACTGAGATGAGATGTTTGAGAAAAGAGCTTGGAGTATCCATAAAGTGCAGTAAAAGAAAACGAAATCAAGTTTGTAATGACTTATTTCATTTGTCTTGTCTACAAGAACTCTTTGCACTGGTCTGTGTTCTTTAATTATAACTTTAACAAATTTTAACGAAACAAAGTTCACAACAAAATAAATGTGTTACTATTCAACAATTGTACCTAAACTATACATAACTAACGTCATTAATAATGCCGCAATTGTAAAATAATAATTGCAATATCATATGTTATATTAAAACTTATTTAAAAATCAATATGAACCTCATGGTGGTTTAAGAATGATCTCTCTTCTCACCGACCAGGTGGAGATGGACGAACACTCAGCCAGAATTAAATTATTGGATAATTTTAAGCCAATTAATTATCTAAAGCTGATTAATTTTTAGAACGGGCTTTATACTGAAAGATTTAATTAAATGTTGGCATTTATGAATCGAACAGAATATACTAATCGATTCAAAATTCATGGATTGCAATTATATTTTTAACACTTAATGGCATTTCCCCTCTTTATTCTCCCATATGTAGCGATAATGCTATTTCACTTGCTTACCTTTAACCTAATATCTAGTACTGAATCAACTATTTTCTGTATTAATAGAATAAAACCATTCAGGGAACAAACGAATAAACAAATAATATATAAAGTCGATGAATTTAAATTCTGAAACTGCGGAACACATTTTACCCGATGCTGTTGAATCAGAAACATAATTAAAAGTAATAATTACCCCAGTATTACCGAAAGAGCTTCCAGCGGCCATTTCATGTGAATCTTGTTGTTTGAATACGACCTTTCCACCATTATGAAGTTGACATTCGTTTTACTTCATGATAGTTGTTCAATAAACGCCGCTGGGTTTTGTTCGGCACCGATTTCCTTCAGCTCCTTCATATAGATCGTTGTGCAAATTCAACCGAAGCTTCCAGTTTGAGGAATCAGCGCGGCACTAATGTGTTCTTATATTCTGGCTGCTTCTTTAGAGTGAATCAATCTATGTGGATGCCTCCTTTGTTGGGAATGTTGTGCGTCCTACGTCATAATGATGGACGACTGTATAACCCTAACCCTAACCCTACGTCATAATGATGGACGATTGTATAACCCTAACCCTACGTCATAATGATGGACGATTATAACCCTATCATTGCTAACTATATTTAAAGTCCACGAGCTGAAAAAGATAACCCAAAGCTTGTGACGTGTTCAGCATTGCGAGCAGAGGCAGTTGTAGGTAAAATGACGTCAACCGATTATAGCTAGCACACAGCCAACTATAGATTTATAAGGCCCTCGGGCAGAAAATAAAACACAAAATGTTCCAAATAGCCTGACGTTTTCAGCTATGGGAGTTATAGACTACTGACGTCACTCTATCCACATCCTCCACTGCTCGCAAAGCTAAAAACGTCACGTTAGTTGGTATTTTTTTCCGGGAATACCCTCTCAGCCTGCAGGCTGAAGTAAATTTATAGTTGGCCGCGTCTTGCATAGCGTAAGGCGCCACAAGCTTTGCGTGATTTCGGGAAACCCTTTCAGCTCTCAGGCCTTAGTAAAACTATACTGGGCTGTGCCTTAACCGTTCGTTCGAAATGAAGGGTGAAATAATAACGATGTCGATGCTATTCGTGAATCTACAGCCCTGGTAAGACTCCCCAACTAATTAACAAAGTAACTAACTAAGTAACTAACTAAGTAACTAACTAAGTAACTAACTAAGTAACTAACTAAGTAACTAACTAGCTAACACTAACTGACTAACCAACCAACCAACGAACCAACCAAAACCAAACAACCAACCAACCAACTAACTAACTAACTAATTAACTAAATAACTAACTAATTAATTAAATAACTAACTGACTGACTAAAAGCTAACTAACTAAATAACTAACTAGCCAACTAATCAATCAAACCAACCAACCAACCACCAGCAACCAAACAACCACCAAACAACCAACCAACTAACTAACAAATTAACTAAATAACTAACTAATTAACTAACTAACTAACTTACTGACTAAATAACTAACTAAATAACTAACTAACTTACTAACTAAATAGCTAAAAAACTAACTAACTACCGAAGGAATGAGCTTCCCATATTTCCAATGGAGAACCAACACCGGGTATTGTTATTTTTGTTGTTATGATCATCATTTCTACACACCGGACAAACTCGACCCCTGCCCCCAGCTGACCTCTACACCGCTATCTCGGCAGAGTTGAGAAGGAAAGCATCGTGCAGAAGAATGTAAGAAGAAGTGGAAGTCAAATCTTGAAGGTAAAAACGTATGGATGCTGCTATATGGATATAGAAGTTGATTATTTTGTTACAATTGGCAAAATACAGGGAAAAAGAGTTCGCGGACGACAATGAGAGAAGATAGTTTAGTGTCGTGGCATGATAAACAGTCAGCAACATAATGATGCAATACACTGTGAATATAGAATTAAAGAATTGAAGTAAGAAATTATCGCCCTCACCAAAAGTTACGGCACATGATGATAATGATGGAAAGATATACTGCCCTTGTCAAGTGAAGAGTTCCTGCTAATAAAGTAACTGTTAGTGTGGTCCTTTGTGGGGCTTGGTATGGGTAATGCACATGCACAAGGGCGACCTCTTGAGGTGGGACAGGGGAATTCTAAGTTATCTAATGAATTATTGGGAATATACTTTGGCACAATGATAACATTAAATGGAAGAGGCACAACAGAAATAAAAAGTAGAATAGCTCAAGCGAAAACAGCTTTTCTGAAAATGAAAAACGTCTTATGCAACAAGTCTATGTTAATAGAAGTGAGAAAGAAAAGTTCATGGGTGCTATTGGAGCTATTAATGACCCATGGAAGCGAATCATGGCCAGTAAACAAACAAATGAAAAAAAAACCATTAGAGGCCACATAGTTGGGATTTCCCAAATGAATGTTGAAAGTTCCCTGGACAGCTACAAAGAGACCAACACAAAAAGGGAGCTCTTAAAAATATCAGAAAAAATAATCAACATTTTTCTTGCGCATCATGAGAAGAGGAGAGTTGGAATACTTGGTTACTTACATGCAATGAGGAAGAAATATTTCTACAGATATGAAAGTGGCAAGAAATATTATCACATATATGCAAGGAGAAAGGAATATTATCACCTATATGCAAGGAAGAAGAAATATTATCACATATATGCAGGAGGAAGAAATATTATCACATATATGCAAGGAGGAAGGAATATTATCACATATATGCAAGGAGAAAGGAATATTATCACCTACATGCAAGGAAGAAGAAATATTATCACATATATGCAAGGAGGAAGAAATATTATCACCTACATGCAAGGAAGAAGAAATATTATCACATATATGCAAAGAGGAAGAAATATTATCACCTACATGCAAGGAGGAATAAATATTATCACCTACATGCAATGAAGAAGAAATATTATCACCTACATGCAAGGAAGAAGAAATATTATCACCTACATGCAAGGAAGAAGAAATATTATCACCTACATGCAAGGAAGAACAAATTTTATCACCTACATGTAAGGAGGAAGAAATATTATCACCTACATGTAAGGAGGAAGAAATATTATCACCTACATGCAAGGAGGAATAAATATTATCACCTACATGCAATGAAGAAGAAATATTATCACCTACATGCAAGGAAGAAGAAATATTATCACCTACATGCAAGGAAGAAGAAATATTATCACCTACATGCAAGGAAGAACAAATTTTATCACCTACATGTAAGGAGGAAGAAATATTATCACCTACATGTAAGGAGGAAGAAATATTATCACCTACATGTAAGGAGGAAGAAATATTATCACCTACATGTAAGGAGGAAGAAATATTATCACCTACATGTAAGGAGGAAGAAATATTATCACCTACATGTAAGGAGGAAGAAATATTATCACCTACATGTAAGGAGGAAGAAATATTATCACCTACATGTAAGGAGGAAGAAATATTATCACCTACATGTAAGGAGGAAGAAATATTATCACCTACATGTAAGGAGGAAGAAATATTATCACCTACATGTAAGGAGGAAGAAATATTATCACCTACATGTAAGGAGGAAGAAATATTATCACCTACATGCAAGGAGGAAGAAATATTATCACCTACATGCAAGGAGGAAGAAATATTATCACCTACATGTAAGGAGGAAGAAATATTATCACCTACATGCAAGGAAGAAGAAATATTATCACCTACATGTAAGGAGGAAGAAATATTATCACCTACATGCAAGGAGGAAGAAATATTATCACCTACATGCAAGGAGGAAGAAATATGATCACCTACATACAAGGAAGAAGAAATATTATCACTTACATGTAAGGAGGAAGAAATATTATCACCTTTATGTAAGGAGGAAGAAATATTATCACATACATGTAAGGAGGAAGAAATATTATCACCTACATGTAAGGAAGAACAAATATTATCACCTAAATGCAAGGAGGAAGAAATATTATCACCTACATGCAAGGAGGAAGAAATATTATCACATACATGTAAGGAAGAAGAAATATTATCACCTACATGTAAGGAAGAACAAATATTATCACCTAAATGCAAGGAGGAAGGAATATTATCACCTACATGCAAGGAGGAAGAAATATTATCACCTACATACAAGGAAGAAGAAATATTATCACCTACATGTAAGGAGGAAGAAATATTATCACCTTTATGTAAGGAGGAAGAAATATTATCACATACATGTAAGGAGGAAGAAATATTATCACCTACATGCAAGGAGGAAGGAATATTTCAGATATGAAAGGGGGAAGAGATATTATTTGTCAACCTCTCAGTCCTGTCTTCTGCTCAACTATTCTTCTACCTGTCTGCGTGCCTGCAACCTGCCTGTCTGTCTGTCTATCTATCTATCTATACATCGATCTTTTTTTAATTTTGTGCCTGTCTTTTATAATTAACTATCTTTTCAACTTCCTCTATTCCTCTACGTAATTCATGTATACATTTTACTTTCTGTTGTTATCGATCAAGAAATCGCTAAGAGATAAGTCAGGGTGTTTATAAAGTCTCACTACACTTGGTATCTAGGTCAATTTGAAAAAAAAATGTTTATGACGTCATCACAATATGTGCTCCCACTGTCAATGAAATTTGTTGAATAAGTTTATTGCTACTGGAAATGTGGAAGATGCTCCACGATCTGGTAGGCCTGCTGTGAATGATGAAATATGTTTAGATATCCAAGACAGAATCCTTAAAAGTCCAGACAAGTCATTAAGAAAACTGTCGCAACAAGTGAACTTACCATTGAGCACATATTGTGATGACGTCATAAACATTTTTTTCAAATTGACCTAGATACCAAGTGTAGTGAGACTTTATAAACACCCTATAGAAACATCTTTATGAAAATGTGACACAAACCTCAGTTGGAAAAATGAATTAGTTCAGTAAGACCGCTTTCTTACGAGATACATCTCTGGCTACTGACAACTATTGCCTTGCAGAAAGACCAATGTGAACCATGTCTAAGAAAAACATCCTTAACAAGTGAGAGTTGTAGACTTGTGTACCGGCTCAACAAGTTTAAAACATAATTCACTACAACCCACAAATAAGAAGACTGCGTAGAATAAGAGGAAGAAGACAGAAGATGAGGAAGCACAAGAAGATTAAAAGAAGAAGAAGTAGAGGAAGGAGAGGAAGAAGAGAAGATAAAAGGAGAAGAAGAAAAAGAGGTACACAAAAAAGAAGTTGTAGAAAAAAAGGAGAAAAAGAGAAAGAAAAAAGAAAAAGGAAGAAACATTTATTTAATTCTGTTACTGTGCTCTTGCCTTCTATATTCTCAAGACTCGATGCGCGCGAAACGGAAGTGTACTTATCTCAGCAAAAAATAATACCATTCTAGATTTGTACTTGTATCCCGTCTTTCGCCCCTTCCTTATCTTGAAACTCTGCCTTTTTTTTGTTGTTGATTTAAAGCGTAAAAAAAGACTTGCAGCAATTATAAACATTTGCTTTCGTAACAACTTTATAAGAAGAGAAAAACTTTAGGAAAATCAAAAACGCGTGGACAAAGAGGAGACAGATAGAGAGAAATTGAAATAGATTTAAGATGAAGGGCAGAAAGAAGGATGGAGACATTAGAAACGATTAGCCGACGGCATAAACGAATGGGAAATGTTTGTTGAGGACCCGAGAGAAGAGAAGATTGCAAAAGATATAAGATGGAGGACGAGGGCAAAAATAGAGCTGAAAATAGCAGACGACAAGAATAAGAGGAAAACCGTTACTTGAAAGCTCTGTCATGTGTGAGAAGATAAATGTTTGATAATGAGAATTCGATGATGCTTTCTCTTTTTCTTCTTCTCCGTTTACTAACATTCTTCACCGTCCACTCATAAAAGGGCGTTCTAAGGGTGTTGTTTCTCAGACATGCGTGCTGCCATTTTTGCGCCTTTCGATCCAATACATGCACCTTTAGCATAGTAAAGGTAAGGGAAAGTAGGAGACTTGAATCCCCACGCGAGTTTTCACCCATATTTGCTCGACCGCCTATCCAGAAGTGATCTGAGACTTCTGGACAGTGTCGCTTCAAGCATCGAAACTCACAATGCGAGACGGCATTCCACACCTTCCCAGAACACTACCCTGGTACCTATTTCTGCCAGCGGCGAGGTCGACCACCGGGTGTATTTTTGTTCCAACCTCGAGTACAACTCACAATGCGCCCAGCGGGAATCGAACACGGGTTGTCCAAACGTCGGTTGCCCAGTCATGGTATTGCCCTTTTCGTCTTGTCAGACGGTCTAGTAGAGGCTATTGAGTATTTTTTTTTGAGGATTTGTTTTTGTCGAACAGCTTCTCTCGTGGCTAATTCTACAAATGTTTGACAAACACACACGGTCACAGAATGAACAAGTCAGGCCCACTGATCCACAGGGTTTTCCATCCTTTTCCATGGGTATTTTCTCTTCTAAGTTTGACTTAGTACTGTCTAAATAATGTTATGCCATTCCTTATATATGCTCTCCATGATGTGCGATCACTTGCCAGATGTTCCCAGTCATTTTCACATATAGAGAAGTCATTCAGAGATTATTTACAGATATCTCTATATCGTAGTTTAGGTCTGCCGATTTGTCCTTTTTCCGTGTATTAGTTCACCATATAGCATTTGTTTGGAGATTCGTTTTCTTCCATTCGCTGGACGTGCCCCAGCCATCTTAGTCTTCGACGTCTCAGCATCGACATGAATGTTGGTGTCTTAGCACGTTGCAGGACAGTTAAGGGTTAAGTATCGACTATCCAGGACGCCCCATCGTGTCTGCGTGTGCTTGCCCGACTGAACACATTTCTGACTATCTAGACAGTGTCTTTCAGCCCATGGTTGCCAGTCTTCCTTCATATGTCAAGGACACAAACTATGCACTTAATATCTTCTCTTCTATCTCTCTCTCCCATGGTCGCTCATACCGACTTTTTACCCTTGATGTTTGCTCCCTCTACACCTCTATTCCTCACTCCGACGGCCTCCTGGCTCTACGTTTCTTTCTTGACCAGAGACAACATCCCTCTGTGGATACTGCCACTCTTCTCCGCCTTACTGAGCTTGTACTCAACCTCAATACCTTTGAGTTCGATGGTGACTTCTATGACCAGGTTAGTGGAGTAGCCATGGGCACTAAGATTGTCCCCAGCTACGCTTGCCTGTTTATGGGTTACCTTGAGTACCAATTTCTCAATTCATATCAAGGTCCCCTTCCATCATATACCTTCGGTACATTGATGACTGCTTCGGACTTACCGATCTACCTGAGGATGACCTCTCCAGGTTTATCGACCACATTAGTGGCTATCACAAAGCTATCAAGTTCACATCTTGTACATCCACTTCCTCTGTCACCTTCCTAGATCTTATCGTTTCTTTGGGTACTTCTGGCCTCCATACCTCGGTTTTCTATAAACCCACAGACGCCCATTGCTATCTTCTCTACACTTCATCCCGTTCACCTTCTTGTCGTGATTCTATTCCGTTCTCTCAGTTATTGCGTCTCCGTCGCATCTGCCAGGATGACCAAGATTTCCTCCGACAGGCCTACCTCATGTTAGGTTTCTTCAGCCGCCGGCTTTATCCAGACTCGATCCTCCAGTCTGCCCTCAAGCGGGTCCTCCTTATCTTCCGTCCCGAGGCACTCACCCCTTCTAACCGCTCCCCTTCTGAGAGAACTATACTCACCCTCATATATCATCCTCACAACTTAGCTGCTGTGAGGATACTCAATCGCTACCGTTCCATTCTCCTCTCTGAACCCACTACCCGTCTACTTTTTAGTGATCCCCGATGATCGCGTTTAAGCGTGACAGGAATCTGAGAGATATTTTGGTTAGGAGCCATCTCCCTGGCTCCCACCCTCAACACTTCGGTACGGCCCCTTGTGGTCGTAACTGTATCACCTGTGCCTATGTGCTCCCTGCTGACTCGGTTTTGTTCCCTAGTGGACGGTTCGAGATCAAGCATAGCTTCACATGTGTGTCCCGCAACATCATTTATGCCATCATATGCCAACGATGCCACATGACCTATATTGGTGAGTCTGGGAGAAAATTAGCGGAAAGATTTTGTGAACATCTACGTGATGTCCAACAAAATACTGGTGCTCCGGTGTCTTCCCACTTCAACTCCCCTGATCACAAGGGCAAAGACGACATCCGTGTCACTGGTATTGTCCTTTGTCACTCTGGCGACCGCAGCCGCTATACTTTGGAAAATCACCTTATAGTCCAGTATGGTTCGCTGACCCCGAGAGGTATGAATGTATCACACTCATACGCATAGTTTCTTTTTGCTTGCTCCTTCCCTTTTGCATAGCCTTCTCTACTACACATATTTGGGTTCTTTGGTCTACTTACTATGCCATGCTTTTTATAGTTCTTCTCCTCTAGTCCCTTATGAGACACTTCGGTTTTCTCCTCTATAACTTTTTTTCTGTGCTCCTTACCCCTCATTTGTTTTTAATTGTACCCCACTCTCAGACATCTCACTCTTAGCGTCTTTTTACACCTATCAGACTACTATTCGATTCTTTCTCCTTTGTGTTTGCACACTCACCCCTGTGTTAACTCCTCTGGTTCTGTGTACATTTACGCATTTTTGTGCACGATTTTCGACGTTTACGACAGCCGCACTTGGTTACGATTTCATTTTGGATTTGATAGGATAGTTTTATTTATTTTTATTGTTTTCTTTAACACATTTCGATTGTTTTTGTTTTGGTTGTTTCGTTATCAGTTTTGTGTGTGTGTTTTTTTTTGTTTGTTCCTGATGAAGGCCTATTGAGCCGAAACGTTGTTTGGTCTGTGTCGTCCACTTGTCACGTAAAGCTTCTTTCATACCATTTTTTTTATTTTTTTATTTTTCCTGCAGGACAGTTAAGTTGGTTATTTTGTCCTGCCATTTGATGTGCATTATTCTGCTGAGACATAGCATGTGGAAGACATTTAGTCTTTTTTCGTGATTTGAATATGTTGTCCAGGTTTCAGATCCATATAATAGTGTGCTAAGCACACACGTTTGATATATTAAGAATTTGATTTTAATGTTAGTTTTGTGTTGTTCAAGGCCCTTTCTGTGAGTTTGCCGAAAGTCGTAGCTGCCAACCAATTCGGCTGTTTATTTCATCATCAAGAGAAGTGGTTTGCGTAATTGTGGATCCAAGATACGTGAATTTCTGAACTGATTCTAGTGGACAATCTTTTAAAGTGATTAATAAAGGTTGGATGTCGCCTTGACTTAGTATTACTGTTTTCTGAACACTAATTGACAGTGAAAAAAGGTCGCATGCTTGTCCAGGTTGTTGATCATCGATTGAAGGGTGTCTTCACTATGAGCGACTAGGGCTGCATTGTCAGCAAATAAAAGTTCTTTAAGTAGGGAAACATATGTTTTTGCTCTTAGTCGTGCTAAGTTGAACAGTGAACCATCTGATCTTGTGCGAATGTAAATATCTCCTGAGCTTTTATCGAAGGCGTAATTTAGAAGGGCGGCAAAAATATACCAAAAAGTGTGGGGCGAGGACACATAGCTGCTTCACTCCGTTGTTGACTTTAAAACTCTCTGATGAACTCCCATCAAAGTAGATTTTAGCATTCATGTCTTCATGAAAGGACATAATCAGCTTAAGTAATTTAGGTCAGCAACCTATGCTTTCTAACACCCTGTAGAGCCCATCTCTATTTACTGAGTCGAATGCCATTGTGAGATCCACAAAGGCAATATGGAGCGGCATATTTTGTTCCCGGCATGTAAGCATGGTATCATAGGACACTGAATTACTTTTTCTCTTCGACCCACTCTCGTATGTACCAGACTGGTTAATCCATTCTCTAGCTAATTACAGTGAGAGAGGGTAGAATATCGATCAGCTTTGGTTCACTGACATGGTGCAATTAGTAGCTACAATGAGTAGCTTAAAGCATACATGATTTCACGCTAAACATCGTTTTCAAACAAAATTGTGGACTACCTCATCCTTTGTCATGATGTTGATCCTGCTACTTACTTTATCAATGACAAGGTGATAAATTATCATGAACCAAAAGATTGAGAACACTGAAGAAAAGAAAACTAAACTGTGAATGCGCTATTCGGTAAGGTGAATCTCGTGCACTGTACTGGAAAATTCGTGTAATCATAAAAGATTAAAGTACTAAAGTCAATTACTTCGATATAGCACTCCCTATCTAATACAGATGGAGAACTAATTTCGAGGCGACTGACAAGGAAGTGACACGTGATACGGTTATTTTAAATCTCTAGGAAGTCTACAAACAAACAACAGTATCTACAGAAAAGTATGGGCGGCACTGATCAGGAAATAAACAGACTCATATTTGAGACAAAACTTGTGTAGAAGTCGTGAAATTAAAATTCTGTCTGCCTCAAGTCCTCGACAGTGATGCATCGAGTGACTTTACCCTTAAACGTGTGCTCTGTTCGTGTATCCTGTCTCTTTTATACTCCTAATCTTCGAAAATGACCCATCGAGTTAGTCAACCCTAAACTTGTGTTGAGTCGCGTATCTAGTCTTCTTTACACTCCCTATCTTCGAAAATGACCCATAGAGTTAGTCAACCCTAAACTTGTGTTGAGTCGCGTATCTAGTCTTCTTTACACTCCCTATCTTCGAAAATGACCCATAGAGTTAGTCAACCCTAAACTTGTGTTGAGTCGCGTATCTAGTCTTCTTTACACTCCCTATCTTCGAAAATAACACATCGAGTTGGTCAACCCTTAAACTTGTGTTGAGTCGCGTTTCTAGTCTTCTTTACACTCCCTATCTTCTAAAATAACACATCGAGTTGGTCAACCCTTAACGCTGTGAAAAGAAGTGGTATTTGGAGCGATTCTAAATGATGGATAGAGTAAAAAAAGGGGAATAACTAATTTAAAATGACAAAAACTCTAGAACGCACAATTAGTTAAGACCAGAGATTACACTTCTCTCCTTTCTACAAGCAACACAACACACGCAATAAAATAAAAGCAATAAAGAAGGAAATACCGAGAGGTGAGATTTCATGCTTTCGGTTTACATCTTTCCCGTTTTACATGGAAATGTTCATTGTGAAGGTGACAGACTCATCATTTCTAGTGACATTCTGTAACATGAGTGCAGCAAATGCTTCCAGCTTCTTTTCCTTACCCACGAATACATTCTCTACCTTTAAAGTCCTTTTCATTCGATGCCGTCTCCACCTCGAAGGTTGGCTAAAGGGAGTGCAATTTTACTGTCTTTTGTTTTGATGGTCCACATTATCATAAGTTCACTTGTCCATCTTTTGTCTTGATGGTGCACGTTATCATAGGTTCCCTTGTCCATCTTTTGATGTTATCAGTCCACTTTAGTCTTGGTCTGCCTCTGCCTCGTCTACCTTGTACCTTCTCTTCCAAGAATACTTTACTCTGCTAATGTGTCTCTTCCCTTCCAAGAATACTTTTACTCTGCTAATGTGTCTCTTCCCTTCCAAGAATACTTTTACTCGGCTAATGTGTCTCTTCCCTTCCAAGAATACTTTTACTCGGCTAATGTGTCTCTTCCCTTCCAAGAATACTTTTACTCGGCTAATGTGTCTCTTCACATGTCCTAAATTGTATGTTGTCTTGTTGGAACGAAGTTAAGTAGTTACTTTTCTCCATTTTCAGCTGATTCAAAACTTCACTCTTTGTCTTCATTGAATTCTGTCCGATTGTGCTTGTTTGTGTATAGATCCACGTTACAAAGCCTTCGTTTTTCTGCTAATGTCGTTTTAAAATGTCCATGTTTCTGCGTCATGGATATTGAGTAGATATCACATTTGACTGTTCATAATTTTAGTTTTGAGGTTGTTGATGCTGCTAATGTCCTTAACTCAGCAGAAATGGTACAAAAGATACCAATGGGGGCAACTGAAGTGTTAAGCTACTCGTCTCCAAAACAGAGGGTGCCTGGCTGAAGCCACATTTGAAAGTGCCAGGTTTATTTTAGCAAACTGTTGTTGAAAATTTAAAATAAAATTGAAATATACGAAACAAATAAAACTAGACACAGTAGCTTGCTTTTATTTTTAATGAAGTGGATAATTGCTGGATCCATTCTTGACGTGTTCAGAGGGTGTCTGTATGCAACTGTCGGAGCGAACATTAACAAAGGAAGAGTAAGCTTCTACCACAATAATTACTCAAGTTGTTGTTATTGATCCACGAACTGTGAGCCTAACGCCATGTAATTGTAGTTGGTCGAAGGCCTGGTATCACTGCAAACGAATTAATTAAAGTCAATTATTGTTCACTCGACCGTGCCAGTTAAATCATCCGAATTAACATCTCATCGCAATGAAGGATCCAAACAAATAAAGACAGCTGCAGCCGCCATCATAGCAGCTACAGCACACGCCAAAAGACATAAGGCGTAACAGAACGGAAGGTGAACGCATCTAATCTTTCCTTCCTCATACGATTTCTTCATTCATCGTAAACAATTGGAATATCGAAACACGTTCCCGGTGAAAAACACTGCTCCCGATATGCACAGAACACTAAACTCTGTAGCGCCACCAGCACGATGTATGCACGCGTTTCTGAGTTCCCTTGTAGTTCCGTGCAAGGTATTCCTTTTATGAAGTCTTTTATAAAGTGGAGCTTCTCTGATATCTGTGAGCTATGCACAGTCAAACAGGCGATGTTCTACTGTTTTATGTGACAGTTCACTGACCGAACATGCTGGAGTTTGGTTTCGTTACATTCTGTTGATGTGGTTACAGTGATACATGGAATTTATGTTCTGTTTAGCTGTGCTTATCGAGGTGATGGAAAGAAGCTCTTCATGGCTGGATCCTCTCCTAGCTAATCTATCTGCCGTATCATTTTCTGTTGTATTGGAGTGTCCTGGGATCCATTGTTTCACTACCCAACTTAAATTAAATTACTGGGAGACTAAAATTTATGGATGGTGCAGAGGAAAGTCGTCGACTTTTAGACAACAAGATCCCGAGTCGAATCCCGCTACAGGAGTTATGTATTTTTATGTTGGAATCATTGGTTTCATCGTGGCTTTATACTCCCTGGTCTCTGAGTAATAAGATTCGATGTCTAATCTTTTCGTATACTGGAGAAAAACAAATAGCGAGATTAGATAAAATATCTTTAAAGAATTGAGAATCGCTAAAATAAAAACTTAGATAAGAGAAGGAGTATCTTGGTCTCCGCACTATGGGCCGGCTACGGCTCGAAAGGTCAATAGATAGATAGATAGAAAAAAACAGAAGGTCCCATGTTTACTCGGCGCACGTTAAAGAAATGTTGATAGTTGAAAGTCGAAAAGAATAATCCAAAAATGGCCGCGATTCGGGCAAAATTATTTAATTGGGAATGTCGAAGATAGTTGTATCGGACCGAAAGGCGCAGATATCGAGACTTGTTGTAAACTTGCGAAACAAACACATCCACGCCTACTTAACGGGTGCAACTAAACAGAACAAAGAAGAATAAATAAAGTTAACCAGTAGCACACGCCGGTGACATGGTGTGCGTGTACAGAGAACATTCCTGGTTATCCAGAAAGAGATGAGTAAAATAGTGGACATTATCGGCCACAGTGATAATTGCCTTTTTCATAAAGACAGTCCAAGCATGTATCTTATCATGTTTTAATAGAAATTATATTGGCCAAATAATCAATCAAACTTTACCTCCCTATGGAGCCGCGATAGCTCAGTGGTTAGTGAACTGGACTACAAAGACAAGGGGTAGGGTTCGATCTCAACCGACGGCTTCCGGGTTCACCCAGCCTTTAATGGGTACCGAATTTTTTTTCTGGGAAAGAGAAGCGGCACGGGCGTAATACCGACCACATTACCCCAAAAATCATGTGCCGAAGGTCTGTAAAATTTATGGTCACTAACATCATATTCCCTATACGCCACTTGGCGTGACGGGGGTACTTTACTTTTACTTTACTTTACCTACCTAAAGAAGTTTAGTTGATGGAAAATACATCTGTACTTCCTCAATGAAAAATAGGATTAACCCAATCATTAATCTTGCCCGGAATGATCATGCCAGGAATGGATCTAGCAATTATTCACCGCATTAAAAAAAAATCAAGCTATCCTGGCTAGTTTTATTTGCTTCTTATCATTATTTCTTATGTGGTTGTGTTTCAGAGAGAAGTATTGGCTCGTCGGTCTGTGGGTGTGTTTCGTTGATTTCAATTACCGGTACAACTCAATTGATATTAAATCGTAGTTTTTAGTAAATCTATCACAATGTTAATCACAATGTAATCATCACAATTTTTCGGGCACATCATGAGAAGAGGAAAGTTGGAATACACAGTTACCACTGGCAAAATAAAAGGAAAGAGGAAAGAGAGATCGCGGACGACAAACAGAGAAAATACTGGATAGCGTGGTGACATAGTATTAAAAAGTCAACAAAAGAACTGATATGATGCACTGTATATAGAAGATTGTAGAAGGACATAATCGCCTACGCCGACCGGTATGGCACATAACGATGATGATCACAATGTAATGTCTACTCAGATATGATCCTGGAGACTTGGAGGAGTAAATTACATTTGGGAGCGTACATTTTTGGGGCAGGGAATTGAAGATATTTAGAACATATTCAGTCGTAATATACATACATACATACATATATATATATATATATATATATATATATATATAGGCGGATAGCGGGTGGCCGAATCAACGACACCTCGTGGCGACTGCACTTGACAAGCAGTCTCTATTCTCCGGTCCTACAATTCCCTCCGTACAGACCCCAGTAATGTGAAAATGCCATAAAGATAGTTATATACATACAGTGTTATCTCGTGCCGGCGAAAACACAACGTGAGTAAACTACTACAACAAAGAATATGTAACTATAATTAGTCAGAACAACACTTGTATGTACAACCGGCGAGCTGCAGGAGCTGCCAGTGTGCACATGTTGTCTTCTAAATGTAATTTGTTTGTTTTCTTTTTAATGGTGTGAGATCGATGACTTCTTTCTTAGACTTATAAAGATGGTTGCAGTGGCAAAAGTGCAATGGCTTTCTTGAATTCCCAGGTTCTTCTGGGAATGTTGGAACTTATCCCACCTTGAGGTATTGCACTACTTTTTCTTCTATATCAGTAGACCCCAACTAGAGGTATTGCATTACTGGGTCTTCTATATCAGCAGATCCCACAGCCGCGGGAAACGCTACGATAATTACCTCTATTTGGCGCAAACTGTTTCCGGGACCTGGAGGTCGTGGTGAAAGTCGTGGTGAGCTGATGGGCCGACGACACATGCGACTAGGTCCCCCCCCCCCCCCCCACACACCTCTAAATTAGAATAGACGCTCATTGGTTTGTCGGAAGTGTTTTTATGTCCCGTTCAGTTCTGTTCATGGAATCGGTTTCACTGCAGTTGGAAATTCCCCATATCCGCTCCACTCATCTCACAGCTTATTGCAAAACGCATTGACGTTGGCGAATTCTGTTGTCAAGGTCGACTACCATGCAGCCCTAATCGGCGTCACGGGCGACGATTCCAACTGACTTTCATCGAATAGAGAGTGCATAGTCAATTCCTCACTCGTTTACTCAAAAATGCACATCTAAAAGAATCAAAGCTAGTCTACGTTAGTCTTTTAAAAAAACAGGGTGACATGCAGCCATTTTGCATTGTCGGTTATGACGTTAACAAAGACGAACTCCAGTTGTGTCAAATCTTGGAATCTCTTGTCCTCCCCATGTTTAGAGCTTCATTAGTTTATTCTCACTGCAATCTCGTCATCCTATGACCACCTTAACACACCGATGATATTTTCCTTCTAAGTAACCACAACTAAAATATAATCATAAGATTAGACATTTATATTTAAATCCATTCAATGTTACGGGTGTGATCTTCCTCTAGAGGGGTGAAGGCACAGAGAGAAAGCGAGAGAGATATTGACCAAACATCAATACTAAGAAGGCTCTTGTAACCATTACCGGTACCATGAGGAGACATGCTGTATGGAGTTGTCACAAGCCTTGAGCTGACAAACGCTTTCTTCGAGCTCGTTAATACTGACGTCTAGAGGTGAATGGACTACAAAGGACACGAGGTAGGGTTCGATCCCAACCGACGGCTTCCCGTTCACCCAGCCTTAAATGGATCATCATCATCATCATCGAGTGCCTTCTCCGCAACGAAGGTTGGCTACCATGGAGCGCACTTCTGCTCTGTCTCTTGCTTTGATGGTGCAGGTTGTCATAGGCTGATTTGTCCATCTTTTGATGTTACTCGTCCATGTTAGTCTTGAACTGCATCTGCCTCTTTTACCTTGTATTCCCCTCCAGGATTACTTTTAGTAGGCTGTTGTGTCTTTTAACATGGCCCAAAAATCGCATTTGTCTTGTTTGAATTTTGCTTAGTAGTTCTTTTTTTAAATGGATACCGAATTTTTTTCTGGGAAAGTAAAGCGGCACGGGCGTAATACCGATCACATTACCCCAAAAATCATGTGCCGAAGGTCTGTAAAATTTAAGGTCACTAAAACCATATTCCCTATACGCCACTTGGCGTGATGGGGGTACTTTGCATTTTTTATTTTTAGAGGCGAATTCAAACAACGATATTTAAAACAGAAAGTTTAAAAATTCAATAGATGTATCTGGCCTACTCAGAATATCAATTCAAACTGGAAAGAAAAGGTTAAATACGAATTAGCAAGAAGTAAAAAAGAACAAACACAGATCTGTAAATGGCAAGTTTTAAAAAATTGAAGGCGAAGGCGCGCCTACAAGCACCAGAGCTGGAAGTTGTCAGCGACCCACAGCTGATGGCTTGCGCCAGGATCGGTGAACCAAAACCATCCAAACCCTGCTCCACCCCTTCGTGGTGCCTCCAGTAACAGACTAACCTGTCTAGTCTGGCCAAGCGTGCAGGGATCGAAGAGGGAAGACAACCCGGTACTCAAAAATGTCGTGCTGAAGTCGGATGTTTAGGCCGAAAGGCGCAAATATAACAGTTACACTGCAAACCACAACACAACGCAGACAGGTCCACTACGTCCTTGTAAGGGGGGATGATGAAGTGGAATATTCTAGTCTACAACGATATTCTAGAATACTTTAGTAATCGGGCGCGCGCAACCAACCAAACAAAAGGAAAAGATGTTCGGGAAGTGGTCACTTCTAGAGTCAATAACGGAAGAAGTAAATCTTGGAAATCGATTACAACGATCCAATGTAATAAGGGAAAAAGAGGGGGGGGGGGAGGTTGGATTAGCGTGAGTGTGACACGAAAATTGCGGTATATGAACGGTCTGACTACAATTAAAGAAGTGATATTTTGCATATTAAGTTGGGATAACTGAGGCGATTTTAATTACTGGTAATGGAAAAGAAAGAATCAACATTTTTCGGGCACATCATGAGAAGAGGAAAGTTGGAATACTTGGTTACAACTGGCAAAATAAAAGGAAAGAGAGATCGCGGACGACAAAGAGAGAAAATACTAGAGGAAGATACTATACAATTCATTTTTGACAATCGAAACAAGAAAAAGAGTTCTTAAATGTTATGTAGAATAAGTCTCAATATATGGAAGTGAAACATGGACAATAGGACAACAAACAAGAAAATCACTGAAGTCTGTAGAAATGTGGTTTTTACAGAAAAATGCTGAGAATACCATGACAAGCTAAGAAGAGTAATGAAAAAGTTCTGAAAGAGGCCAAAGCAAAAAGAGAGCTAATTTCCAATATTATGAAGAAACAATCATCATTTTTTGTCCATGAAAGTAGAAGAGAACAACTGGAATATATTGTAACAACTGGAAAAATTGAGGGACGAAGAGATAGAGGAAAGCACGGAGAAAAAATACCAGAAAGCTTAAGAGAATGGCTTGGCAGAAGGTCAACAACAGAAATGATAAATAACTGCCGAGATCGAAAGTTGTGGAGAGACATGATCACCTACGCCAGCAGGCCCGGCACTTGATGAATGGAAAGTACAATAATGGAAGGCATTGTCCCCGGAAGAGAAGGTAAGGCACAGACTACCAAAAAATAGTGGTTACAAATGTTAAAAACGACCATGAAACTGACAACATGAATAGTTGAAGATATTACTAAAAGATACAGATTTTGTTAGACGGGCTGTGATTAGTGCAACGTTCTGCTAACAACACGTGACCAAATGATGATGAAAGTGTGTTTCTTAAAGAAAGAAACCCTCGATCTATCCTCGTTGAATCGACATCACACATCTTTGACTTCCATGTTGACTTCCAAAAAAAAACTATGCAGCAAAAACAAGGGAGAAACCAAAACAAATATTCACATGTAAGAGAAACGCGTGGACATGAATGTAATGAAATTGAACAGCTGAAGGCCATCTGATAAAATATAAAGAAATTACCACCACTGATAAGAAGTCCAGGGGTAAAAATAGCCACGTCGACAGGAAGTAAAAATCTGGAAGCATTCAACTCTGGTGTCATATCACGAACTGTATACACAACTGTCGTAGATCGATAGCAGGAGACGGTCCAAAGTCGTGTCTTAGTGTCAAGGGCGTGAAAGTGAAAGCTGACAGCCGGACACAAATTAAAAGCGGTAGCGTAGAGGTTAAGTAGAACAGACTTATGCATGAAAGTCTGAATACGGCCAATTTATATTTCTTCATGAAATTAATTTAAGTGTCCCTGTAAGATAGTTTCTGAAATGTTTCATGTGTCTGCCAATTCGTGCGATAGCTTGGTCTCGATTGCGTTAGCTCAGTCTCGATTGTGTTAGCTCAGTCTCGATTGTGTTAGCTCAGTCTCGATTGTGTTAGCTCAGTCTCGATTGTGTTAGCTCAGTCTCGATTGTGTTAGCTCGGTCTCGATTGTGTTAACTCGGTCTCAATTGAAAGGGCTGAAATAAAAAAAAAAAAGTGAAGTACCCTCGTCACGTCAAGTGGTGTATAGGGAATATGGTGTTAGTGACCATAAATTTTACAGACCTTCGGCACATAATTTTTGGAGTAATATGGTCGGTATTATGTCGGTGACGCTTTACTTTCCCAGAAAAAAATCCGGTACCCATTAAAAGACTGGGTGAACCCGGAAGCCGTCGGTTGTGATCGAACCCTACCTCTTGTCCTTTGTAGTCCAGTTCACTAACCACTGAGCTATCGCGGCTCAAATGGCTGAAATGACTATATATTATTTTACCATTTATTGCGTACAACACCACTCCTATCCTACCTACTATTTGAATTTGTATCTAATAAACGTTAATCATCATTTACGTCTTGAAAACGTGCTCTACATAGTAGTTTCCATCGCCTGTAGAACTAGACATCCTATTCTTTTTGCACTTAGATCAACAGTAATGAAAGAAATTCACAGTACTTCCACTGTGTACTTCCACACAGGATTATGCTGGGTACTTTCGGAACTTGAGTAGAATACCTTAACTTCTGCGCTACAGAGAAGTAAATAATTTGTCCAGTCGTAAAGGAAAAAAAAGTAGAAAATCATTGCGTACTTTCTTAATAAGGATTCCTTTAAAAAAAGGTGATAGACTAAAACAGACAATTTGATTCTCTAAAAAGTGGAGTACATTAATCCTCTATGGAAAAACAGTACGTGTTCTCGATTAACATTCTATGTCTAATTTATTGTTAATATTTAAGCTTTCACTGCAAACGCGGAAGCCACGGTAGCTAAATGTTGGTACATTCGCTACTCACTCAATTTGTTCGAGTTCCCAGATATGCCAGATATTGTGTACGCACCAACAAAGCTTCTGGGTTCACCAAGCCTCTACAAATGTTGTTTATGACATTTTATTCCTATTTACCAAACGATAATCCTTTCTGTATGTTAACCTTGAGCAATATAAAGAATCAAGTTGTTTAAAATAGAAAAGACCAGGCTGAATGTAACAGCCAAAGGTTGTTTTAAATATCAAGAAACAATTTTAAGCAATTTAAATATTTACTGTTTGAGAGACATGTAATGGGGGGAGGGGAAACCCGTAAACCATACCGGCTTATACCTTGAAAAGCGTGTGGGAAATATGATGTTATAATCCTTTCATAAATTCATGGACACATTTATTTTCGATTTGCGTGAAAACTACCTGTTAGATTGAAGTGGTCTTTTGAATGCAGCTTTAGAATATCCATGATGAAAAAAATATTGCTATTTGCTATTCCACAGATACAACAGGTTGTGTACATCGTCGAATTCCTTTGATCTTTTAATATTGCAAATAATTTGATTAAAATTTTAGATCTTACAGTAAACATGTTAATTTCCAGTTAAGTGTTTTTCAGAGGCGTATGTACAAAATACTTTTATAGATCAAGTAATTGTCTGTGTGTTGCTCGTTTTGTGTAATAGCAAACATGACTCCAATTTGCTACAGTCAGTCTTGCCCCTCAGTCACCATTAGACCCCAAAGTGTCCTAACTGCACCCCAAAATGGATGATGGTAGACGCATTTTAATATGGAAATATATTTGTTGCCATTGCACCTACACTTAACTACTTGCTCGACATTGCACATACGCTTAACAATTTGCTCAACATACGTTAATCATCCCACGGGGTTGGTACTTTGTCTTCCGCTGACACAGCTTTGTGATAAGATACATTATCCATTACTAGGCATGAAGGTCTATCCAGGATTGGAAAAAAGTCGTTCTCAAACTAGTGCCTGAAAATGTGTACATTAATTTTTGTGTGGTTGTCCCTGTGTGGAGTTAGTATGATGCGCTGGCCTTTACTGCTGGGAATTGTTCTTCTCTGTTCACCGTGCACTGATTGCCATTCTTTAGCATAGGTGTGGTGAGCATTGACCCATGATTCGTCCAAATATACAATATCATAGCCTTGACTCTACCGGTCGTGGATCTGCCTCAGTTATGTTCTTTTGGCAGCAAACAAATGTGGTATTTCACAAATAATATTCTTGCCGCCTACAGTTTTCCTGAAGGTGAAGCCGGCAGCTTGTACAATTTTCAATATAGTACTTTTAGTAATTGCAATACTGCAGACTGCACGCAACATTAATTTCAATTTCATGAGAGTAACAAGTACATTAGTAACAAGTACATTAGTAACAAACATATTATATGTCTCTCGTCTTATGACATCTTAGTAGTTGTAGTTAGTCGAAGTTATCACTGCAACCGAATTAAAATCCATAATTGATCAATTACCCGTGCCAGTTGAACTGTCCGAGGTAAAATCTCATCTCATTGAAGGATCCAAAAAAAGAAAGGCAGGTTTCCTTATCATAGCAGCTACAACACACGCCAACAAACACAAGGCGTAACCGCACCGAAAGTGAACGCAACCGAACTGTCCTTAGTTATATGAAATCATCATTCATCGTAAGCAATCGGAATATCTAAATACAATCTGAATGAAAAACACTTCTCACGGTGTGCACATAACACTTATCTCAATAGCTCCAGCAGCAAGTCGGGCTTGGAATATGAGGAAACTGCAACACGGAAAACTTTTCAGACAGAACCTCAACGGTTTCTGCCGCCTATCCGTCATATTGACCGGAATACTACGTCAAAGTCGTCAATTTTCATATTCTTTCCTTGCTTGACATGAGTGTATTCTTGAGTCTTATTTAAACCAACGTGAAAATGAGGATCTATCCAGATCAAGGGTCAGTTGCTTTCGTCTCTCTGGGTCATGAATGTCGCAAAATAAATGACACATTTCCGCTTCTCTGCGGAAGTGTTGGTATAATAAAATAGTAACACTCTGCATAATTATAAGTTTGCCTTTTTAAATCATTTTGATTATATAAATGTTAGTTTTTAGGAGCGAACATTATACAACAATAACTTTACAATAATAACTCGATACAACTTTAACATGTACTGCTGCCTCGCATAATAACTTAACCTGTTTTCCGGTTTCAAATGAAAGTCAAATTGGTGCACGGAAAAATAAAAACTGTACATTTCTTCAGCCTATTTCAATGCGAAAACAAAACTATTTTTAGAACAACAAACCTGAGCACCGCAGATCTGCTAAAATTATGTTAATTCCGTGAGGTTGATTTTAATATAGTCTAAAGAAGAAATCGTGCAAACTTGATCAAACGTCTAAGAGAAAAAAATATATATATAACGTCACGGATATTCTAAAGCGGCACTCAAAAAATCACTGCGATCTAAGAGGCAGTTTTCATTCAAATCGAAAGCGAACGTGTTCATTAATAAATGAACGGGGTATAGTTACCATATTTTTCCACGGCACATATTTGGTGATCAGTATCTTGCCAGGCCGCCTTTATTAACCAGAAAAATCTCTTGTATCCACTTTTTAGAGGCTGAATGAACTCTAGAGCCTTCTCTATCCTAAAGAAGTAATAATTCGCCACTTCTAAGATTTGAACCCTTTCCGTTCAGGAAGCGAGCACACCAACAACTCAGCTACCAAAACTACCAGGGAAACCGTTGGTGGCATAAAAATGCGAAGCTGCAGTAAAGCTGAATGTGAGGAAAAATTTAAAAATGAAAAAAAAAGGTATGTAAGAAGCTTTACGTGATAAGTGGACGACACAGACTAAACAACGTTTCGGCCCAATAGGCCTTCATCAGGAACAAACAAAAAAACACAAAAAAAACTAATAACGAAACAACCAAAATAAAAACAATCGAAATGTGTTGAAGAAAACAAAATTATCTATTGTTTTTGTTTTGGTTGTTTGTTATTATTTTTGTGTGTGTTTTTTGTTTGTTTGTTCCTGATGAAGGCCTATTGGGCCGAAACGTTGTTTAGTCTGTGTCGTCCACTTATCACGTAAAGCTTCTTACATACCTTTTTTTTTATTTTTTAAATTTTTCCAAACCGTTGGTGGGCAGGCAATCTGCAGGTTTTCCCCTAAGAAGTGCAAGAAAAAAATTACAGCTACCGTATCAACCGAAATATCAATGAATCAAGCAATAATAATTTATAGCGATCTATTGTCAGCTTTTGTCTCACTTAAACATTATGTCATTTTCTGCTGCTATAAAATATCAGCCAGTGATAATAATATAAATATCACAAGCAATACTAATGGCACAGTATTAAATGATATTATAATACAGCTTAAAAGTGTGAGCAAAAATAAAACTTTGAACTTTAGAAGTGGTATCCGAGGGCAAAGTTTACGTTGATCTGCTCAGCCTTGACATTGGCCATTGCTTTCTTTAAACGTATTTAAATAAGTGTCTGGCAGTCGGCCTAGACGTTTGGAAAATGAGACAGAAATGGGGCACAGACATGGGCAGATATATGGTGCAGAGACATGGGGCAGAGACATGGGGCGCAGACATGGGGCAGAGACATGTTTGAAAACATATGAGAAAGAGAGAAAGGGGGGGGGGTGAGATTAATCTAGTACAGTCTGCTGTAGTGAACGTTAAGCCAGGAAGAAAACCGATGTTAAAGCAGCAACAACAAAAATGAGATAATTATTCATTTCGATGTCATTTATATTATTGTCTATGTTAGTTATATGATTATTGTTATGTTTAATATGTTAATTATATGTCATCTCTATGATTATTTGTGGTTTTATTCATACCATGGACATATAAAACGAGTAATGAAAACATTCCCCTGGAAAAGCATTAATGTTTTGAACATGCTATGAACAAGAAACAACTGGAATATATTGCGACAACAGGAAAAACTACACGTGGGAAAAAAAATAGAGGGTAGCAGAGGGAAAGATGCAGAGCAGTTGAAAAGAGTAGGGTCAACAACATAAATCATAAACAAGTGAAGAGATAGAAAGTTATGGAGATACAATATCACCTAGGCCAAGCGGCACGACACTCAGTTTAAATGATGATAATTGCTACATGTTTCATATTTTGGTTTTATTACTTCAGTATAATAATTGTTATGTGACTTCTTTTTACATCTCTATAGTTAATATGCCTTATATATACACACGCATATATATGTGGTATCAGTAAGATGGTAGGACAGACAGACGCATCGACAAAATGACAAACAACGAACAGAAAGAAAAGGGGGTAAATGTGATATACATAAAATCAAACAGGTATGAAGGAAAATATACAGACAGACAATCAAATAGGAAACAGACACATAGTCAGGTTCGTATACATTAGTATATAAAAAAAAGTAAAGTACCTCCGTCACGCCAAGTGGCGTATAGGGAATATAGTGTTAGTGACCATAAATTTTACAGACCTTCAGCACACGATTTTTGGGGTAATGTGGTCGGTATTACGCCTGAGCCGCTTTACTTTCCCAGAAAAAAAAAATCCGGTACCCATTTAAGGCTAGGTGAACCCGGAAGCCGTCGGTTGGGATCGAACGTTACCCCTTGTCCTTTGTAGTCCAGTTCACTAACCACTGAGCTATCGCGGCTCCACGCTAGTATATAACCAGGGCATATTGTTTTTAAAATTATGTTATCGGAATCTGTTCTGTTCCATGCAACGTGAACACAGTGATAAAGCAAGCCTTTGAAGATTCGGAGAAAATACTTTATTAAACGATATGTATTGATAATATCATATTATATTGGATGGAAAGAAAAGAAAACAAAAGATGATGTCTTAAAATAAATAAAAATGAAAAGAGAACTACTAAACACAATTCTCAAACAAGACAAATTCGATTTTTGTAATTAAAATACACAGTGGCATATTAAAAGTAATCTTGGAAGGGAAAATACAAGGTCAAAGATGCAGAGACAGACCAAGACTAATATGGACGAGCAACATTAAAAGAGTGACAAGTCATATAATGACAACCTGCACCATTAAAACAATAGACAGAGCGGAATGGCGCTTCATGGTAGCCAACCTTCGATGCGGATACGGCACTCAATGAATGAATCATATTATATGAATTATTATTATATTTATACAATTAAAAATAAAAAGGACTGGCAGTAAATAAGTTGATTTTACTAATAAAACACGAAAGAAAAAGAATATTTTAAAATCCAATTATTAACTTGACTAATACTTCCAAATTGGGATACTGACATTAGTCGCTGCCTATGCGATTTTGCTCCGTGCTCTTGAAGTCAGCTCCTAGATGCATGCCTTTTATGCAGGAGGAATTAGATAACATATAGTAAGGGTTAAAAAACACGTAGAGAAAGACCAACTAGCTTTAAGAAAACAAGTGTACTCAACGTCTTCATGCGTAGAGAAACTCTTGTCGATGTGAGAACCGTGTTCTTCTGGGCGAAGGAACGCTCACACCGAACAGTAAAAAACGAGAATCATGTTGACAGTGCAGTAACTACAATAAGTAACTACAATAAGTAATTGCAATAAGTAACTGCAATAAGTAATTGCAATAAGTAACTGCAATAAGTAATTGCAATAAGTAACTGCAATAAGTAATTGCAATAAGTAACTGCAATAAGTAATTGCAATAAGTAACTGCAATAAGTAATTGCAATAAGTAACTGCAATAAGTAACTGCAATAAGTAACTGCAATAAGTAACTGCAATAAGTAACTGCAATAAGTAACTGCAATAAGTAATTGCAATAAGTAACTGCAATAAGTAACTGCAATAAGTAATTGCAATAAGTAATTGCAATAAGTAACTGCAATAAGTAACTACAATAAGTAATTGCAATAAGTAACTGCAATAAGTAACTGCAATAAGTAATTGCAATAAGTAACTGCAATAAGTAATTGCAATAAGTAACTGCAATAAGTAACTGCAATAAGTAATTGCAATAAGTAATTGCAATAAGTAACTGCAATAAGTAACTGCAATAAGTAATTGCAATAAGTAACTGCAATAAGTAACTACAATAAGTAACTACAATAAGTAATTGCAATAAGTAACTGCAATAAGTAACTGCAATAAGTAACTGCAATAAGTAATTGCAATAAGTAACTGCAATAAGTAACTACAATAAGTAACTACAATAAGTAACTGCAATAAGTAATTGCAATAAGTAACTGCAATAAGTAACTGCAATAAGTAACTGCAATAAGTAACTGCAATAAGTAACTGCAATAAGTAATTGCAATAAGTAACTGCAATAAGTAACTGCAATAAGTAATTGCAATAAGTAACTGCAATAAGTAACTGCAATAAGTAATTGCAATAAGTAACTGCAATAAGTAACTGCAATAAGTAACTGCAATAAGTAACTACAATAAGTAATTGCAATAAGTAACTGCAATAAGTAATTGCAATAAGTAACTGCAATAAGTAACTGCAATAAGTAATTGCAATAAGTAACTGCAATAAGTAACTGCAATAAGTAACTACAATAAGTAATTGCAATAAGTAACTACAATAAGTAATTGCAATAAGTAACTGCAATAAGTAACTGCAATAAGTAACTACAATAAGTAACTACAATAAGTAACTGCAATAAGTAATTGCAATAAGTAACTACAATAAGTAACTACAATAAGTAACTGCAATAAGTAACTGCAATAAGTAATTGCAATAAGTAACTGCAATAAGTAACTGCAATAAGTAACTACAATAAGTAACTGCAATAAGTAATTGCAATAAGTAACTACAATAAGTAATTGCAATAAGTAACTGCAATAAGTAACTGCAATAAGTAATTGCAATAAGTAACTGCAATAAGTAACTGCAATAAGTAACTACAATAAGTAACTGCAATAAGTAACTGCAATAAGTAACTACAATAAGTAACTGCAATAAGTAATTGCAATAAGTAACTACAATAAGTAATTGCAATAAGTAACTGCAATAAGTAACTGCAATAAGTAATTGCAATAAGTAACTGCAATAAGTAATTGCAATAAGTAACTACAATAAGTAATTGCAATAAGTAATTGCAATAAGTAACTACAATAAGTAATTGCAATAAGTAATTGCAATAAGTAACTGCAATAAGTAACTGCAATAAGTAACTACAATAAGTAATTGCAATAAGTAACTACAATAAGTAATTGCAATAAGTAACTGCAATAAGTAACTG
Organism: Megaustenia siamemsis; assembly: GCA_032433765.1. Lineage (NCBI taxonomy): Eukaryota > Metazoa > Mollusca > Gastropoda > Stylommatophora > Ariophantidae > Megaustenia > Megaustenia siamemsis. The sequence goes on from JAVIAB010000106.1 coordinate 57,488,189, forward strand.
CAATAAGTAATTGCAATAAGTAACTACAATAAGTAACTGCAATAAGTAACTACAATAAGTAATTGCAATAAGTAACTGCAATAAGTAACTGCAATAAGTAATTGCAATAAGTAACTGCAATAAGTAATTGCAATAAGTAACTGCAATAAGTAATTGCAATAGTGCAGCATATGCTTTCTTCTATCTCATGAATTCATGAAAATCTATCACAGACTGTTTTCTGAAACTCCAAGCCTTCTGCCGAATGTGGCTCATTGCGACAAATTGCTCATTATGACATTTGTTTATATTCCTTTCACAGAACAAGATCTTCCATACATAGTTTCAAGCTGTCATAAAACACTATCATCAAGAGAACGATTCACATTTGTTTAATTGATTGCCTTCTCACTTCTCCCTTACCACTTCTTTGAACTTGACATTGTTAACTGCTAACGGTAATTGTTTCAAGATTTTAAAGTCCCTTTTCTCACTCTCAATTAGCCCAACACAAGAAGCTAAGATTGGAATGGATGTACACTTTTACGTTAAGTCGAAGATCAAAAGGGTATTTTAACTTTGCTTTTGCGGTCGGCAACCTAGGAGTGTCCATCACCGCGCACAATGATCTAGAATTAACAAATATACACCAATACCAATTTGAAATTATAATTACATTACAATTACAGTAGCTGCTTCTTGATCTGCTGGTTGTCCCATCTGAATGAGATTGTTATTTGTTCTTCACTTTGGGACTCTCGTTACCTTATTACATCATCTGCTTCTACCTCAGCCATGGCTTAAAACGCCCGTGCTATAAATGTTTCTAATTAAATGTTTGAAGGGAGACATCACATTATAGAAATAATAAAACAAACATTGTGCATAATAATCGTTTACGTTGCGGAACATTATCACAGCAAGGGATAGTGGGCGTTCAAACATTTAATAAAATCAGTATATATTGTTTTTCTCACATAAACTCTAACAAAATAACGTTAATCGGGGAAGTGGTTCATATGTCATATATATATATATACTACACACACACAAGGTAGTAAAATTAAAACTACTGAGTGTATGTATCAAACCGATAACAACACTTTGTTGTGAATCGTGGACAATCTCGCAAGCTACAATGAACATACGTTCATCTGAAACAAAATGCTGCAGAAAAATAATCTTACTATATCTTGGACAATGAGAAAGATTAATGAAAACCTAAACATTGAAAAAAAAAACTGAATTATAAACATATTCATACAAAGGAAATTAAAATACTATAGCCACATGAAAACACGGAAACACCTGTAGTACGTATGGGAGCTGATGAGGTGACCAAGGACAGGGTGATAACATACCTCGGAGTTGAGTTTGATCGCAGCCTATGTTTTCGGGACCATGTGATAACAAAATCCCGCAAAGGATTAGCCGCCTTGAAGGTCATGGCAGCTGCCAACATCGAGCAGAGGCTACTTACTCTACTGTTCCAGGGAGTAGTCCTCGCACCAATCGAGTATGCCCTGGCCATTATTACTGTCAGTACGACTCAAATTGATAGGCTGGAGAAAATACAAAATGAAGCCATGCGCATTATCCTGGGATGTACGAGGGACACTCCCTGTGTAGCAATGAGGTATCTTCTTGACTTTCCAACCATGGATGACAGAATCAAGATCTGGAGAGCATGAGCATACCTGAAGATTAGTGTAGATAAAGAGCATCCATTGCATCAGGAGCTCAACACAGGGAAAGGTGCCAAGCAAAAAAGAGGCAAATCACGGGTGGGCCGAGCAGAGGATGTCATCAAACAGGTCTGTGGGCTTACCAATATCAGCGTCGGCAAGGAGTGGATACCGGTGTCTACGTCATTCAAAGGGACATCCTAGTGTATTGTCACACTCGACAGGAAAAGTTGGGAACAGAACTCAGTCGTGGTTATTGCGGAGGTCAACGGTCTCATCTGCGATAACACCGATGAGAAAGATGCAGTCATCTATACAGACGGATCTGTAATACGACACCAAAGAAGTGCATGGTCATTTACAGCTCGCTCGACAGGCAGAATAGTCAAAGAAGACAGTGGTGTATACGCCATGACCACGAGTAGCATGACAATGGAGGTGATGGCAGTGACCAAGGCATTCAAATGGTTAGAGTCACAAGACTACACCCACGCATGTATACTGAGTGATTCGATGAGCATGATAAAAATGTGAAGGCGGGCTCTGTACGCATGCAATGGTTGGAGTCATTGCAGAGGTCGAAAATGCGTAAGGTCACCTTTGTCTATGTCCCTGGACATGCGGGAGTACGGGGAAATGAAAGAGCGGACAGGTTGGCTAGCTGCGCTGTCGTTGAGGACGGTCAACCAATGGATCGGGTGGACATCATCAATGCCCTCCGAGATGTGTGAAGAGCACATGACTTCCACAAACACAAATCCACGTCACTTCTTCGGATGATAGAGATGGGAGTTAAGATGGGTACAGCCAGAAATGAGAAACTTAGTGGACGTGTAAGAAGACTTATCAACCAACACAGAACTGGAGGATTCGTCAGTCGCTGCACACTGCGGGACTTGCTGAGGAGGGGATCTGAGCACCTATGGACATGTTCGGAGTGCAATGATGATGACCCGCAAATAACTCAATAACAGCAATCTGACAATAACAAGAAAGGAGACGTTTCCAGGAAGACGAGCCATGAACAAATCAAGAAGAATGTGGTTTCTAGACGTCAGAGACCTTTAAATTTGCAACAGAAGAAGTAGGTGCTCTGGCTAAAGACAAATTCTTTCATATCGTATGTGATGAGTTCAACGATCTTCAAATAACATGCAACCAGATGATGACGTTGATTTATATATGCATGTACATGTTCTATCTCTCTCTACGCCAAATAAGGAGCCATCAATATGAAGCTAATGTACGGCCTAACCGCTTACCATAAGCGATAATCGGCTTTACATGAGCATGCGATCGATAATTCGGACAAAAAGCATTCCTTCCGTTTCATTAAAAATCATTCAGTTAATCCGGATTTCCAACTCATGTAGTTACGACATTTGCAAGCTCGTTTGTCCATGTTGATTATTATCGCCAAGTATTTATTAACCAATGTTGGGTAACATGGACACAATAGGGCGGCGCCACTAATAGTTCCACACTTCCATAGAACGATTAACTTCATTTTGTCTGATTCATTTGATTTTCTATCAAACCTGACAGATATAAGAATAGAACCATTATGCCGACTACATCTGCTTGGCTCATTAAACTACTTTAGTGCATTACAACTGTACACGTTGAAAACTATTGTACAAACATGAATAGTAGTACATGAAACATGATAGAACAGGCAGAATTAAATGCCAGATTAAAATAAAGTTACTCTAACTATTGGCATGAATCAGTGGCGTGCTATCAGCATAAAGCCCATTCATAGAGTAAAAAGAAAAAAAGTAACTTTAAGTCAAGAAATTGCGCCAGCGCTAATACAGGAAAACTGTGCTCGGGTAGTAAAAGAAAAGACTTCCCTGGTGAGAAGCAAATATGAACAGGCTCTGAATTAAATATAAACTGGATAGAAAAGAAACAAACGTGGTTAATGTGAAATAACCACACGTTTTTCTACAACAGCAAAAATGAAAATGTCGAAGATAAAAGAAAGACTATGACTACTTATGAAAGACAAGAATCAAGCATTTTGCCAAATCATTCTGAAATTTCATTATAAATTGTTGGGTAATTGTTGTATGGAGAATATGAACACATCATTGGAAAAAGGTACTTAGCTGATTCGCTTTTGTTAACGCTAAATGGCAATATTTTGCTGTCAGACTTGAGTTGTATTTAGAACAAATCACATAACAACAATCAGTAATTACGTAAAAAATAACCTCTACATAGATTAACTGTGTCAGACGAATGGCAGTGAACAGTCTGCAGATAAGATCAGAAATGAAGAACGGAGAAAAAAGCTAGAATAGCCCCCGCCATAGAATATATAAAGAAACAACAGATAAAATGGTTTGGCATCGTGACACGACAGAAAGATCAAAACACAACACAACGAACCCTCAATAAACGTTGCGAGAATACCAGACCCAAGGGTCGACCACGAAAAAGATGGATCGACGGAATACTAGAAGCACTAGGAAACATAACAGGAGCAACGGCGAACAGAAGAGCAAAAGACCGCATATTATATCTCCCCTCGACGCTGAAAGGGAAATGAGGAAGGAAAGAACAGGAAGAAGATGTAATTACGTTTCTGCTATTTTATTTCTCCACGTTATTAAAAGTTAGCCGCCTGATAGAGACAACCGACCATATCATAATTTAAACAAAGTAATTATACATTTGTTACCGAAGAGGATGCCCATTTTACTTTTCAGCGCCTCCGTCCTGTCACAGCACTTGTCCAGGACACCGACTCAGCCTCACACTACACTCCTGCTGGGACACAGGATTATATTGGACTATCGTTCACAAAAATTGACAAGGACGAGATAGATTGATGTGTTCAAATATAGACGAGTGATGTAAAGGTCGATATAAGGAGGAGGCCAGAACTTTGCTGGGCTATTATTAATCTCTTGGCCAGTTCAGTGGTTATAAAGTGGCAATACATTTGCTATGAAGTGTCTATAAACTTGCTATAAAGTGGCTGATATATTTAAATGATTTACGCGACAGTCTAGTTGTGAAATTATGTGTTGCTATTCCCCGTTTGGTGTATGTTTTACTTCTGGCGTGTGGATGAACTGTGATTACCGATATTTAAGTGGAACATGATTTATTCTTCTGTGTGTCTTGTATTCGCGGTTCGATAGGCAAGCACATGGTTCGACAAAAATGTTGCCGGCAAACCGGGTATGTTCAACCCACATGTGAAAAGTCTGTGACGGTGGATGGGGCGGATAAATCAGAAATGATCAACGGCCCAGAAAGCGAAAACAGCAAAGTGTGTGGTACACATGAGGCATATTCAGAACACGAAAGACGAACATGGTTGACCACCGTGAAAGAGATTGGAGCCTCATCACGTACTAGTCCAGAGGAAGCCATGGAGAGTCGGAGAAATTCGAACTTATGTCGGAGGAAAGATCTTAAAATAAGTACTTGGAATGTTAGGACTATATCAACAAGGGAAATTGGAAAATCTAATTCAAGTAGCAGAACGAATAAATATAGTTAAGTTAGGCATATCAGAGACAAGATGGAAAGAATTGGGTAAATAGATGACAAAAAATATACATTTATATACTCAGGAAACACAACATAACATCAAAGAGGGGTAGGAATACTGATAAAAAGAGAGCTACAAAAATATATACGTAACCACAGGACATTCAGTGATAGGATTATACTACTCAAGTTGAAAGCAAAACCATTCGACATAGCAATAATACAGACATATGCACCTACTCAAGACTACACAGATGAACAAATAGAGGCATACTATGAAGACCTAGGAAGAAAGTAGGAAAATGTAGATATAAGACCATTATAGGAAATCATGGTTTAGGAAAAAGAAATGACATAGGAGAAAGATTAATACAATTCTGTGAAGAAAACAGGCTGATAATATGTAACACCTACTTTGAGCAAGAGAAAAGGAAACTATACACATGGAAAAGCCCTGACGATAAGAAGAGGAATCAAATAGATTACATAATGATAAAAGAAAGGTTCCGCAACAGCGTAAAGAAAGCCAAAACCTACCCAGGAGCAGATATTAATTCATATCGCAATCCTGTAATGATTAAAATGAAAATCAAACTAAAGAGAAACAAGCAAAAGTCTAATTCATCAACAAATCCACTAGATATAACAGCTTTTACTCAAAAAGATATTAAAGATACCTATACAATACAAGTAAAGAACACATACCAGAAGCTGCTAGAAGAAATAATTGAACAATACAGAAGAGAAAATCCTGATGAAAAAGTAACAACCAAATGGCAATGCATAAAGAAAAGCATACTAGAAACCTACGACACCTTACCCAAAGGAGAAAAGAACAAAAAATAAAAATGGATAACACCATCTTAGAAAAAATGGAAGAAAGGAGACAAGCGAAGAACACTGCCCAATACAATAAAATAGATAATGAGATACGCAAAAATAATGAATACTGCCAGATACAAGGATATAGACAATGAAATACGGAGAATGTGCAAAATGGCAAAAGAAGACTGGTTAAGTCAAAAATGTATAGAAATAGAAACTATGGAAAGCAAACAAGACTTAAGAGGAATGCACACAGAAATAAAGAGAATGACTAATAAAAATAAAAAAGCCACAGAAGGTGGATGCATTGCAGACAAAAATGGAAAAATGCTAACAGACAATAAGGATAGTATAGATAGATGGCAGGAATATATAACAAAACTATTTCAGGATCAAAGGGACAAGAAACCAGTTATAAAATGTACATCAGGCTATACAATCTTAAAATCTGAGGTGGAAAAAGCTATAAAAACAATGAAAAAGGGAACAGCAGTAGGACCTGACATCATACAGATAGAGATGATACAGGCACTAGAAGATTTTGGCATTGAAGTGATTACAGGCATATGCAACGACATATACTACACAGGATACATACCAAATGAACTAAAAAACATCAACTTTCATTGCATTTCCTAAAAAGAATGGTGCAGTTGAATGCAGTGACTTTAGAACAATAAGCCTAATGAGCATAATTACAACAATCTTGCTAAAAGTTATACAAGGAAGGATTCAGAATAAAATCAATACTGAATTAGATGAGCAGCAATTTGGATTTAGGAAAAATAGCGGGACAAAAGAAGCCATGTTCTGCATGAGAAAATGAATCGAAAAATACACAGAAGTAAATAAACCAATATATGCCTGCTTCATAGACTACACCAAAGCTTTTGATAGAGTACACAACAAACAACTTATAGAATGCCTAAAAGAGATACATCTAGATGACATGGACATACGACTAATATGTAATCTATACTGGGAGCAAACAGCAATAATAAAATATAACAAACAGAACTCTACACCCATTGATATAAAAAGAGGAGTAAGACAGGGATGCATCCTATCACCAAGCTTGTTCAATCTATACACTGAGCAAATCTTTAAAAACATCATAGAGATGCCAGGCCTACACATTAATGGAAAGATAATCAATAACCTATGATATGCTGATGATACTGTACTACTAGCAGAAAATCCTAAAGATCTACAACAATTACTTAATGAAATAAACATGACAAGCAAAAAAATATTGACTAGATATGAATATCAAAAAGATTAGAACCATGATCATAAGCAAAGAAGATACTCAAAACCCACAAGTGGATATCAAAATAGAAGGAATAGACCTGGAGACAGTTCAGAACTACAACTACCTTGGACATACTATAACCAGTGATGGAAAATATGCAACTGAAATAAACAAAAGAATAGGAATGGCAAAAAGTAATTTTAATGTCATGAAGAACATACTAAATCAAAACAAATAACACCAGGGCTAAAACTAAGAATAGCAAAATGTTATGTCCTCTCAACATTCCTAATTGGGGCACAAACATGGACATTAGACAAGAAAACAGAACAGAGAATTGAAGCCTTTGAAATGTGGATATATAGAAGAATAGGTAGAACCGGATGGAAGGAAAAGAAAACAAACGATGAAGTCTTAAAACAACTAAAAATGAAAAGAGAACTACTAAACACAATTCAAACAAGAAAAATGCGATTTTTGGGCCATGTTAAAAGACACAACAGCCTACTAAAAGTAATCTTGGAGGGGAAAATACAAGGTAAAAGAAGCAGAGGCAAACCAAGACTAACATGGTTGAGTAACATCAAAAGATGGACAAAACTGCCTATGACAATCTGCACCATCAAAGCAAGAGACAGAGCAGAATGGCGCTCCATGGTAGCCAACCTTCGTTGCGGAGATGGCACTCGATGATGATGATGATGATTGATCTTATCGATCAGAGATATTGGAAAATCTCAATCGCTATTAGATGTCGCTCAAACCTGGCACTCTCTCAACCTGATGTGAGCACCTCTAACTAACGTCAGAGCGATCACCAAATATGTGAGAGAACAACATAAGAACATGTTTATATACATTTTTATGCAAGAACAACACAAGAACAAATAATATAATTTTCCTGTAGACGAACAACAAAGAACAAATAATACACTTCTCTAAGAAGAACAACACAAGAACAAATAATATAAGTTTCCTGTACACGAACAACAAAGGAACAAATAATACAATTCTCTAAGAAGAACAACACAAGAACAAATTATATAATTTGTTGTGGTAGAACATGACCATTAATGACGATATGCAAAGAGAGATAATTAACGTTTTAGTAAGGGTGTAATTGTTAATGCCCTTGACTAGCGATAACCCGCTTGCTCTAACAGAGAACATTTATACTGAGTATTTTCCCCTTCATCAGAATCCACTTTTTAAAATCGTTTTATTCTTTAGTTCTTCATTTGCCTTTCAGCGTCGAGGGGAGATACAATTTGCTGTCTTTTGCTCTTCTGTTGGATTCTGCTGCTATTGTGTTTCTAAAATCTTATCAATCCATCTTTTTCGTGGTCAGCCCTTGAATCTGGTGTTCTTGCAACGTTTATTGAAGGCTCATTGTATTGTGTTTTGATCTGTCTGTCTTATCACGTGGCATTTTATCTGTTATTTTTTTGTGTATTCGATAGTTGCAATTATTTCCAACCTTTTTCTCAATTCTTTTCTGATTTTACCTTTCAAACTGTTTTGCTATAATTTTGTTGAAAGAAATGTTAAAACTTTCATGACGTTAACTAAATAATTGAACAATACGATGTATATGTGTGCGTATTATATACATTTTTCTTCGAGGGCTTCAGTTTCTGCTTTATAGTTGTTTGAGAATTTTCCAGTAGCTATTGATTTGGTAATCTCTTCCTGGTTATTCAGCCTCAAGAACACACCTCCTCCTCCATTTCTGGTGTCGTTTGTAGCAGAGCCATCGGTGTATGTGTGAGATCAGAAGACCTGTGGGTAGTTGTCGTCTATGTATTTTTCTCCTATGTGCTTTCTCTCTGTGTCTGTTTGGGTGCCTTTTTCCATGATTCCTATTATGTCTTCCTTAAGTTCTGGTATTTTATATTTCTGGTATGGAGTCATACAGAATGGACAAATGGGTTTTGGCATTGTTTGGGACAGTACTGGATCACTAGTTCTCAATTCGTTGTCGTAAAGTTCCTCCTCTTCAGTCTTCCTATTCCGAAACGGGTTACTCTTTGGTGCATGGGTGGGTAGGGAGTCTTTTCTATTTCTCATCTTGTTACGCAATACGATGTATATGTGTGTATATATTTATTATATAGAGGTATATATATATATATATATATATATATATATATATATATATATATATTCATTCATTAGCATAAAACAAATATAAATCCATTGGGAGACGAACACACACCCCTTTTGTACGAGAATTGTTATCATCGAATAGGCCAGGCCATCCAGTTTCTCGTGTGTGTATGCATCGCACACATACTCTCGAACTAATTGTTTTCGCATTTCCTTAAAGTTCGCCTATATTCGAGTATATAATTATGGCCCTTTATGTTATCGTTTCTGGAGTTGTTCTTACTTAATAATGGAGGTATAAACACATTTGTTTACTTCTGGTTTGTAATCTTCAAAACATTTCTTGTTATGATCTACCTAAGTTGTATCTCAAAGAAACTGTATATAACATTTGTTTCATTTCGTTCAAGGTTTCCCCCTCTCAATAGATGGAGACACTAATCAAACTGAGCCGCGATAGCTCAGTGGTTAGTGAACTGGACTACAAAGGACAAGAGGTAGGGTTCGATACCAACCGACAGCTTCCGGGTTCACCCAGCCTTTAATGGGTGCCTGATTTTTTTTCAGGGAAAGTGAAGCGGCACAGGCGTAATACCGACCACATTACCCCAAAAATCATGAGCCGAAGGTCTGTAAAATATATGGTCACTAACACCATATTTCCTATACGCCACTTGGCGTGACGGGGGTACTTTACTTTTTTTTTTTTACTAATCAAACTAAAGGAGGATAAATAAAACAGAAAGCAGAAAGGAAACAGAAGAGTAAATATAATTATTATATTTATATATATATATAAACTTATATATTTATTCTGTTTCCTTTCCCCTTTCTGATTTATATATATATATATATATATATATATATATATATATATATATATATATATATATATACTTTCGATCTCGACAGTTATTTATCATTTCTGGTGTTGACTTTCTGTCAAACCATTCTCTTAAGCTGTCTGGTATCTTTTCTCTTCTTCTACCTTTTAGCTCCCAGTGGAGCATAGGTCTTCAACAAACACTTTCCAAGTCGTTCTGTTTTTTGCAATTCTTTTAAGATCATTCCATGTCTTCCCCATCATCTTCATCTCTGCTTCAATCTGTCTTCTACAAGAATTCCTTGGTCTTCCTCTTTGTCTTTTCCCCTGGGGATTCCAAAAAAGGGCCTGTTGTGTAATACTCTCTGTTGGTTTCCGTAGTGTGTGTCCTATCCATCGCCATCGTCTTCGCTGTATTTCTTTATCCACTGGTATTTGACCGGTACATTTCCATAATTCCACGTTAGTGACTTTGTCCTGCCATTTCCATCCCTTTATTCTGCGCAAGCATCCATTAATGAAAGTCTGTACCTTCGTGATTGTCAATTTTGTTATTCTCCATGTTTCACAGCCATATAATAGAACCGACTTAACATTGGAGTTGAAAATTTGTATTTTTGTATTTAGCCTAATTTCTTTGGATTTCCATATGTTTCCCAGTGCAATGAAAGCTCCTCTTGCTTTTGATATCCTTATTTTGGTATCGTTTTCTGTTCCTCCCTCTTTGTCTATATTACTGCCCAGATATATATAAGATTGTACGTCTAGTAGAGGTATTTCTCCTAGTTTTATTTGGTTATTGCCAACTGCATTAATTCTCATAATGTTGGTCTTATCTCTATTAATCTTTAGTCCTAGCTGTTGTGATCTCTCATCTAATATACTCATTTTATCTCGCATCTGTTGGTGGCTGTGTGATAGGAGAGCTATGTCATCAGCAAAGTCTAAATCATCAAGTTGTTTGGTCAGTGACCACTGGATCCCATTTCTGTTGTTTTGAGTTATTTTCATAATCCAATCTATGGCCAGTAGAAAGAGAAATGGCGACAGAAGGCATCCTTGCCTTACTCCTGTTCTTATTTCAAATGCTTCTGTAAGCTGTCCTTCATGCACCACACTACATTTTGTTCCTTCATACATTGTTTTTATCAGGTTAATAAACTTTATGGGGATTCCATAATGACTCAGCAACTTCCAAAGCATTCTTCTGTCTAAACTATCAAATGCCTTTTCGTAATCTATGAATCCAATATAAAGTGGGGATTTTAGTTCTAAACTTTGTTCAACTATTATACGTAAAGTAGTTATTTGATCAGCACATGATCTGTTCTTCCTAAAACCTGCTTGTTCATCTCTCAAGTGTTTCTCTATAGCCTCTTTCAGTCTCTCCAGAATGATTCTGCCTAATATTTTTCCTGGCACTGATAGTAGCATAATTCCCCTATAATTAGTGCACTCCTGTAAACTTCCTTTCTTTGGTAGTTTGATCATATAACCTTCTCTCCAGTCTTTAGGTATTTCTTCCCTCTCCCAAATTTTATCCAATAGATTATGTAACATCTTGGTAGAGGTGATAATATCTGCTTTGATGGCTTCCGAAGGAATTTCATCTGGTCCTGTGGCTTTACCATCTTTTAATAGTTTGATGGCTTTCATTATTTCTTCTTTGCTTGGTTTTCCGCAGTTAACGTATAATTCTTCTTCTGCTGGTAGTATATCTGGAGGATTATTTGAGCCGGGTCTGTTCAAAAGGAAACAGAAGAGTAAATATATTATTATATATTATATATATATATATATATATATATATATATATATATATATATATATATATATAAACTTATATATTTATTCTGTTTCCTTTCCCCTTTCTGATTTTTATATATGTATATATATACTTTCGATCTCGACAGTTATTTATCATTTCTGGTGTTGACTTTCTGTCAAACCATTCTCTTAAGCTGTCTGGTATCTTTTCTCTTCGCTTCCAAATATCTCTTCGTCCCTCAATTTTCCCAGTTGTTACAATATACTCCAGCTGTTCTCTTCTCATTACATGGCCAAATAATGATGATTGTTTCTTCCTAATATTGGAAATAAGCTCTTTGATTTTATATATATATATATATATATATGATTCAGAATCGCAGATTGTATCTCCCCTCGACGCCAACGACAACAGAGGAAATAAAGAAGAAGAAGATACATACATCAAGGACTCTACCCGTTGGCGTTTGTAACCACGTCTCTCCTCAACCCTTTATGATCCCCGAGCTGTTGATCAGCTCAGTTGTTGTCTGCCTACACACAGCCAACTATAGATTTACTTAGGTCCATGAGCTGTGGGAGAATTCCCGGAAAACGATCAACTAGGGTGCCGTTTTCATCTTTTCGATCAGAGACGGTTGTAGGTAGAGTGAAGTCAACCGTCTATATCTCCTATATTTTGACAAGTCATGTTAATTGGTGAGTTTTCCTATTTTATTTTCTGCTCGCGGGCCTTATCATATCTAAAGTTGGCTGTGGCCTAAAAAACTGTTTTTATTTGTTTCAAACTGTCCACTATCTTCATCTCTCTTTGTTCCCCTCCCATCCTCTCATCTCAATTTCTCCAGCAGCCATAATATATTACATGTGAGTTGTCAAGCTCACTTCTCACCATGTAGTCCAAAAAGAGTTTGCTTCCTCCTCATATTGAACACTGGCTCTCTATTTGCTTTGACCTTCCTCAGAATGTCCTTGTTAACCTTTCACCTTTCCATGGTATTCTAAACATTTACTGTAAAACCATATTTCCGTGGCCTCCAGAAATATTCTTCTCCGTTGTCCCACAGTCAAATATTCACTTCCATATGTCAAGCCAGTCAAATATTCATTTCCATATGTCAAGACAGTGAAATATTCACTTCCATATGTTAATACAGTCAAAAATTCACTTCCATATGTCAAGAGTCAAATATTCACTTCCATGTGTCATGACAGTCAAATATTCACTTTCATATGTCAATACAGTGAAATATTCACTTCTGTATGTCAATACGGTCAAATATTCACATCCATATCTCAAGAGTCAAATATTCGCTTCCATATGTCAAGACAGTGAAATATTCCCTTCCATATGTCAATACAGTCATATATTCACTTCTATATGTCCATCCTACAAGAGGTAGGGTTCTATCCCAACCGACGGCGTTCCGGTTCACCCAGCCTTTAATGGGTGCCGGATTTTTTTCTGGGAAAGTAAAGCGGCACGGGCGTAATACCGACCACATTACCCCAAAAATCATGTGTAAGGTCTGTAAAATGTATGGTCACTATCACCATATTCCGGGTACATGACGGGGGTACTTTACTTTACTATGTCCATACTGACTCCATAAAACGCCGAATGACTCCTCGTTTTACTTTCATCAATAAAAGTTCGTGGCATAACATCGTTTCCAATTCTCGGAAAGCAGCCATTACGAGAATCATCCTGAACGAAATCCCTTCTGTACCTTAACGATTCGATTAACGTATCTCTCTGTTATGTAAACTAAACTAATCTGCTCAAATACCATCCTTTTACCTTATCCGTGCATTTGGGATACGTCTCTGTATACAATATTATCTTGAAAATAGTCTTGGAAAAAGTCTTGGAAATAGTCTTGGAAATAGTCTCGGAAAAAGTCTTGGAAATAGTCTTGGAAAAAGTCTTGGAAATAGTCTTGGAAATAGTCTTGGAAATAGTCTTGCAAATAGTCTTGGAAAAAGTCTTGGAAATAGTCTTGGAAAAAGTCTTGGAAATAGTCTTGGAAAAAGTCTTGGAAATAGTCTTGGAAATAGTCTTGGAAATAGTCTTGGAAATATCTAGGAAATTGAAAGCTCGATTGTTGTCAGATCTTCTAACGTGTCCTTTTCGTGTACTGACTGTTGGCAAAAAGAATGGAAGCCTTTGTGAGCTGCAGGACATTTGAGTATATCCTGCTTTTTGTTGTTTATTGTTTTATGCAACACGTGTCACAACATTTTGTCACTGATACTTTAGTTAATTTACTTATGGATATTTTGCCAATAATATGAACTACAGACGAATGTTCTATATTCTATATTCTAATTTCTATATTCTATATTCTAATTTCTATATTCTAATTTCTATATTCTAATTTCTATATTCTAATTTCTATATTCTAATTTCTATATTCTATATTCTTCATTCAAGTTGAACAAATAAAGAAGATATATCTGCAAATGTAAAAACTTTTGTACTTAAAAACTGAAATGATTATTTCATCCCTGAAACTCTGAAATTGATAAATCTTTGATCATTTTAGTTAAGAACATTATTCTAATAAAATATCATCCATAAATAAATGTTTACTTTAGCTAAACAAATTTACGTTTTCTGCGTTATGTCACAAACTGAAACCACTTTCGTAAAATATCAAAAATTTAAGAATGAGAGGAATGTACTAGACTCCCAAAAATACTGCACAAATTTCTAATATATAATTTTATAAAATGTCACATTTAAATTAGAACAAGCAAGTACTCTCGACACCATGATTTTGTCTAAAATAGTTCATTTGTTAGGCTGTAACTCAACACAGTGAAAGCCACGGCTGCTGATATTAATAGCTAACGATATGTCTGGGTGGGCATCACTTTATTAAGATTGTCGACTTCCAACGAACTTTAGGTAGTGACTCAAGTTTATTTAATTTTGTAAATACTGTAATCGATGCTACTCTGTCAACAAGATTGATGAAAGCGACGACAGGTTAGTGATGGGGGATTTCAATGTAAGGCTTTGGAAGAAACGCAACAGTGAGAACAGAGATATCCTTTGACCCTTTGGCGTGAAGAAAGCTGAAATAAATGAAAATGGAAGCAGACTGTTGGAATTATGTAATCAAATGATTTATTTATAATCAACACATTCTTCAAACACAGAGAGTCGCAATTATACACCTGGTACAAGTGGAATGACGCAACATGCAGAAACCAAAAAGATTATATACTAACAGGAAAACAGAACAAGAATTGAGTAACCGACCACAGAGCTATCCCTAATATCGCAGACAACACGGACCACAAAATGGTTATGTTTACACTCAGACAGCCAAAAACAAAGAGAAGATACGAAAGCAAACGGAAGAAGCAAAAAGAAGAGACAATAAAAATAAAATAATTAAAAGATCAAGAATCAAGAAAAACCATAGAAGAAAAACTAACAAAGGAATTCAAGAAACTACCTAACCAAAGTAATCACAGTTGAAGAAGAGTGGAAACAGTTTTAAAAAACAGCAAACAACATCTCAAAAGCAGTGTGTGGAACGAAGCTAAGGTCTAAATAAAGGACAATGAGTACCCCGTGATGGAATGAAGCAATCAGAGAAGCAATTAAAGAAAAGAAGAAACTGTTTAAAAATTGGAGGGAGAATAGGAACCAAGAAAAATATGAAAAATATGCCTTAGTTCAGAAAAGAGTTAAAATTTTGATCTAAGAAGCTAAGCAAAAGAACTGGACAGAATTTCGGACAAAACATGAGCAGGGACTTCAAGACAGCCACAAGAGACTTCAATAAAGCAGTAAAAGAAAGCAATAAGAGCGAGAAGAGAAAACCACGATCTTACTGGGCTCGGAAATGACAAAGACGGACAGCCAATATCAAATAACCAACATATGCAACAGAGATGGAAAGAATATATTGAAGACCTATTAAACATTAAACTATACCTACAACAATAAGACTCAGCATATGAAAGAGGAGAGTCAACGAATATATCTAACAGCAGAACGGACATGAGAGAAACTCGCAACAGGCAATCAATACCAAGGTAATCGCTAACAAAATTGTGGGAAAAAGGCTGAACAATAGAACTACAGTTAAGATGGCAGAGTACTGACGCTAACAACATACGGAGGAAGCACAACATCTAACAGACAGAACAACTGTGGCAGATGGGAGGAAGCTAACATTAACTGTGGGAACATACGGAGGAAGTCAACATCTAACAGAGAACAACTGTGGGAGATACTAACAACATACGGAGGAAGTCAACATCTAACAGAGAACAACTGTGAGAGATACTAGCAACATACGGAGGAAGCTACTAAAAGAACAACTGTGGCAGATGCTAACAACATACGGAGGAAGCCAACATCTAACAGAGAACAACATACGGAGGAAGCTAACATCTAACAGAGAACAACTAACAACATACGGAGGAAGCCAACATCTAACAAAGAACAACTGTGGCAGATGCTAACAACATACGGAGGAAGCTAACATCTAACAGAGAACAACTGTGGGAGATACTAACAACATACGGAGGAAGCCAACATCTAACAGAGAACAACTGTGGGAGATACTAACAACATACGGAGGAAGCTAACATCTAACAGAGAACAACTGTGGGAGATACTAACAACATACGGAGGAAGCCAACATCTAACAGAGAACAACTGTGGGAGATACTAACAACATACGGAGGAAGCTAACATCTAACAGAGAACAACTGTGGGAGATCCTAACAACATACGGAGGAAGCCAACATCTAACAGAGAACAACTGTGGGAGATACTAACAACATACGGAGGAAGCTAACATCTAACAAAGAACAACTGTGGGAGATACTAACAACATACGGAGGAAGCCAACATCTAACAGAGAACAACTGTGGGAGACACTAACAACATACGGAGGAAGCTAACATCTAACAGAGAACAACTGTGGGAGATAATAACAACATATGGAGTAAGTCAAAATCTAACCAACCTAATTAAAAGTCTCGACATCAACAGCAGCAGCACAGTCAGAACAACAGCAGCAGCACAGTCAGAACAACAGCAAGCTAAACAGACCACTTCGAAGTTAAATCAGGTAATAGGACAGAGGTGAGTAATATCCCCCCTGCTGTTTTTTTTTTACATACATGGACTATATATGCAAGCTAGCCAACCCATCAGAGACAGAGGAGATCAACGAGCTTCTATTCGCAGACGATCATGCACTCATACATACAAAAATAATAGAATCCCTGTCGGAACATTTAAATAGACTCAATAACACAGGCACAAAATACAACATGAAAATGAACATCAACAAAACAGAAGTCATGAATATCACAAAAAAGAAGTAGAACATAAAAAAAAACTGTAGAGGGCAGGCAACTAAAACAAGTAGAGGACCTTAAATACCTAGGAAGTTTAGTGACAAAAGTAATTCACAAGCAGCAGAGATAGACTAAAGATGCAACAAAGCTTGTCAAATCATTGGACATGTATCATCACTATCGTCCAACAATGAAATACCTCTAGAGGCAAAACGGGCACTCTACAATACAATTTTCATCCCAACGTTGTGCTACCAATGCCAGTCCTGGACCCTAGATGTAAGAATAACAAGAAAAATAAGCTCTACTGAGATGAAGTGTATTACACGAATGATAGGATACAGCCCTAAAGACAAGATCAGAAATGAAGAACTGAGAAAAAAGCTAGGAATAACTCCCGCCATATATATATATATATATATATATATATATATATATATATATATATATATATATATATATTTAAATATAAAGAAGCAGATAACCAGAAAGATCAAAACAAAACACAACGAGCCTTCAATAAAAGTTGCGAGAACACCAGACCCCGAGCCGAGCACCAACACGATGGATTGATGGAATATTAGAAGCACTAGGAAACATAACAGCAGCAGAGATGAATAGAAAAGCAACAGACCGCAAATTATATCTCCCCTCGACGTTGAAAGGCAAATGAGGAAGGAAAGCAGAAGAAAATGGTACTCCAATCATCATGTCACCCAACATCTGATTAATCAGAAAATATTAATGCTTCCCCGAATTTTCGATAGCCAGTCTGATGCTTTTTCTGCTGACTCCGCAAGAGCTTTCATTGCTCTTGTCCGTGACCGTCCCTTAAATACTAGCTGCTTGGTAGTAGAATGAAGTAGCTGCTAGTCCTCACGCATCGACTTCCACAGCTGATATCTTGACATGGGATCCCTATTGTTTTTGCTCGGTTTAGTTGAAGCATTGGATGTTTCTCTATCTCTGATTAAAATGACACTGCGAACTCCAAATATATGACTTGAGTCACAGCCAGTGTTTTACAGTGCAATGACTGAGCGCAACTTAGACCCCTTGATGCACTCAGGGTGCGTCCTTCGCCTGGAGAGGCCAAAGGTCATCTTCCAGTCGTTTTTTATATCCAGGGTATTGGAGTCGTTCTAGTTATTTTGTAGATTACTTGACAGATTTAAACAGAAGTCATAGATTGTTATTTGGAAATTGTAAATTGAAGTCAGGGGTTACATAACTGGTGAAAGTAAAAGTCAGAGATTACTTGATCGTTGTAAACAGAAATACATGTTACTCCACTGTTATGAAGAGAAGACAGAAGTTACTTGACTACTGGAGATAGAAGTCCGAGGTTTCTTGTTGGCCGTAAAAAGAGAACCACAGATTACTTGGCTGTTCTAAAGGACGTCACGATTCCTTTAGGAAAGGTAAAACAACTTCAAAGAAATCGGTGGGTTAAATTTATAAGTGCGTTATATTTAAATTTATATACTTTACAATGGTTCGAAGAACAACATATATATTTCACTCAAAAGTGGTCATAAAGGCAGAAACACAACAATTGTTTAAACTATAATTTTGAGAATGCATGGTTTTAAAGTGAAACACGAAAGTATGAGACTGAGAGTACGGAACCGTGTGTACCTAACCAGCAAAGCTAATTTGTTATGTTGGGCTGAAATGAGAGGATACCAAGCTTGCTGTAAATCACAAATCAAAGAAGCAGTGGTCATTTAAATCGCGTTAAAGTGCCGGCAGTTTCAAGCAGAAATCGTCTAGTAGATGCAGAAGAAGGGATGGGTAGATGGATGGTTGAATGGATGAATGGATGGAAGGATGGGTAGAAAGATGGATTGATGGAAGGATGGATGAATTGAAGGATGGATGGAAGTATGAAAGGATGGATGGAAGGATGGATGGATAGATGGATGGATGGAATGATGGAAGAGGGATGGATGGATGGATGGATTGAAGATGGATAGAAAATGGAAGGAAGGAAGGAATGATGGAGATGGCTGACAGGATGGATAGATGGATGAATGGATGAATGGATGGATAGGATCGATGCATAGACGGAGAGAGAGCCACAGTTAGATAGACAGACAGATAGACAGGCATGCAGTTAGGTATCCACGCTGACCGACAGACTGACTCTGACAGAATTATATGAACACTTATGTTACACTAAACATGATTCTGGCACTCGTGTCTCCTCCCATTTCAGATCGCCAGAGAAAGATATCTATGAAGACCTCTGTGTTAGTGGCATCGTCTCTTGTTCCTCTGACACCCTTAGCAAGGTAACCTTTGAGAATCGACTCACAGAGGAAAACTTCCGAGGCGATAATCAGTGCATCAATTCAGAGGAAGAGGTATGTTTACAGCACTCGGAAAGAAATGACAAACAATTAACAACAGAATTAAAAAAACAATGAACAATATATGGTCCGAAGCAGCGTCAAATCCGTACTCCTTGGCACAGCGCCTTGCCACGAAAGGCCAAACGCTAGGGAACTGCCAACTCAGTTAACTAAAAAATTAGCCATCATAGGCGATGTCTTTCACACAGATGTTCTCATGACTATAGCATAGGAATGCGATCACAGCTCGGATTTAATAATAAAATAATTTGTCTCCAGTCTAAACCACTGGAAACTACTATTCGTGCTGTTTCGTCCTAAATGTTTGTCTGCAACGCAAGTATTCAGCCCTACCCTATCCGGGAGATACTTGTCTTAATAGGAAAAATACAGATACGCATTTTATTTCCGAGCTGTAATCACAGCCCTATGCTACGGTCGTGAGAACATCTGCGTGAAAGACATCGCCAAAGATGGCTAATTTTTTTAGTTCGTCGAGTTGGCAGTGTTCTCCGGCGTTTGGCTTTTCGTGGCAAGGCGCTGTGCCAAGGAGTACGGGTTCGATTCTTCTTCGGGCCATATATTGTTCTTTGTTTTTTTTTTCTATCGTTGATTATTTGTCTTTTTTTTCGAGTGTTGTAAACACACCTCTTCTTCTGAATTGATTCGCAGAATCGACTCATAGCCTGCTTTGGTACTCTCCAACAGAGGGGATTAAATTCCTTTCATTCCTTTCTTTAATCACTGCTCTCTTCTCCATTTCTTTTCTGTATCCTATCCACATTCCTCGCCGCGTTACCTCTGTTACCTCTCTTGCCCGCCCGTCTTCCCCCTAGCTACCCCTTTCCTCTCTCTCTCTCTCTCTCTCTCTCTCTCTCTCTCTCTCTCTCTCTCTTTTTATTACTCCTCTTCTTGTTTTATTCGTACCCTGTGGGACACCTCCTTTTATTTTTATATTTTTCCAATTTTTCATTGTTTAGTAAATTTGTTCTAAATAAATCCTACCCGACCTATTGTCAATTAATCGAGTAAACAGACTTTACGTAAATCCTGGCCACCGTATGTTGTGTTTTCTGAAGAGAATTTCCGTGTTTAATTTCTAAAGCTTATTTACGTGATGAAGGCTTTTGACGAAAAGTTGTAGTAGTTTGTCTTGTATTTTTCTTAGTTCAGCTGTTCAATATCATTTTTTGTGTATTTTATAGACAAAATCATAGTCAGACAGACGAACGGACGGACGAATTGGCGGACAGACAGGCAGACATACAGACAGATAAAGATGGATGGACGGACTGATCGACAGACAGACAAATATAGATAGATAGATAGATAGATAGATAGATAGATAGATAGATAGATAGATAGATAGATAGATAGATAGATAGATAGATAGATAGATAGATAGATAGATAGATAGATAGATAGATAGATAGATAGATAGATAGATAGATAGATAGATAGATAGATAGATAGATAGATAGATAGATAGATAGATAGATAGATAGATAGATAGATAGATAGATAGATAGATAGATAGACAAACGGACAATAAGACGTCAGACAGGCAGCATGTTAAGTTGGCAGGTAGGTAGGTAGGTAGGTAGGTGTGTAGGTAAATAGTTAGGTAGGTAGGTATGTATGTAGGTGCTTAGGTAGGTAGGTAGTCAGGCAGGTAGGTAGGAAGTTAGGTAGGTATGTAGGTAGTTAGGTAGGTAAGTAGGTAGTTATGTAAGTAGGTAGATAAGTAGGTAGTAAGGTAGGTAGGTGTGGTAGATTTTGAACAATTTAAACTTGAACACAGTTCTCCAAACGTAATGTTACATCGCCTTCTGTTTGTCAATTTCTTCATGCTGCTCCATTATCTTTATCAAGTTCATACATCCATTAAACTTGTGAATGTCGCCATCAAACTTGTGAATGTCGCCATTAAACTTGTGAATGTCGCCATCAAACTTGTGAATGTCGCCATTAAACTCCCCCGGTGGTATTCAATGAAAGATCGGCATAACTTGAAGTATAAAAACTACAAAATAACCTTTCTGTGAGAGGACATCGTGGATCTTGCAACAATCTACAGATAATGACTTTTATCTTAACTTAATGAAGTTTCTCTAAACAGATTGTACTGTATGAATTAATCGACTCAACCATAAACGTCGACTCAGTTATGGGTAGCGATTTTTGTTCAAAATATATGATGTGACTTTACTTGTTTCCACCTCTAATGCCTTTCAGCGTCGAGGGAATTAATGTGTTCAGGTCAATGCTACGGAACATTCTGCTTCTTTAGCATACGAATATAAAACGTGATGTTGTTTATTTCTATTTTCAATATCATTCTTTCTTCCTCATTCCTTCACTTTGTTCTCTTGGAATAATCCAACTTGGGTTTTACATTTGTTCTACCCTTTGTTCTAGTTTTGCTACCCTGCTTCTGATCTCTTTCATTGTTTCACCTTCTTGATCTATATTATTATCAAGAATATACAGTGGTCTACTTTGTTCCAATGACATATACATGTCTTCTTCTTTTACCTTTTCAGCTCCATTTGGAGCATATGTCTTCAACAAACACTTTCCAAGCCGTTCTGTTCCTTGCAATTCTTTTAACTCTTACCGTACGGAAGCTTTTAACCAATGCAACGTAAGAGATTTCAGGGACAAAATTTGTCATGAATTTAAGAATCAATCTACATATTGATATTTATCTAACATATAACATATTATATATGAACGTTTAGATAATTGAACAATTTATTAGATATTACCAGTACCAAGATGACCATCATCATCAAGTACCGGGCCTACTGGCGTAGGTGATCATGTCTCTCACAACTTTCGATCTCGACAGTTCTTTATCATTTCTGTTGTTAACCTTCTGCCAAGCTATTCTCTTAAGCTGTCTGGTATTTTTTTCTCTTTGCTTCCCTCTATCTCTTCCTCCCTCAATTTTTCCAGTTGTTACAATATATTCCAGTTGTTCTATTCTCATTACATGGTCAAAAAATGATGATTGTTTCTCCCTAATATTGAAAATTAGCTCTCTTTTTGCTTTGACCTCTTTCAGAACATTTTCATTACTCTTCTTAGCTGTCCATGGTACTCTCAACATTCTTCTGTAAAACCACATTTCTACAGACTCAGGTGATTTTCTTGTATGTTGTCCTATTGTCCATGATTCACATCCATATATTAGGAGTGGCCCTAAATAACATTTAATAACTCTTTTTCTTGTTTCTATTGTCAAAAATAGATTGCAAAGTATCTTCCTCATTTTTTGAAAGCTGCTTTTGCCTGAGCCATTCTACATCTCACCTTTTTTGTGCATCTTCCGTCTGAGGTTAACAAAGTTCCCAAATATTTGAATTCATTTACCTGTTTTAATATTGTTCCACTTGTATTTATTTTGCACAGATGTGATGTCTTTTTCTTTGTTGTTACCATTACATCTGTCTTTTTGCTATTAAGGCCGAGTCCTTTATTTTTGCTTTCTTTCACTATAATGTCTAAGATTTCTTGTAACTCATTTTCACTCTTAGCGATTAATACTGTATTCTCAGCATACCTTAAATTATTTATATTATGACCTCCAATTGTTATTCCAGGCATGCCCCTTATGGATCTTAAAATAATCTCACCATAAATATTAAACAAATCTGGTGACAGCACACAACCTTGTCTAACGGCCAAGATGGTACAAGACATGTAACAAGAATATGTTCTGATGACGTTGACACTAATCAACTTGAGAGTGGCGCACTAAGTTGTTTGCGTGTGCTAGCTTTACATCTTTAACGAAGTCCAGAAGAATTGAATTTTGAGTGAACATCATTTTCTCCTAAGAGGCAGCCAAGCGCTCAGGTGTCCCTCGCCATACAGGAAGAGACTCTCAGACTTCAGAGGTGCTCTCACTTTTTTTTTTTAACGGCGGAAGTTTTGAGAGTTTTTGGGTAGAGTTTGTTTTATCAATTTATCCATTTTTGCCTGAGCAGCGGCTAATTTTGGCCTACTCTTTTCAACTTTCAAAGGTTCTTTTATGTGCCCAGAATACACACGGGGCCTCCTGCTATTTTGCCTTTATTCGAGAGGGCTAGATCACAGCCAATAATAGATTTACTAAGGCCCGAGAGCAGAAAATAATTGACAAAACCATCCAACTCATCATCATCATCATGCGCCATACCGGTTGGCGTAGGTGATCATGTCCCTCCACAATCTTCTGTCTACAGTGCATCGTATCAGTTCTGTTGTTGACTGTTTTCCATGCCATGACACCAAGCTATCCAGTATTTCCTCTCTTTGTCGTCCGCGATCTCTCTTTCCTTTTATTGTGCCAGCTGTAACCAAGTATTCCAACTTTCCTCTTCTCATGATGTGCCCGAAAAATGTTGATTGCTTCTTTCATCCAATTAACGTGACGTTTTCAGTTATAGGAGCTGTAAACAGATGACGTCACTTTACCCACAGCTGTCTCTACTCGCAGACCGGAAAACGTCACATTGAGTTGGAGATTTTCCTGGAATTCCCTCTCAAGCCGCAGGTCTAAGTAAATCTATAGCTGACTGTGGCTATACAACAAATCTACCTAGATCAAGGGAGGGTAAAGCTGCGAAGAATCCACAGGTTTCACTTTTTTTTGGTTATATTTCCACCGCCTGTGATGGGAATCGAACCCGCAATCTTTTTGTCCAGATACCAATGCGTTACCACTAAACCACTCAAGTTACAATTAATATTTAGCGAAACGTGTGACGACTCAAGTACATCAATGATTGTATACACGGCTAATCCAAGTCTAAATAGTTACAACAAGCAAACTTCAAACAAGCTTCAAGGTAAAAGAGGCAGATGCAGACCATGACTAACATGGACAAGTAACATCAAAAGATGGACACGTCAACTTTTGACAACCTGGACTAGCAAAGCAAGAGATACAGTGGAATGGCGTGCCAGGGTAGCCAATCGTCGATGCGGAGACATCACTCACTAATGATGGAGATGATGAACCTTCAAACCTATTCCATACATTTTTTTTCAAAACATCTCTACCATATTCCAAAACCAGCGACAAACTAATTGTCTGTAAAACCATTTCATTTTAATCCTAACTTACAAAATGTAGAAAAGAACAAGTTTACAAAGAGAAAAAGATGTACTCCGCGTCATTAACAAGAAATTTTGGAAAGTGATAATTAAGTAACTTTTGTAAGTCAATCACAACACATTGATTAAAGTTGCGAACGAAACCGTCATATAAGTAGCACTACATTAAAGTTGCGAACAAAACCGTCATATAAGTAGCACTACATTAAAGTTGCGAACAAAACCGTCATATAAGTAGCACTATATTAAAGTTGCGAACGAAACCGTCATACAAGTAGCAAAGTAGCACTACATTAAAGTTGCGAACGAAACCGTCATACAAGTAGCAAAGTAGCACTACATTAAAGTTGCGAACAAAACCGTCATATAAGTAGCACTATATTAAAGTTGCGAACAAAACCGTCATATAAGTAGCACTATATTAAAGTTGCGAACGAAACCGTCATACAAGTAGCAAAGTAGCACTACATTAAAGTTGCGAACGAAACCGTCATACAAGTAGCAAAGTAGCACTACATTAAAGTTGCGAACGAAACCGTCATACAAGTAGCAAAGTAGCACTACATTAAAGTTGCGAACGAAACCGTCATATAATTAGCACTACATTAAAAACGAGTGCACAAATAAATCAGAATTGAAAACTAGTGCGTTTTGTGAAAAAATATTTGAAATGTAAAAAAAAAAAATTTGATGAAAAATAACAGTTTAAATTGTTTTTCTTTTTTAACTTAAACATTGGCTATATTTTTTTTTAAATGGAACTTTCTATATCAATGGATGTCTACTTTGATTTTAAAATCTAAATAACCCAGTGTCAACAAGATGAATAGCCAATGAGATAACGGAGCAAATTATTTCAAATCCAACGAAAAATAATTGTCTCACTCAGGAACGTTTATACATGAAATGGAGGAAAAAGTGTCAACATAACGAGACTCATTCATCTGGGTTGTCAATTTAATTTCCTTATTTGAAGTAGGGGCGGACGTGTATTGTAAGTTCGATTTCAAACAAAGAAATAATGCCAATTTAGTTAACAATATTTATTTTAATTTATATTTATTTGTTTCTCTTCAATTTTGTTTCTCGCTAATATCCTCTCTACTTCATTTTATTTTTATTTTATTGTAATGTCTCTTTGTTTTTAACATGTATTTTTATTTTTATTTATTTTTACTCTGCTCTAAATTTATCATTTGTGTCTCTCTGTTCATTGATGTCCATTATTTTATTACCTTCATAATTTCGCCTATTTAAATAAAGGTTTTCTTCTACGCCTTAAAACCGATAGGAAACACGAGATTAGGGCCCATATTTGTCAATGCCCACTTGGCACATTGTATTAGCATGGTGGTCAGCATTATATCGGGCAGTCCTTCATATTCAGTAAAGTCTCTGATCAAAAACAGCAATCATTGAGTGGGATCTCCGCATCGAATGTTGGTTACCATGGAGCGCCATTCTGCTCTGTCTCTAGCTTTGATAGTGCAGGTTGTCATAGGTTGACTAATCCATCTTTTGAAGTTACTCGTCCATGTTAGTCTTGGTGTGCCTCTGCCTCTTTTACCTTGTATTTTCCCTTCCAAGATTACTTTTAATAGACTGCTGTGTCTTTTAACATGCACAAAAAGTGTCATTTGTCTTGTTTGAATTGTGTTTAGTAGTTCTCTTTTAATTTTTAGTTGTTTAAAGACTTCATGGTTTGTTTTCTTTTCTTTCCATCCAATTCTACCGATTCTTCTATAAATCCACATATCAAGGGATTCAATTTTCTGTTCTGTTTTCTTGTCTAATGTCCATGTTTCTGCACCATACAGGAATGTTGAGAATATATAACATGTTGCTATTATTAGTTTTAGCCCTGGTTTTATTTGTTTTGGTGTTAGTTTATTGTCCATCATTTAACAATTACTTTCAGCCATTCCTATTTTTTTGTTTGTCTTCAAAGTCTCCGATACCCATTTTCAAATGCTAGGTGAACACCAAAGAACGTGTTACTCTGAAAATAGCTCTCCACATCTGAATAATGATGGTCAGGTGAATGATGATCTGATTAGTGATGATCTGATTAGTGGTGATCTGATGAATGATGATCTGATTAATGATGATCTGATTAATGCTGACCTGATTAATGATGATCTGATTAATGATGATCTGATGCATGGTGATCTAATTAATGATGATCTGATTAATGCTGACCTGATTAATGATGATTTGATTAATGATGATCTGATGCATGGTGATCTAATTAATGATGATCTGATTAATGATGATCTGATGCATGGTGATCTAATTAATGATGATCTGATTAATGATGATCTGATTAGTGGTGATCTGATGAATGATGATCTGATTAATGATGACCTGATTAATGATGATCTGATGAATGATGATCTGATTAATGATGATCTGATTAATACTGACCTGTTTAATGATGATCTGATGAATGATGATCTGATTAATGATGACCTGATTAATGATGATCTGATGAATGATGATCTGATGAATGATGACCTGATTCATGATGATCTGATGAATGATGATCTGATGAATGACGATCTGATGAATGATGATCTGATGATGATGATCTGATGAATGATGATCTGATGAATGATGATCTGATGAATGATGACCTGATTCATGATGATCTGATTCATGATGATCTAATGCATGGTGATCTGATTAATGATAATCTGATGAATGAAACCCCACCATTCTGGCTAGTAGCAACTGAACTAAACACTCAGCCAGCATGACCTTCTTCTATTGCAATTGAAAACAATTTTGAATTAAAATAGTGAACAGGCGAATAATTGAAGTGCTGCGGTAAAGCTGGTAGCAAGGAGCCAAAGGAGCCACCGTACCTTGTCGGGATGTACGTTACACCCCACTACTGGCTCCTTCAATTAAAATCGTCGGTTGCGGTGAGAAATAAAACGCAAAGGCCGCGTAACACTATAAACATATTTTTAAAAAAACAAAAAACGTAAAAACATAAACATATTTTTTTAAAAAGCGCACAGATTGAAGGCATGTACAAACAGCGATCAATTAAAAATAGCAAATGTTAGATTTAATCACAGAAATCAAATCACAAAAGCTGATAAATGAACACAAGAAAGAAACGAAAACAGTGAAGTATAAATATACCCGCAAATAATTTCCTTCTGGCCACAGTGCTATAAGTAGGGAAGATATTTCTATTTTTATTTCTCAGTCTGGTTATAAATTATTTTGTTTTAGTTACTTCATTATTAGTTAACGGTGTAGGACTAATTTTATTTACTTGCATATTTGCTGTGTTTGTGTGTATGTGTGTGTGTGTGTGTGTGTTAGTTGTTTATTGTTCCTGCAGAAGGCCTATTGAACCGAAACATCCATCAAATTTGTGTATTTCATTAATTATGTAAAACTTTAACTATACAATTATTTAATTTTTTTTTTTATGTCTCCTTTACAATCAGTTTTACAGCAGCTTCACATTTAGCTTTTCTGCAGCTTCGCTTGTGTATGCATTTCAATGCCTTGATCTAATAACATAACAGCTTATTGTGATTCACTGACAACAAAAGAAGTGGTAGATCTGCCTAGAGACAGAGATTCTTTCATACAGGCTGTTGTGAATGCCACGTTCTACAAAGGACATGCGACATGATGATGATTATCTCATTGCACACAATGTCAAAGATAATCACATTATATCATGTCCTGTTCACTTATTCTTTAGAAAATGTGATTTATAATATTATATCAACATAGAGATGGAAACACTTGTATCTTATTTTCTCTTATATTATAGCTTCTTATGTTATAGAACGTTATATCCTCTTCTATCTACAAATTTACAAAGAACATTATATTTCATTACTTCATCTACTTATATGAAGAAAACTGTTCTCTTATTCTGCGTGTTATATTGAAGAACATAAAAGATGTATAATAAACATTTGCTTCATCATAGGTTCACTGACAAATCAACATCAACAAAACAGAGGTCATGATTTTTACAAAAGAAAAACAGAACATCAACATAACGATAGACGGCAGACAGTTTAACCACGTGGAGGAATTTACATTTATATGAAGTCTAGTGACAAACGACAGTTCACAAACATCATAAATAGACTCAAGGTGCAGCAAAGCTTGTCAAATGATCTGAAAACTATTATCACTAATGTCCAAAAACTCTGGAGGCAAATCGAACACGCTACAATACAATCTTCAACCCATCTCTGTGCTACCAATGCCTGACTTGAACCCTAGACTGAAGAACAAAAAAAGAAAAAAAACTATCCAGATTAAATATGCTAGACGAATGACAGGAAACAGTCTGAGAGATAAGATCGGAAATGAAGAACTGAGAAAAAAAGCTAGGAATAATTCCTGCCATATAATCAACGGATAAAATGGTTTGCCACTGATAAGCCAGATAGATCAAAACACACCACAACGAGCATTTAATAAACGTTGCGAGAACACGGGACTCAAGGGTCGATCACAAAAAAAAGATGGATTGATGGAATATTAGAAATACAACGAAACATAACAGCAGCGGAAACCATCAGAATAGCAAAAGACTGCAAATTATACCGCCCCTAGATGATACTAAATAAAACCAGAAATAAGTGAGAAACAATGTGGATTTGTGGAAGGAAAGGGCACCAATAACGCAATATACATCTTAAGGACATTGATAGAAAGATCTATAGAGGTAAAGAAAGATCTATATATGTGCTTTATAGACTACACGAAAGCATTTGACAAAGTAAAGCATGTGGAAATAATCAATATGCTGGAGAAATTAAACATTGATGGCAAGGATCTGCGAATCATAAAAAATATGTACTGGCAACAAAAAGCAGCTATACGAATTAACAACCAAACAGGTCAATTCCAATATATAAAACAAGGAGTCAGACAAGGCTGTGTTCTGTCACCGGACTTGTTTTCACTTTACAGCGAATATATTATGAGATCAATAGTAGACAAAAAAGGAATTGAAGTCAACGGTCACAACATAAATAATTTGCGATATGCGGATGACACAGTCTTAATAGCAGAGACAGAGAACGAACTACAAGAAATGATAGACATAATAGTAGAAGAAAGCAACAAGAAAGGTCTCAGTCTGAATAGTAAGAAAACAGAAGTAATGGTTATATCGAAGAAACAATCATCACCATCATGCAGCATAAAAATAGACGAGGCAAACCTGAAACAAGTGCACCGTTTCAAATACTTGGGCACAATAATAACATCAGATGGGAGATGCACCACAGAAATAAAAAGCAGAATAGCTCAGGCCAAAATAGCATTTAAGAAAATGAAAAATATCTTATGCAACAAATCTATGTCAATAAAAATGAGAAAGAGAGTTCATCAGTGCTATATAGTACCAATTCTGACCTATGGAAGCGAATCATGGACAGTAGACAAACAAATGAAAAGACGATTAGAGGTCACAGAGATGGGATTTTTCAGAAGAATGTTGAAAGCTCCCTGGACAGATAAAAAGACCAATGAGGAAGTTCTCAAAGAGGCCAACACAAAAAGGGAGCTCTTAAAAAACATCAGAAAGAAGCAATCAACATTTTTCGGGCACATCATGAGAAGAGGAAAGTTGGAATACTTGGTTACAACTGGCAAAATAAAAGGAAAGAGAGATCGCGGACGACAAAGAGAGAAAAACTGGATAGCTTGGTGTCATGGCATGGAAAACAGTCAACAACAGAACTGAATCGATGCACTGTGGATAGAAGATTGTGGAGGGACATGATCGCCTACGCCAACCGGCAGGGTACATGATGATGATGATGAGATGCTACTACCATCTTTATCTTTGCGACACGGGGGAAGAAGAGGTGGGGTGGGGGTGCGGGGGGGGGGGGCTCACGATAGAACCAGAGGGATAAAGGCCGCTTGGTCAAAGCAGTCGCCACGACGTGTGAGACAGGATTTTTATTTCACCACCGCTAGAAAAATTCATTTCTGTCTACCGCGGGTTTCGAACACTACAAGCCGGCTTTTTAGCCAGCGAAACTGGTCACGCCCTCACAGTCACGCCCCCCCCCCCCCTTCCCCCCAGTTGCAGAAATACAAATTAGGAAGGAAAGTAAAGAATAAGACTGAAATATGGACTAACTCAATGATCAAAGAGAAAGACGACAAATACATAATTTATCATCATCAAGCACCATGCCTGCTGTCGTAGGTGATCATGACTCTCCACAACTTTCGATCTCGACAGTTATTTATCATTTATGTTGTTAACCTTCTTCCAAGCCATTCTCTTAAGCTGTCTGGTATATTTTCTCTTTGCTTCCTTCTATCTCTTCATCTCTCAATTTTCACAGTTGTTACAATATTTTTCATCTGTTCAATCTTCTTTAACGATGATTGCTTCTTCTTTATATTGGAGATTAGCTTTATTTTTCTTTGGCCTCCTTCAGAACGTTTCCATTGCTCTTCTTAGCTGTCCATGGTATTCTCAACATTCTTCTCAAATAATAAACCATTACAGGATTTTTAAAATGCCACATTATAACAAGAAAAAAAACACACGTTAAAATACTAAAAAAAACATAACATTACTATTATGAAGAGGCATTGTAATTTGTATGTGTGGCAATATACGAATTCATACATAGAAGTGCTAACACTATCATATAATATGTATTTTTCTTTTGAAGAAGTGGTTTTTTTTTAATGAATGTTTAAATGCATGTGCCCTTTGTATGTGCTCGGAACATAGGCTTAACATAGCACTTAACATAATAGATATAATTAAACACAAACCAAACAACCACCAAATGTAAGCTAGGAGAAAAACAGACTGAAGGGGTCATCAAGAGTGATAGAAAGATTTAAGAATAGAAGCATTTTGTAATCTGACAAGAGACTAGATCAATCAACTAGATAATGATCGCAAATTGCATCTCCCCTCGACGCTCAGATACAAACGAAGATGGGAAAAAAAGAAGTCAGGGAATCAGTAGATTAAAGTTCAAAATTTAAAAGTACAAATTATATCTTCAACACATCACAATCAACTTTTATAGAAACATCAAATAAAAATAGTACTTACCATGACAAGTGTATCACAAGCTTTTATAGAAACATCAAATAAAAATAGTACTTACCATGACAAGTGTATCACAAGCTTTTATAGAAACATCAAATAAAAATAGTACTTACCATGACAAGTATGCGATGATCATTGCACAATAAGCCTTATGAGTCATATGACTAAGATATTACTAAGAATCATCATGCGAAGAGTGCGAAACAAAATCAGTGCAGAAATTAGCAATGAACAGTGTGGTTTTGTTACAGATAAAGGAACAAGCAATGCTTTAGTAGAAAGAGCCATAGAGGTGAAAACAGATCTATACCTATGTTTTATAGATTACATCAAGGCATTTGAAAAAGTAAAGCACCAAGAAAAAATCAAAATTTTAGAAAGCATAAACGTAGACAGCAAAGATCTAAGAATAATAAAGAACATGTACTGGCAACAAACAGCGGCCATAAGAACTGGAAACCAACTGGGAATGTTTCAACAAATAAAACAGGGTGTTAGACAGGGCTGTGTGCTGTCACCAGATTTGTTTCATATTTATAGTGATATTATTTTAAGATCCATAAGTGACATGCCTGGAATAACAATTGGAGGTCATAATATAAATAATCTAAGGCATGCTGATGATATAGTCTTTAATCGCTAAGAGTGAAAATGAGTTACAAGAAATGTTGGACATTATAGTGAAAGAAAGCAAAAATAAAGGACTCAGCCTTAATAGCAAAAAGACAGAGGCGATGGTAACGACAAAGAAAAAGACATCACCTCAGTGCAACAAGTGGAACAATATTAAAACAGGTAAATGAATTTAAATATTTGGGAACTTTGTTAACCTCAGACGGAAGATGTACAAAAGAGTGAGATGCAGAATGGCTCAGGCAAAAGCAGCTTTCCAAAAAATGAGGAAAATATTATGCAATCCATTTTTGACAATAGAAACAAGTAAAAGAGTTATTAAATGCTATGTAGATCCAGTCTTGACATATGGATGCGAATCATGGACAATAGGACAACAGACAAGAAAATCACTGGAGTCTGTAGAAATGTGGATTTACAGAAGAATGTTAAGAATACCATGGACAGCTAAGAAGAGTAATGAGGTTCTGAGAGAGGTCAAAGCAAAAAGAGAGATAATTTCCAATATTAGGAAGAAACAATCATAATTTTTTGGCCATGTAATGAGAAGAGAACAACTGGAATATATTGTAACAACTGGACAAATTGAGGGACGAAGAGATAGAGGGAAGCAAAGAGAAAAAATAACAGAGCTTAAGAGAATGGCTTGGCAGAAGGTCAACAACAGAAATGATATATAGCTGTCGAGATCGAAAATTGTGGAGAGACATGATCACCTACGCCAGTAGGCCCGGTACTTGATGATGATGACAAGTGTATCACAAGCTTTTTTTCAGAAACACCAATTAAAATATACGCTTTTC
The DNA here is from genome assembly GCA_032433765.1 of Megaustenia siamemsis. NCBI lineage: Eukaryota > Metazoa > Mollusca > Gastropoda > Stylommatophora > Ariophantidae > Megaustenia > Megaustenia siamemsis. The sequence goes on from JAVIAB010000106.1 coordinate 57,521,438, forward strand.
AGTGCGTCCCAAGATGGCGGTGTGTTTTCGGCGGTTCGTTGTCATCGAAGCGTAATCAGAAAAATCGCAAGTCAAGTCACATTATGGCGCCTTGACTTGAGCATGAATGGCACAACACGACACAGAGGCATACAAGATTTCCAGAGCACAGGCCAGATATGGTACAACACGACACAGAGGCATACAAGATTTCCAGAGCACAGGCCAGATATGGCACAACACGACACAGAGGCATACAAGATTTCCAGAGCACAGACCAGATATGGCACAAAACGACACAGAGGCATACACGATTTCCAGAGCACAGGCCAGATATGGCACAACACGACACAGAGGCATACAAGATTTCCAGAGCACAGGCCAGATATGGCACAACACGACACAGAGGCATACCAAATTTCCAGAGCACAGACCAGATATGGCACAACACGACACAGAGGCATACAAGATTTCCAGAGCACAGGCCAGATATGGCACAACACGACACAGAGGCATACAAGATTTCCAGAGCACAGACCAGATATGGCACAACACGACACAGAGGCATACAAGATTTCCAGAGCACAGACCAGATATGGCACAAATCTGATGAGAGCTAAGGGAAGGCCCTGCTTGCCAGCTACATTGAGCAGACTGAACAAAGAAATGATGCTGTAAGAATGAGAATAAGAGGGTCTATTTCAGACTATGAACGTATGCAATAGGTAGAGTCAATGCAGAAGTAAAAATACCTAAGGCCACCTTTGTTTACGTCCCTGGACATGGGGGAGTACGGGGAAATGAAAGAGCGGACAGGTTGGCTGGTTCCGCTATTGTTGAGGATGGTCAACCAATGGATCGGGCGGGCATCATTAATGCCCTCCGAAATGCGGGAAGGGCACAGGACTTCGACAACCATGAATCCACGTCACTCCTTCGGATGAAATAGAAGGGATTTAAGATGGGCACAGCCAGAACGAGGGTGTCCGGTTAGCGCAATCGATAGGCGGTTGGCTTACCACGGCAACAGCCGGGGTTCGTTCCCTGGCGAGGACACCTGGGTTTTACTAATTCCCTAAAAATTAGTGGGAGCCGCGATAGCTCAGTGGTTAGTGAACTGGACTACTACGGACAAGGGGTAGGGTTCGATCCCAACCGACGGCTCCGGGTTCACCCAGCCTTAAATGGGTACCGGATTTTTTCTGGCAAAGTAAAGCAGCACGGGCGTAATACCGACCACATTACCCCAAAAAATCATGTGCTGAAGGTCTGTAAAATATAGGGTCACTAACACCATATTTCCCTATACGCCACTTGGCGTGACGGGGGGTACTTTACTTTTTTACAGCCAGAACGAGAAACTTAGTGAGCGTGTAAGAAGACATATTAATCATCACAGAACTGGAGTCGTCAGTCGCTGGACACTGCGGGATTTGATGAGGAGGGGATCTGAGTACCTATGGACATGTTCGGAGTGCAATGATGATGACTCGCAAATAACTCAATAACTCAATCAAATAAAAATAATAGTTACCATGACAAGTGTATCACAAGCATTTTCAGAAACATCAAATCAAAATAGTACTTACCACGACAAGTGTATCACAAGCATTTTCAGAAACATCAAATCAAAATAGTACTTACCATGACAAGTGCATCACAAGCATTTTCAGAAACATCAAATCAAAATAGTACTTACCATGACAAGTGCATCACAAGCATTTTCAAGAGTCTGTTTGCGAGATCATCTCCTCCCATAGTATACTCTGAGAGAACGCCCTCTGATATCACCTGTAGACTTTCCATGGTTACATCTGAACTATCAGATTGTTAAAAAGCGCTGCTATTGTTTCCAATGTTTCAGAACTAAATTGCTGTCCCAGTTTGTCTATTTCTACATTTTATTTGGCGCCAAATCAGGAAAATGCCAAGTTTTAAAATCGCTGAAAAGAAAGAAACAATAAATATGTGACAAAAGTGCGTGAACATTAAATCCGTGGGAATATATTTACAAACATTTGAAGATTTGAATGGAATATACAAGATAAATAAATTTAAAAAATAAAAAAATAGCAACTATAATCAGGAGAAGAAGGTGATCATATTTTGGCCAGTTGATGAGAAGAGACAACAAGAGAATCTCAAAGCAGGCCCTAAAACGGGAACCGGAGGGTAAAAGAAAAAGAGACCGTCCTAGAGAAACATTAAAAAGAATATTTAAGCAAGCGGCAACACCAGCAGGCACCAACTCCCTCGTTGAGATTGATGTACTCGCCCAAACAGATTCGTCTGGCTAGACACAATTCAGATCATGTGCAAGGTCTGACAGTTGAAAGATCGCGCGACAAAAGGGTCGGGGATTTCTGCCCTAGGTGCAGTCTTCGGCTCGAAAGGACAATAGAAAGACAGACAGAAATATAAATTATATGTAATAAAACTTAATGTTAGAAATCGCACATACATAAATCCACAGAACTGACAAAAATGGCATAATTGTGAAGCAGCCGCTTTCAGAATGTTTTTTTTTTTAAATAAATTGCTCTTATCCACAATACTTTTTCCTCCTCTATTTTTATGTGTAGTGATTTTGATTTTTTGGATGTGCTTCTGACTATAATATAACATATCCAAGAGCTTCAGATTATAATATAACATATCTAAGAGCTCTAGATTATAATATAACATATCTAAGAGCTTCAGATTGTAATACAACTTATCTAAGAGCTTCAGATTATAATATAACTTATCTAAGAGCGTCAGATCACACTATATTTATGCATGGTCCAACACAAGGTTCACGGGTCGCATGGGACATGTGGGACTTATCTGGGTGGGCACACTGCTACGGGTTTCATTAATGGGAGATAAAACATGAACCCACTTGTAATCTTGTGGATATAGCGTTGAGATGTTAATCTTCCATGCACGACCTATAGTTCTCTATTGAGAGAGATATCTGTAGATATCGGTACACAATTACATCTTTTCCTTTCCAGAGGTGGTACCACTTTACATTCTTTAGTCTGTATTCGCATTCAGATCATGGCGTCGTGATACAGTATTTCATTTTTGTTGTTACACCCGTTGTTTCTAATTCATTATTATCAAGCACGCTTACCGTATCGATATAAGTGTTCTAAAAACGTGTCAGTGGAGTTCAAAGTGGCGAAATAAAAGAGAAAATTAGTCGCATCAGAGGAAACAAAAAACAACAATTTCAGTCTAAAAGGAAAGAAAGAAACTATTTAATGAACATAACAGTAAACTACAATGTGTGTTATTTATTTCAAGTTTTGCGTGTTTCACGTGAATGAACGTTAGCAAACCTGAGACCAGTTTTCATTTTTTTAAAAATAATAATAAATATCACGGATCTGCAAGGAGTAGTGCGTTTCATGATTTCAGGCAGAAACTACGTAAAAGTTTATTTATCAAACACAAACAGCAAACACAACGGGTTTGTCTAGAGTGTCAAGAAGCTAAAGGGCCAAAGATCTTGCTTGGTAGGATGGGTGAAGGGAGTGTAACGTGCCAAGAGAGTGACACTTGTTTTTGGACACGTTGAAATAGCACACAACTGTAAGCTCTTTAGTTGTGCCATCAGACAGTAAGTAGAGGTGTAATTGAAAAGAGAAGTGACGTTTCAACTACTCTCCAATTATATCAACAAATATGAACAATAATGAAAGCTACTCAACAGCTCTAGAAGACAGCACAGATATTAACGATATCAATCGGCTCCCTATTTTTCTAGGAATAAATATTGAATTTTAAATTCATGAATCATTCATAAAATTGCATCCATTAGATACCAGAAACAAAATAATGACATTTATCATATTTAAAAGTGCAGTCTCTTAATCGGGAGCCTTTGGAAAGTGATATGGCACAGTAACGGATGGAGGGATAATAGTAAATAAATAAAACTGAATTAACAGGACTTGTTATAGACAAGGTAATAAACTGCTTATTTCACTGCATTATCCACTTCGACTGTGTATTAAACTTGTAGTAACACAGTATTACTGTAACAACAATTGTAAATGTAGCAGAGGTAGTTAGGGACAGCAGAAATGCTCAAAAACTCAGTGAACGTGTTGTATGCATAGATTCATCGGATGCTAGGTGTTATGAAATTCATCATTTGTGTGAAACACGCTGATCTAATCATCATGTGCCATACCTGTTGGCGTAGGCGATCATGTCCCTCCACAATCTTCTATCTACAGTGCATCGTATCAGTTCTGTTGTTGACTGTTTTCCATGCCATGACACCAAGCTATCCAGTATTTTCTCTCTTTGTCGTCCGCGATCTCCCTTTCTTTTTATTTTGCCAGTTGTAACCAAGTATTCCAACTTTCCTCTTCTCATGACGTGTTCGAAAATTGTTGATTGTTTCTTTCAGATGCTTTTTAGCAGCTCCCTTTTTGTGTTGGCCTCTTTGAGAACATCCTCAGTGGTCTTTTTAGCTGTCCAGGGTAACTTTCAACATTCTTCTGAGAAATCCCATCTCTGTGGCCTCTAATCGTCTTTCATTTGTTTGTCTACTGTCTATGATTCGCTTCCATAAGTCAGAATTGGTTCTATATAAGCACCGATGAACTCCCTTTCTCATTTCTATTGACATAGATTTGTTGCAGAAGATATTTTTCATTTTCTGAAATGCTATTTTGGCCTGAGCAATACTGCTTTTTTTAACGCTGATCTACTGTTGGTAATTATTGCAATATTTTCTTGAGTTTAAACAGATTTTTTTCGTTCGCCAGCTTTTACCTCTGACGAAGTTCCTAGAGACTAGGAACTGAATTGTGCGTGTTAATCCATTTTTCCCTGGCAGCCGTGTGCACAGGGGTCCCTCGCCGCACAGGCAGATAACTCCGTCTTCGGAGGTACTCATGTTTTTTTCCGTCGATGGGTAATTGACGTTTTAAGCGGGGCCTCGCTGCTGAGACCAGGGGTGGTTGTCGCAGAGAGAAAGCATAGATAAAAATCCCAACTGGTGCAGCTGGGATTTGAACCCACAACCTCTCTGTCTCGAGGCCGGCGTCTTGCCTCGAGACCAACCAGTCCCCCAAACAGATTAATATTGTATCTTTCTCGTGATTTAAAATATTGAAAATAATACTTCTAGATAATCTAATAAGCAAGAAAATATTATAAAACCCTGCGTTCCTGACTGATTTAGTACTTCATGTGGGCCATGTGACTGTTTTAAATCTTAAATTGCATGACAGATAAGAAAATTTATCAGCTGTTTGACATATTAAAGGATCCCGTTGGAACATTCTGCAATTAAAAAATATACACTGACAGGAAATAACCCAGTATACATCCCACATTATCAGCGGCAGAAGGAGAGAGAACATGAAAGAAATTCTAGCGAGTTACGTTGAATACTAACAATATTTAAAGTAGAAGTTACGTGAAGTACTTTTAATATTTAATATAAAGTAGAGGTTACGTGAAGTACTGTTAATATTTAATAAAAAGTAGAGGTTACGTGAAGTACTTTTAATATTTAAATTAAAGAAGTTACGTGAAGTACTTTTAATATTTAAATTAAAGAAGTTACGTGAAGTACTTTTAATATTTAAATTAAAGAAGTTACGTGAAGTACTTTTAATGTTTAAATTAAAGGAGAAGTTACGTGAAGTACTTTTAATATTTAAATTAAAGGAGAAGTTACGTGAAGTACTTTTAATATTTAAATTAAAGAAGTTACGTGAAGTACTTTTAATATTTAAATTAAAGAAGTTACGTGAAGTACTTTTAATATTTAAATTAAATAAGAAGTTACGTGAAGTACTTTTAATATTTAAAATAAAGGAGAAGTTACGTGAAGTACTTTTAATATTTAAATTAAAGGAGAAGTTACAGTCACGAATACAAGATAGAGAGGTTAAGCTGTAACCTTTTTTTTCTAACGATCTAATAGAAGCGGAAGTGAGGCTGTAAATTTCTGATCTTCATTTGCATTTTTGTGATCTCCAGGCAGGTAATATTCCACATCAAAAAGCGTATATGTTTTCAGAACATCTGAACAGTTACATGGATATTCACTTTAAATTCTATCACCATATGGTAGTACACGGGTGTCCGGTTAGCGCAATCGATAGGCGGTTGGCTTACCACGGCAACAGCCGGGTTCGTTCCCTGGCGAGGACACCTGGGTTTTACTAATTCCCTAAAAATTAGTGGGAGCCGCGATAGCTCAGTGGTTAGTGAACTGGACTACTACGGACAAGGGGTAGGGTTCGATCCCAACCGACGGGGCCGGGTTCACCCAGCCTTAAAATGGGTACCGGATTATTTCTGGAAAGTAAAGCAGCACGGGCGTAATACCGACCACATCACCCCAAAAATCATGTGCTGAAGGTCTGTAAAATATAGGGTCACTAACACCATATTTCCCTATACGCCACTTGGCGTGACGGGGGGTACTTTACTTTACTTTTATATGGTAGTACACATATGCGCGAAAGTGCATTTTTAGCTTTGAAAGATATTTTTATTGTTTGAACGTTGTAAATTTTTTTCAGATGATTTATTCATACATTTTTTTAGGTCGAAACCTATTTGATGCTTTCGTTGACAAATCTGAAATATGATGATTGAGAAATTTATTTCGTAGAGGCAGTGCCAATCCTCAGATTAAATTCACTAAGAACCATACACAAAAGTAAAGGGTAAAGAGTCCCCGTCATGCCAAGTGGTGTATAGGGAAGATGGTGTTAGTGGCCATAAATTTTACAGACCTTCAGCACATGATTTTTGGGGTAATGTGGTCGGTATTACGCCCGTACCGCTTTACTTTCCCAGAAAAATCCGGTACCCATTAAAGGCTGAGTGAACCTGGAAGCCGTCGGATGGGATCGAACCCTACCTCTTGTCCTTTGTAGTCCAGTTCACTAACAACTGAGCTATCGCGACTCAATAAGAACCATCTATCTATCTATTGACGTTTCGAGCCGTAGCCGGCCCATAGGGCGTAGACCAAGATACTCCTCTTATCTGAATTTTTGTTCTAGCAGTTTTCAATTCTTTTAAAGATATTTTATCAAATCTCGCCATCTGTCTCTGTTCTGTGCAAGCAGCTCTATCTCATTGAGGGAGCCGAATCCCGCTGCTCTTGCCTCTCTCATCAATGTTCTTTTCAGTGTCTCTCTGATACCATGATAAGAACCATAGCTGAGCATAATTCTTTGAAATCATCATGATCCTTTCCTATTAAATCACTTGCTGCGTATTAAACTTTTGTTATATATATATATATATATATATATACTTGTCACTAAAAGTCAGAAAGATCTCCAGATACATTCTTTTTCGCATTCCTGCACATACTTCGGTCTAACAATAAGCTTGCAGAAAACAAATATACTCGGTCAGGACGTCGAAGCAACACGTGCAATCTTAATCAACAACTACAAACTTGATGTCGTGCAGCAGTATAGCTACCTGGTGTCCATCATTTAATGAGAACAAATCTTTAGATCTTGGAATTTACACCTGCCTTGGTAAAGCTGCAACCACCTTCGCCCCTCTTTCTAGGCGTGTCTGGCAAAACAACAAACTGATAATTAAAACAAAGGCAGCAGTTTAAAATGCATGCATCATTAAAATCTTTCTGTATAGCAGCGAATTATGGACAACTTATACAAATCAGGAGAGAAGGCTAAATTCATTCCATGTGGGATGTGCTTGCCGTTTTGACAAATTGACAAACGTGAAGGTACTCACTCGCACAGACTCCCAAACATCTACACACTACTCAAACAACGTAGGTTACGCTGGCTTGGCCACGAACACCGTATGAAAGATGGCCGCATACCAAAGATATACACTATGGACAACTAGTAAATGGCAAAAGAACTAGGGGGCGCCAAAAACTTAGATTTTTAGATGTGTTTAAACGTGTCATGAAGGCTCTGAATATAAACCCTGCAGCTAAGGAAGAAATAGAGCTTAAAGAATGACAAGAAACAGAACGGTTTGGAAATTGTGTGTTGAAGACATATGCTCCACAGGAAGCTGAAAGGAAAAAGAAGATTTGAGACAAACTTCTTTGCAACAATACTTCCACTCTTCCAAGCATGAACTTCAAAAACAATCTGTATAGAAATGTTACAAGTGGAAAAATATTAAAACAGTTAAATGAATGTAAATATCTGGGAACAATGTTAAGTTCGGATGGTAGATGTACAACAGAGGTGAGATGAAAAATGGCTCAGGCAAAAGCAGCTTTCCCAAAAATAAGGAATGTACGGTACAATCCAATTTTGTCAATAGAAACAAGAAAAAGAGCTCTTAAATGTTATGTAGAGCCAGTCTTAACATATGGATGTGAATCATGGACAGTAGGACAACAGATAAGAAAATCACTGGAGGCTGTAGAAATATGGTTTTACAGAAAAATGTTGAGAATACCATGGACAGCTAAGAATAGTATTGAAAAAGTTCTGAAAGAGGCCAAAGAAAAAAGAGAGCTAATTTCCAATTTTAGGAAAAAACAATCATCATTGTTTGGCCATGTAATGAGAAGAGAACAACTGGAAAATATTGTAACAGCTGGGAAAATTGAGGGACGCAAAGAGAAAAGATACCAGACAGCTTAAGAGAATGGCGTGGCAGAAGGTCAACAGCAGAAATGATAAATAGCTGTCGAGATCGAAAATTGTGGAGAGACATGGTCTCAGTAGGCATGGTACTTGATGATGACGATGATGATGATGATGATGATGATGACGATGATGATAGAAATGTTGCTGGTACTGAATCATAATCTCCAGCAATGTTCATAATGTTCACTCCGCGAAGCACTGATGATAATAAAAACAAAATTCAGGTTTGAGAATTTGAATGAGCAATATCTTCAATATTATATTTGCATGCCAACTTTAATACACGCCCTGTCTATCAGTTTATCATAGCAAAGAGCTCATCATATGTCGCTAAATCAGCTTAATTTTTGCTATTTATTTATCACAAGCACATTTGCGCGCATACACACATACACACACACCCATATATACATACATATATATAAATACCAATGAAACCCAGTAGTTTCATAAGCCGAAATTATTTAGACAAAATTATGAAGGCCTACAGCAATTGCATGAAATTAATTTACGAAATAAATAAAATATATACAAATATAGAAATATATCGATTTTGCAAAGGTTCTCCTATTATTATCGTCTTTCTTGGTGCGCTTGCGTAGTCGAGGCTCTACTTTCTAGACTATCGGTTTCATTCTAAGGACTGGCTCACTCCTCACCTGCTGATCTTGATATGTGTTAACCCGTATAAGATTGCGTTTCCAGTAGTCAGTTTATCGTTCTATCGGTCATTGACTTTTACTTATAACATTTAGAATAGCCTTGCTAGAGATTGGTTATTGGTTATTGGTTATGGAAGGCCTCGGTATCACAGCAAACGAATTAAAATCCATAATTGCCCAACCGCCCGTGTCAGTGGAATCATCCGAATTACTAACTCATCTCCCAAACAAAGAAAGGTAACTGTAGTCCCCATCGTAGCAGTCTCAGCACACGCCAAAAGACATAAGGCGAAACCGCGCAAAAAGTGAACACAGCCAACTGTTCCCTGTCATACGATATCATCATTCATCGTAAACAAGCGGGATATCGAAGCAGGATCAAAACGGATGAGACACACAGCTCACGGTGTGCACAGAGCACTTAACTCAGTAGCTCCTGCAACAAGCCGGACTTAGAATATGAGGAAACTGCAACAAGGGACACTTTTCGGACATAGCCTTCAATGGTTCCTGCCGCCTATCCACCACATACCATGGGCGTTCACGTCCTCCCGAAAATGATGATCGTCATAGCACGTGATAATGTTAGGCCATCATTGATGACTTCAATTCCAAACATATAGACACACAGTGGTGGTAAGTTATCATTTCCAATCCAACAGAAGCCACATGACCTGTAGTTAGTAAAACCACAGAGAGAATATGATTTTGTGACCTTCACTGATTCACTCTTAGATGTGAATGTGTAGTTTACACAAGAGGAGAAGTTTTCAACTACAGTGATCCCATTTAAGGCAATTCTGGGATAGCAAGGCAAGTCTCATTTAGAGATGATCCTTGCTAGAGATGCTGTCCTTTATTTTATTATTTTTAGATCAACCGAATTTGTCAAAGACAGATGTGTCGGGCCGAAAGATGCTTGTCGTTAAACGACAAGGTGAATTTACGCTTACATAACGTCCATTTAAAAGCAACCCAGAAGTAGTAGTAGTAGTAGTAGCAGTAGCAGGAGCAGTAGTAGTAGTAGTAGTAGTAGTAGTAGTGGTAGTAGTAGTAGCAGTAGTAGTAGTAGTAGTAGTGGTAGTAGTAGTAGTAGCAGTAGAAGTAGTAGTAGTAGTAGTAGCAGTAGTAGTAGTGGTAGTAGTAGTAGCAGTAGTAGTAGTGGTAGTAGTAGTAGTAGCAGTAGAAGTAGTAGTAGTAGTAGTAGCAGTAGAAGTAGTAGTAGTAGTGGTAGTGGTAGTAGAAGTAGTAGTAGTAGTAGTGGTAGTAGTAGTAGCAGTAGTAGTAGTAGTAGTAGTAGAAGTAGTAGTAGTAGTAGTAGCAGTAGTAGTAGTGTAGTAGTAGTAGTAGTAGTAGTGGTAGTAGTAGTAGTGGTAGTAGTAGTAGTAGTAGTGGTAGTAGCAGTAGTAGTAGTGGTAGTAGTAGTAGTAGTAGTAGCAGCAGTAGTGGTAGTAGTAGTAGCAGTAGTAGTAGTGGTAGTAGTAGTAGTAGCAGTAGTAGTAGTGGTAGTAGTAGTAGCAGTAGTAGTAGTGGTAGTAGTAGTAGTAGTAGTAGTGGTAGTAGTAGTAGTGGTAGTAGTAGTAGTAGTAGTGGTAGTAGTAGTGGTAGTAGTGGTAGTAGTAGTAGTAGTAGCAGTAGTAGTAGTGTAGTAGCAGTAGTAGTAGTAGTAGCAGTAGTAGTAGTGGTAGTAGTAGTAGCAGTAGTAGTAGTGGTAGTAGTAGTAGCAGTAGTAGTAGTAGTAGTAGTAGTAGTAGTAGTAGTAGTAGTAGTAGTAGTAGTAGTAGTAGTAGTAGTAGTAGTAGTAGTAGTAGTAGTAGTAGTAGTAGTGGTAGTAGTAGTAGCAGTAGTAGTAGTGGTAGTAGTAGTAGTAGTAGTAGTAGTAGTAGTAGTAGTAGTAGCAGTAGTAGTAGTAGGTAGTAGTAGTAGCAGTAGTAGTAGTAGTAGTAGTAGTAGTAGTAGTAGTAGTAGTAGTAGTAGAGTAGTAGTAGTAGTAGTAGTAGTAGTAGTAGTAGTAGTAGTAGTAGTAGTAGTAGTAGTAGTAGTAGTAGTAGTAGTAGTAGTAGTAGTAGTAGTAGTAGTAGAGTAGTAGTAGGTAGTAGTAGTAGTAGTAGTAGTAGTAGTAGTAGTAGTAGTAGTAGTAGTAGTAGTAGTAGTAGTAGAAGTAGAAGTAGAGTAGTAGTAGTAGTAGTAGTAGTAGTAGTAGTAGTAGTAGTAGTAGTATAGTAGTAGTAGTAGAAGTAGTAGTAGTAGTAGTAGTAGAAGTAGAAGTAGAAGTAGTAGTAGTGGTAGTAGTAGTAGTAGTAGTAGTAGTAGTATAGGTAGTAGTAGTAGTAGTAGTAGAAGTAGAAGTAGCAGTAGTGGTAGTAGTAGTAGTGGTAGTAGTAGTAGTAGTAGTAGTAGTAGAAGTGGTGGTAGTAGTAGTAAAAATAGTAGTAGTAGTAGAAGTACAAGTAGTAGTAGTAGTAGTAGTAATAGTGGTTGCAGCAGCAGGGGCAGCAGCAGTAGTAGTAGTAATAGTTAGTTAGTAGTAGTAGTAGTATTAGTAGTAGTAGCAAGGTGAACGCGAAATAAGTAGAAGAACAAGGAAGGAAAAAGAAATACGTCTCCGCGGAATGTTATCTTAAATTCAGTTTTTTTAATCAAAATATTAAATATAAGTAGAGAAATGTTGGGGGGGGGGGGGAGGGGCATCGAGAGAGAGAGAGAGAGAGAGAGAGAGAGAGAGAGAGTGAGATTAAAATAGGAAGGGAGAAAGGGAGAAGTGAAGAGAAAGTTTTATCGGTGATGTCAATTCAGATAACAAAAATATAAAAAGCAACGGAATAAGCATCGCTGTCTGCTGCATCTATCAGATCCGATGACGAAAATCTGCAGCTGAATTCATAAGCTGGCATAACAACTGGAACGTTCTGGATAATTATGGAAGCAAATCCAATTTCAAATTTGCAAATTAATGTCCCATTTCCTGCACGTTAATATTGTTACAAGTTTACGACCATTATGAGCATTATTAATAATCCTTGGGATAAACTGTATCTAAATTATAGAACAATAATAAATATAAATAACCGGCTTTTTTTAATGTCTGAAATATTCATATTTTAATATTAAATATTGTTTGTTTCTATTTTCTATTTTGTTTTATTTGAAGTGAGAAGCCGAATATAGTTCGTTTGAGTATTGTTTGTTTAAAGGTAAAGTACGAGGCTTGAATCAGGGTCTTAGCAAACGAGTTTTCACCTATATGTGCTCGGCCGCCTATCCAGAATTATTCGGAAACTTCTTTAGCATGTTCATTAGCAACCAGCTTTATGAAATATTACGCTGTCGCTTTTATTTGAATCATCAATACTGTATACCGGAGAAATCCATAGGTACTCCTATTTTGAACCTGTCTCCTTCCTATCCAGAGACGACGTCGTACCACTAAACTAGGAAGGGGTTAAGGCAAAGAAATGCAAGTGAATGCATAAAAATGCGAAGCTGCAGTAAAGCAGAATGCGAGGAAAAATTGAAAAAAAGGAAAAATGGTATGTTAGAAGCTTTACGTGATTAGTAGACGACACAGATTCGAACGACGTTTCGGCTCAATAGGCCTTCAGCAGGAACAAACAAACAACATACACACACAGATATGTGAATAAATAAAACTAATCCTACATAGCTAACTAGTAATGAAACATCAAAAAGAAAATAATCAAAAACAGAATAATCGAAATATGTTGACTTCCCTGTGTGGCGTGGACTGTGGTCAGGATAGGAAAGAAATTTCTCACGGGTGTAGCTGTAATTTATACCCTATGGTCTGAGGTGAAGGGTTCTAAAAATACACGAGTGGGGGGAACGCTATCTAGGTACGTCGACTACAAAGGCACAGGCAATATCTGAAAGTATCTAAGGGCCCATAAATGCATGTATACACAACCACAGATGCGTGTATACATATGTACACGTGCAAGAAGACGTGCACATACTAATACATATCAAAATACACATACATATACACACATACATGTGTATGCATACAAGCAAGAACACATATACATGCATGTATATGCGTATACATATGTATACCAATCCCCGTGCCTATGAACACATACATGCATGTGCACATCCTTACGGGGACAATCATATGTGTGGAAGGGTTCACACCGGGGTCAGTGTGCAAACTCGAAGGAGAAAGAATAGAACAGTAGAATGACAGGTACTCAAAAGGCGGAAAGAGTGAGATGTATGAGAGTGGGGTGCAATAAAAATATATGAGGGGTAAGTAGCGCAGAAAAAAGGTATATAGGAGAACACTGAAGTGCCTCAACGGGGACTAGTGGAGAAGAACTAAGAACAGAGTGGCATAGTAGATAGACTAAAGAGCCACAACATGGGTGGTGGAGAGGGCTATGCAAGAGGGAAGGAGCAGCCGAAAGGAAACTATGTGTATGAGTGTGATACATTCATGCCTCGTGGGGTCAGCGAACCATACTGGACTATGAAGCGATTTTCCAAAGTATATCGGCTGCGGTCGCCAGAGTGAAGAGGACAATACCAGTGACACGGATGTCGTCTTTGCCCTTGTGGTCTGGGGAGTTAAAATGGGAAGACACTGGAGTGCCAGTATTCTGTTGGACATCTCGTAGATGTTCACAAAATCTTTCCGCTAATCTTCTACCAGACTCGCCAATATAGGTCATGTGGCATCGTTGGCATATAATGGCATAAATGATGTTGCGGGACACACATGTGAAGCCATGCTTGATCTCGAACCGTCCATTGGGGAATAAGACCGAGTCAGTAGGGAGCACATAGGCACAGGTGATAGTTACGACCACAAGGGGCCGTACCGAAGTGTTGAGGGTAGGAGCGAGCGAGCTAACCACACCAGGCTAGTCTCCCACCTGCGCACTCAACGCCTCTAACTGGTAGCGAGACTCAGGTGTTTAATTACCGGCCTCGACATTTTTATCCGTCAAATCATCCACGACTTCAATAGGCAACTCTACACTTTTATGTCCTCCCAGCACAAGAAGAAGATCTCCCACCTTCGCCCCGTCCCCCCCTCTCCCACACCCGCCACATCGGCCCCCGACTCTTTAGTTTTCTGCATACCCCCCGACCTCCACCTCTCACATCATGAGAGGTCTGTTCTCTCTAAAGGTTTAAAATTTATCCCGCTTCGTCTCTCCAGTGACCACTACAATCTTTGCAAGAACGTCCATGATTTCCATAGACGTATGCGCTTGAAGCACCGTTTCTCTGACACTACTGCTACTTCTTCCTCACCCACCCCTGTAGATGAGTTCTCTCGCTTCCACTCTCGCAAATCAGATTGGACACCATAACCCGGCGCATCACAGGCTTTGGATCACTACATAAATGTCACCTCACGTGAGATACAACAACTGTGCCCTAGAAAACTTCACCGCTCTAATCTATCTCCCTCTGAGCTTCGGGCCCTTTCTAATCTCCGCCGCCGGGAGGACATTGTTATCAAACCGGCAGACAAGGGGGGAGCGGTGGTAGTTTGGCGCAAAGACTTATATATTTCTGAGGGCAACAAACAGCTATCCAATACCACTTTTTATAAACCCCGCCCTGACGACGCCACTGTCCTCCACAATAAGCAGGTCAAATCTACCATCAAGGAACTGATCCGAACCAACCTACTCCCTCCTAGCGCGTCCCGCCTCATTATCCCCAATAGCGGTCTTGGGAAACCATCTTTCTACATGCTCCCCAAAATTCACAAAATCGACAATCCAGGACACCCCATCGTGTCAGCGTGTGCTTGCCCGACTGAACACATATCTGACTATCTAGACAGTGTCTTCCAGCCTATGGTCGTTAGTCTTCCCTCATATGTCAAGGACACTTACCATGCATTGATTATCTTCTCTTCCATCTCTCTCTCCCGAGGTCGCTCATACCGACTTTTTACCCTTGATGTTTGCTCTCTCTACACCTCTATTCCTCACTCCGACGGCCTCCTGGCTCTACGTTTCTTTCTTGACCAGAGACAACACCCATCGGTTGATACTGCAACTCTTCTCCGCCTTACTGAGCTTGTACTCAACCTCAACACCTTTGAGTTTAATGGTAACTTCTATGACCAGGTCAGTGGAGTAGCCATGGGCACCAAGATGGGCCCTAGCTATGCTTGCCTATTCATGGGTTACCTGGAGTACCAAATTCTCAATTCTTATCAAGGTCCTCTTCCCATACTATACCTTCGGTACATTGATGACTGCTTCGGACTCACCGATCTACCTGAGGATGACCTCTCCAGATTTATCGATTACATTGGTAGCTATCACAAAGCTATCAAGATCACATCTTGTATATCCACTTCCTCTGTCACCTTCCTAGATCTTATTGTTTCTTTGGGTACTTCTGGCCTCCACACCTCGGTTTTCTATAAACCCACAGACGCCCAATGCTACCTTCTCTATACTTCATCCCATTCACCTTCTTGTCGCGACTCTATTCCATTCGCACAGTTATTGCGTCTCCGTCGCATCTGCCAGGATGACAAAGATTTCCTCCGACAGGCTCACCTCATGTTAAGTTTCTTCAGCCGCCGGCTTTATCCAGACTCGATCCTCCAGTCTGCCCTCCAGCGGGTCCTCCTTATCACCCGTCCCAGGGCACTCACTCCTTCCGACCGCCCCCCCCCCTGAGAGAACTATACCCACCCTCACTTATCATTCTCACAACTTAGCAGCTGTGAAAATAATCAACCGCTACCGTTCCATTCTCCTCTCTGATCCCACTACCCGACTACTTTTTAGTGATCCCCAGATTATCGCTTTCAAGCGCGACAGGAATTTGGGAGACATTCTGGTTAGGAGCCATCTCCCTCGCTCCTACCCTCAACACTTCGGTACGGCCCCTTGTGGTCGTAACTGTATCACCTGTGCCTATGTGCTCCCTACTGACTCGGTCGTATTCCCCAATGGACGGTTCGAGATCAAGCATGGCTTCACATGTGTGTCCCGCAACTTCATTTATGCATTATATGCCAACGATGCCACATGACCTATATTGGCGAGTCTGGTAGAAGATTAGCGGAAAGATTTTGTGAATATCTACGAGATGTCCAACAGAATACTGGCACTCCAGTGTCTTCCCATTTTAACTCCCCAGACCACAAGGGCAAAGACGACATCCGTGTCACTAGTATTGTCCTCTGTCACTCTGGCGACCGCAGCCGATATACTTTGGAAAATCGCCTCATAGTCCAGTATGGTTCGCTGACCCCACGAGGCATGAATGTATCACAATCATACACATAATTTCCTTTCGGCTGCTCCTTCCCTCTTGCATAGCCCTCTCCACCACCCATGTTGTGGCTCTTTAGTCTATCTACTATGCCACTCTGTTCTTAGTTCTTCTCCACTAGTCCCCGTTGAGGCACTTCAGTGTTCTCCTATATACCTTTTTTCTGCGCTACTTACCCCTCATATATTTTTATTGCACCCCACTCTCATACATCTCACTCTTTCCGCCTTTTGAGTACCTGTCATTCTACTGTTCTATTCTTTCTCCTTCGAGTTTGCACACTGACCCCGGTGTGAACCCTTCCACACATATGATTGTCCCCGTAAGGATGTGCACATGCATGTATGTGTTCATAGGCACGGGGATTGGTATACATATGTATACGCATATACATGCATGTATATGTGTTCTTGCTTGTATGCATACACATGTATGTGTGTATATGTATGTGTATTTTGATATGTATTAGTATGTGCACGTCTTCTTGCACGTGTACATATGTATACACGCATCTGTGGTTGTGTATACATGCATTTATGGGCCCTTAGATACTTTCAGATATTGCCTGTGCCTTTGTAGTCGACGTACCTAGATAGCGTTCCCCCAAACTCGTGTATTTTTAGAACCCTTCACCTCAGACCAGAAGGTATAAATTACAGCTACACCCGTGAGAAATTCCTTTCCTAGCCTGACCACAGTCCACGCCACACAGGGAAGTTAACATATTTCGATTATTCTGTTTTTGATTATTTTCTTTTTGATGTTTCATTACTAGTTAGCTATGTAGGATTAGTTTTATTTATTCACATATCTGTGTGTGATTGTTGTTTGTTTGTTCCTGCTGAAGGCCTATGAGCCGAAACGTCGTTCGAATCTGTGTCGTCTACTAATCACGTAAAGCTTCTAACATACCATTTTTCCTTTTTTTCAATTTTTCCTACCACTAAACTACCAAGCCCGTGACACGGTACCACAAATCAAGAAACTTAAATCAGTGCACCTCAAATCAGGATACCACAAATCTGGAAAACACAAATCAGGAAAACTCAAATCAGGAAAACTCAAATCAGGAAAATACAAATCCGGGTACCACAAATCAAGATAAAACAAACCAGTGCACCACAAATCAGGATACCACAAATCAGGAAAACACAAATCAGGAAAATACAAATCAAGGAAACACAGATCAGGGCACAGCAAATCAGGATAACACAAATCTGGGTACCACAAATCAGGATAACACAAATCTGGGTACCACAAATCAGGATAACACAAATCTGGGTACCATAAATCAGGATAACACAAATCTGGGTACCACAAATCAGGATAACACAAATCTGGGTACCACAAATCCGGATAATACAAACCAGGATAACATAAGTCAGGTACCACACATCAAGACACGGCAAATTAAGGCACTATAAATCAGAATAACACAAATCAGGGTTCCACAATTCAGCGTTCCACACATCAGAATAACATAAATCAGGGTTCCATAAATCAGGATAAAACAAATCATTAATCCAAAAATCAGGGTTCCACAAATCAGCATTCCACATATCAGGGCTCCACAAATCAGCGTTTCAGAAAACAGGGTTCCATAAATGAAGGTTCCACAAATCAGCTTTTCACAAATGATCGTTTCACGAATCGGGATTACACAAATCAGGGTTTAACAAATCAGAGTTCTATTAATCAGGGTTCGACAAATCAGGATTCCAGAAATCAGGGATCCACAAATCAAGTTTCCACAAATCAGCGTTCCACAATTCAGGATAACACAAATCAGGTTTCCACAAATCAGGATAACACATTAAGGGTTCTACAAATCAGGATAACACAAATAAGAGTTCCACAAATCAGGGTTCCACAAATCAACGTTTCACATATCAGGGTTTCACAAGTCAGCATTGCACAAATCAGGATTCCACAAATCAGGTTTCCACAAATCAAGATTCGACAAATCAGAATTAAATAAATCAGTGTTCCACAAATCAGGATAACACAAATCAGGGTTCCACAATTTAGGGTTCCACAAATCAGAGCATCACAAATCAGGATAAAACAAATCGCATACCACCAATCAGGATAATACAAATCAGGGTTCCGCTAATCAGTGTTCCACAAATTATGAGGGTTCCACAAATCAGAGTTCCATAAATCAAGGTGCAACAAACACATATTGTAATGAAATATCTCAAAATTAGGGATCTGTCTTATTAGTATTTAGCTGAAAATGATTAGCGGGATCGTTAATTGTCTGCAACGGACTTCGGGTAATGAGATTTACAAAATGGCGCAACTAAAGATGTCACGAGCAAGGGAGGTTTTAGTTTAAGGTATGGTCTATGATGGTTGGACTTGGTTTACGATGGTATTATTGTTTAACTTTGGATGAATGACTTCGTGAAATCAGTTAATATATAACCTCAGTCTTTGTATCATGGAGTAGATTTATGGGTTCCCTTTCTGGCGTGGTTTATGTGAAATAGAAGGTAGACAAGGAGGGATATCTCTCTTTCTCTTCCTCGGTTTGCTTGTGCTCTTACTACTATTGGACATTCTCCCACTGTATTTCTCTGACTGTCTTTTTCTGTTTGTCTTTCTCTTCGATTGTTCATATCTTTGTGAGATATGATGTTTCAAAGAAAAAATAAATGAAGAAGGAAATAATTACGAAATAAATAGAGAAAAGGAAAGCAGGATTTGCGTAAGTGAAAAAGAAACAAGTATAAAGAACGTTCTAAAAAGACTGTAGGTGAAAAAAAAATGAGAATAAAAGGAAAATGTTCGCGGAATGAGAAAGAGAGAGATGGACGTATGTAGGAAGGCAATAATTGAAATATAAATACTGAGGAAAAGATGAAGACAAAATATAGAGAATTAAAATTTGAGAGAGTAAAATGAAGGGAAGGATGAGGACAGAAATCCAGACACAGTACAAAAGAAATGCGAACTTGAAGAAAGAGAAACAGAGTGAGAGACAGGCAAAGTGAACAAGCGAGTATTGCACATTAACAAATTGTGAAAACGGAAAGTGCATCGCTAAAACGAAATCGAATTGAAGTAATAATTTAGCACTTTTATATCTATAACCTTTCAGTCAGGCCCCCGCCCGAAATGAAATTACCATGATGAAATGTCACGGAAAAGAACGATAAATATGGGTTTTCCCGTGCCGATACATTACGAAAACTACCGAACATATTGTAATCTAGTTTCCACATTTCAATACAACGGAAAGGGATGCAGGTGGTTAAGTTGTTATATTTTTCAGTAGTCACGGAAATTGTCGAACATGCAATGTCAAGGAACTTTAACGTATCTACTATTTGTGAGTAGAACAAATTTATGTGAACAAAACTACGAGCAATATACAATAGTGACAGTATGAAGATCTTCGAGGGTCTATGAGATGAGGTTTTATAGAGTAGTTGATTACATCTCTCAAATTAATTGTCCGTTAATGATAAATTGTTTGAACTATTAGGCGAGATTGGTTGATAATAACGTTATGTATTCTCGATGTGTTCCAGCATTTTGTATATTCCTGCGAATGAAAATAAAAGCAGAAAATTATAAGACACTAGTCGGCAGACAACTAAAACAAGTGGAGAAATTAAATACTCAGGAAGTTTAGTGGAAAACGATAATTCACCAGCAGCATAAAGAGACATAAGATGCAACAACGTTTGTCATATCATCGTACAACTACCATCATTATTATCTAACAAGGAAATAACACTTGAGGCAAAAATGCCACTTTACAACACAAGCTTCATTCCAACGTTGTGCTGCCAATGCCAGACCTGGACTCTAGACTCTAAAACAATAAGAAAAATAACCACTTCCGAGATGAAATATGTCAGATGAATGACCGGAAACAGCATGAGAGATAAGATTAGAAATGAAGAATTAAGATAAAAGCTAGGAATAATTCCCACCATATAATTCATAAAGAAACAACACATGTAATGATTTGGCCACGTGATAAGGCAGAACGACCAAAGCACAACACAGCGAGCCTTCACTAATCGTTGCGACAACACCAGACTCAAGACCCGACAACGAAAACGATGCATTGATTGAATATTAGATACATTCAAATACATCCAAACCATTAGAAATTATAACAGCAGCAGAAGCGAAAAGAAAACGAGAAGACCGCAAATTATATTTCCCCTCGACGCTGAAAGCACACGAGGAAGGATGGAAAGAAGAAGAAGGAGAATCGCCACTTTAATTACTTTCTCCTCTGATAGTGGTCAAGACATAAAGCATAACCGTCCATGGCAGACGATTCATTGCTATCATCCATTCCAAAACTCATGCACCTCTTCCTAATACTATAACTTAATAACCGTTTGGTTTTAATTGTTGAAATTTTGCTTGCAAACTGTTTTATTGTCTTGCAAACTGTTTTATTGTTGAAATTTTGCTTGCAAACTGTTTTATTGTTGAAATTTTGCTTGCAAACTGTTTTATTGTTGAAATTTTGCTTGCAAACTGTTTAATTGTTGAAATTTTGCTTGCAAACTGTTTTATTGTTTAAATTTTGCTTGCAAACTGTTTAATTGTTGAAATTTTGCTTGCAAACTGTTTTATTGTTGAAATTTTGCTTGCAAACTGTTTTATTGTTGAAATTTTGCTTGCAAACTGTTTAATTGTTGAAATTTTGCTTGCAAACTGTTTTATTGTTGAAAATTTGCTTGCAAACTGTTTTATTGTTGAAATTTTGCTTGCAAACTGTTTTATTGTTGAAATTTTGCTTGCAAACTGTTTTATTGTTGAAATTTTGCTTGCAAACTGTTTTATTGTTGAAATTTTGTTTGCAAACTGTTTTATTGTTGAAATTTTGTTTGCAAACTGTTTTATTGTTGAAATTTTGTTTGCAAACTGTTTTATTGTTGAAATTTTGTTTGCAAACTGTTTTATTGTCATGAAGTTATAGTTTTGTATGCATTGGAAACAAACAGATAGTCGATTCAAGATGGCGGAGTAAACAAGCTGTGTCCTTTTCAGTGTTGCTTGTGTTAGTTGTGATATTTACATTAGAATATGATTCTAACAGGAGTGTATTCCATCAACGAGTAGAAATTGAGCCAATTCTAAGCAACATATAGAAATGACAATAAAAGGTCATCGTAATGGTTCCCTGGACCAGCTGTGCACTAATCTTACGGGCTGCTATTTGATGTGCGATGGGGATAATTTGACGACTAACTGTGTGTCTGTGTGTTCGGAATTGGAGTCAACAGCGATGGCCTAGCATCATCAAGTGCTACGACGATCATCATTTTCGGGAGGACGTGAATTACCGGTATATGGGGATGGGCGGCAGGAGCGGTTGAGGGCTGTGCATGAAAAGTGTTCCTTGTTGCAGTTTCCTCATATTCCAAGTCGCATGTCTGTGTTAGTCACCTCTAGTGACTCGGGCAGATGGTGCTCGTAAACCTGGGAGGGCCGACCATCTAAGGGCAGAATCCCCCTACATAAAAGATCATCTGCTACCTTGCAGGAAGATTAGGGACAAGCAAAGGCTAAGTAAAGCAAACCTGAACAAAATGCTGGCTTAAATCGGATGCACTGGGCCACTGGCGTAGAACACAGTGCAACGTTTTAACGGGTATTCAAGCGGAGTAGATCTAATAGGCTTAAACAGACAGCTGTCTTCGTGTGAGAGTCTGGAGTCCTACTCTGATTGAGTCCTGATAGCAGAGAGAGAGAGAGAGAGGGGGGGGGGGGAAGGGGGGAAACAAACAGATGGTTTTAATTTTGTCTTATTTGCGGCTTATAAAAACAAATACACATAATGATGCTAGACAAAAAAGAATGTTTACAATTTCTACTGATCTACATTACACGCGTCATTTAGAGAAAAAAAAATTAATTTGTACGGATTTCTCACACAGATTTGTGCTATCTCTCCACCGTCGCGCCTACTCTGAAAACCGCTTGCGGATTCTAATTCATTTCGTTGGGCAAAAAAAGTAGTAGTCTGGGATTATTTTACATTGAGTCTAAAGATGAAATTTGTGGACTGTGATTGTTTTACATTGAGTCTAAAGATGACATTTGTGGACTGTGATTGTTTTACATTGAGTCTAAAGATGAAATTTGTGGACTGGGATTATTTTACATTGAGTCTAAAGATGAAGGTCGTGGACTGGGATTATTTTACATTGAGCCTAAAGATGAAGGTCATGGACTGGGATTATTTTACATTGAGTTTAAAGATGAAGGTCGTGGACTGGGATTATTTTACATTGAGCCTAAAGATGAAAGTCGTGGACTGGGATTATTTTACATTGAGTCTAAAGATGAAAGTCGTGGACTGGGATTATTTTACATTGAGTCTAAAGATGAAAGTCGTGGACTGTGATTGTTTTACATTGAGTCTAAAGATGAAAGTCGTGGACTGGGATTATTTTACATTGAGTCTAAAGATGAAAGTCGTGGACTGGGATTATTTTACATTGAGTCTAAAGATGAAAGTCGTGGACTGGGATTATTTTACATTGAGTCTAAAGATGAAAGTCGTGGACTGTGATTGTTTTACATTGAGTCTAAAGATGAAAGTCGTGGACTGGGATTATTTTACATTGAGTCTAAAGATGAAAGTCGTGGACTGGGATTATTTTACAATGAGTCTAAAGATGAAAGTCGTGGGCTGGGATTATTTTACAATGAGTCTAAAGATGAAAGTCCTGGACTGGGATTATTTTACATTTAGTCTAAAGATGAAATTCGTTACACTTCAAACATTTGAAGAATTATCAATACTTCTACACAAAGAGATTAAACGCGGGAGTCTCCACCGTTCTATACCAGACCTCTAAGAGAGAACAATACATATTTTGTGGTTAAGTAAACGGTCCTTTCATCGCTGGGTTCATGAATAAGGATATTTATATTCAAGGAATACAAGACAGCAGGAATGATGGAAGTGTTAGACATTCTCGATAAAGAACTTATAGGAAGAGAAGTTTGTCGACTGTTTGCTTTAACGAAGCAGTGACACTAAGAAAAATGAAAATGTGGCCGAGAACGAACAACAGCATTGAAGTTTCAAAATCTTATATGACAGATATTCCGGTTCTTAAATTATCTAATAATTCAAAACATGTCTCTTTGCATTAATGTATTCAAATGATGGTCTGATAAAATTGTAATGTGCCCAGAATATATGGGCGTGCTCCCACTGCAATGAAACTGATCCCATAAATAGAATGGAATGGAGTAGCTTTAAAGTTGTTGTCATATAATAGATACAGTGGTTCTTAACATTTAGTTCACTGTTGAACACCATGGTAGACCGCTTCAGTAAATTTACCTTCTTCTTCTTTTTTCCTCATTTGTCTTTCAGCGTTGAGGGGAGATATAATTTGTGGTATTTTGCTCTTCTGTTCGCCTCTGCTGATGTTATGTTTTGTAGTACTTCTAATATTCAGTTGGAGGCGAAAGCGCGCCTCCCAGCACCAGAGCTGGAAGTTGTCAGCGACCCACAGCTGATGGCTTGCACCAGGATCGGTGAACCAAAACCATCCGGACCCTGCTCCACCTCTCCGTGGTGCCTCCAGTAACAGACTAACCTGTCTAGTCTGGCCAAGCGTGCAGGGATCGAAGAGGGAAGACAACCCGGTACCCAAAAATGTCGTGCTGAAGTTGGATGTTTTGGACCGAAAGGCGCAAATATAACAGTTATACTGCAAACCACAACACAAAGCAGACACGTCCACTTAACGTCCTTGTAAGGGAGGATGATGAAGAGGAATATTCGAGTCTACCACGATACTCTAGAATACTTTAGTCAACGGGCGAACGCAAACAACCAACCATATTCAGTCGATCCATCTTTTTCGTGGTCGACCCGTGGGTCTGGTGTTCTTACAACGTTTATTGGGGGCTTGTTGTGTTGTGGTTTGATCGATCTGCCTTGTCACGTGGCCAAACCATTTTATCAGTTGTTATATATATATATATATATATATATATATATATATATATATATATATATATATATATATATTGTTATTGGTTATTGGTTATGGAAGGCCACGATATCACTGCAAACGAATTAAAATCCATAATCGCTCAACCGCCCGTGTCAGTGGAATCATCCGAATTACTATCTCATCTCCCAAACAAAGAAAGGTAGCTGTAGTCCCGATCATAGCTGTCTCAGCACACGCCAAAAGACATAAGGCGAAACCGCGCAGAAAGTGAACACAACCAACTGTTCCCTGTCATACGATATAATCATTCATCATAAACAGTTGGAATGTCGAAACATGATCAAAACGGATGAGACACACAGCTCATGGTGTGCACAGAGCACTTAACTCAGCAGCTCCTGCAACAAGCCGGACTTGGAATATGAGGAAACTGCAACAAGGAACACTTTTCAGACATAGCCTTCAATGGTTCCTGCCGCCTATCCACCATATACCGGAAGTTCACGTCCTCCCGAAAATGATGATCGTCTCATATTGAGAACAAAAAATGTATAGCGCTTGATGATGTTAGGACATCGTTCTTGACTCCAACCGAACATATAAACATACAGTTAGTCGTCGAATTATTCCCGTCACACATCAAACAGCAGACCCTACGGTTAGCTTATAACGAACGAAACACGGTGCAAATTCCCCAAAGAGGAAAATGTTCGGTCGACTTGACGGAACAGTACTCATTAATGCGTTTCAGCATGTAAATAACTTGCGTGAAACAATTCCAACGTCGGTCATTGAACAGCACTCAATGTGACATAAACCGCATGTCAACACTAGACGGTGAAGGTCGCTTTTACAATACTTGACTTGTCAAAAAGGAACATTGCTGTGTGTACTCGGCGGCGCAGATTTGTCCACTTCGTCAGCGCAGATTTGCTAAGCAGAACATCATTTTGATTTCAACACAGAAAATTTCTTCAGAGAGCCGAAATTAATCAAACCCCAGATGCATTTTCTGCAGCGATCGAGAGAACGTGAAACGTTTCACCATTTTGAAACGGAAGTCCCCCATATATATATATATATTCTAAGGCGGCTTTTTTCTCAGTTCTTCATTTCTGATCTTGTCTCTCAGACGGTTTCCTGTTATTCGTCTAACACACTTTATCTCAGTAGAGATTACTATTTTTTTTTATTGTTCTTGTATCTAGGGTCCAGGACCGGCATTGGTAGTACAACGTTGTACAACGATGAAGATTGTATTCAGTATATTCTATCTCTCTATCTATTGTCCTTTCGAGCCGAAGACGGCACATAGGGCAGAACCACAATCTCAAAAACAAAAAAACAAATATTGCGTGCCAAAATAGCACATATTGCAGAGATCACTGCTTCGAAAACTTATGGCTCTGTTTCCATAACAATACTTTTTACAATGACAGCTTGTCAAGCCATCGATCAACCTCCTTAGTCGTCTCTTATGACATGCCTGGAAAGTCACAGTGTCAATATTCTTTACTTCCCTCATAATGAGGCCCCGGTAACACACAGGAGATTCAGTACAATTCCATTCAGTATATTACAACCTCTATATAAAAGGAAACAATATTTCAAATTAATATCTATATACTTATAGCCCTTTAGATCCGAAGACGGTAGATAGGGTAGAAGTTGTAGACTGTGTTTGACAATCTGTGCTATCAAGTGTCAGACCTTGCACATGATCCGCATTGTATCTCGCCACATATCACTGTTCTGGGCTGATAGCTCAATTTCAAAGAGGAAGATGGTGCCTGTTCTTGTTGCCTCTCGCACCAGTGTTGTTTTTAGTGTTTATTTCGGTCGTTGAATTAAGATACATTATATGTGTAATGTCACAGCTGTTTGTTTTAGTTTAAAAAGTAGCATTTTCGTTATAATCTTGGAAATGCAACATTTGCGAATGTAGTTGTCTGAAGTCCAGTATGTTCTCATCATCATCATGTGCCATACCGGTTGGCGTAGGCGATCATGTCCTTCTACAATCTTCTATCTACAGTGCATCGTATCAGTTCTGTTGTTGACTGTTTTCCATGCCATGGCACCAAGTTATCCAGTATTTTCTCTCTTTGTCGTCCACAATCTCTCTTTCCTCTTATTTTGCCAGTTGTAACCAAGTATGTCAACTTTCCTCTTCTCATGATGTGCCCGAAAAATTGTGATTGTTTCTTTGTAATGTTTTTTTAAGAGTTCCCTTTTTGTGTTGGCCTCTTTGAGAATTTCCTCATTGGTCTTTTTAGCTGTCCAGGGATCTTTCAACATTCTTCTGAGAAATCCCATCTTTGTGGCCTCTAATCGGCTTTTCATTTGTTTGTCTACTGTCCATGATTCGCTTCCATAGGTCAGAATTGGTTCTATAGCCCCAATGAACTCTTTTTCTCACTTCTATTGACATAGATTTGTTGCATAAGATATTTTTCATTTTCTGAAATGCTATTTTGGCCTGATCTATTCTGCTTTTTATTTCTGTGGTGCATCTCCCATCCGATGTTATTATTGCGCCCAAGTACTTGACGCGTTGTACTTGTTTCAGATTTGTCCTGTTTATTTTTATGCTGCATGATGGTGAGGATTGTTTCTTTGATATGACCATTACTTCTGTTTTCTTATTACTCAGACTTGCTATTCAGTATGTTCTACTCAACCTTAAAGTTGATATTTCGTGGAAGTGGGTTCAATTATGTGAGACCACACACCAAACCTCACAACTTTAAGCTAACTATATAAGTAAAGTAAAGTACCCCCGTCACGCCAAGTGGCGTATATGGAAATATGGTGTTAGTGACCCTATATTTTACAGACCTTCAGCACATGATTTTTGGGATAATGTGGTCAGTATTACACCCGTGTTGCTTTACTTTCCCAGAAAAAAATCCGGTACCCATTTAAGGTTGGGTGAACCCGGAAGCCGTCGGTTGGGATCGAACCCTACCCCTTGTCCGTGGTAGTCCAATTCACTAACCACTGAGCTATCGTGGCTCCTAAGCTAACTACATAGTTATGTATAAATGGCATTTTAGTGGAATAATGTTGGTAACTAAATGATCAAAGAACCATATATTTAAGAGTTTATGCTGTGCTGTTTTCCATTTGAACATTGAAATACTGGTCAATATGGCGGATATGCGGTCGGAAATTTTAAGGGTTGGGTCTGAAAAGTGTTCCTTGTTGCAGTTTCCTCATATTCCAAGTCCGACTTGCTGACGGAGCTACTGAGTTTAGTGCTATGTGCACACCGCGTGCTGTGCGTTTCATCCGTTTTGATCGTGTTTCGATATTCTTTGATTGCTTACGATGAATGATGATATCGTATGACGAGGAACAGACGGCTGTATTCACTTTCTGTGCGGTTTCGCCTTATGTCTTTTGGCGTGTGCTGCGACTGCTATGATGGGGACTGCAGTTACCTTTCTTTGTTTGTGAGATGCAATATTATTTCGCATGATTCAACTGGCACGGGTAGTTGATTAATTATGGATGTTAATTCGTTTGCAGTGATACCGGGGCCTTCCATAACCAAAACCATAATCAATTTGTGACCATTAAAGGTGTTAAATTTCAAGATATAGCTGCTAATGAACTTAAATGTATAATAAAAGAAGCTGGTGCATTTTATATTTCTACTATGTCATCAGCAAAGTCTAAATCATCAAGTTGTTTGGTCAGTGACCACTGGATTCCATTTCTGTTGTTTTGAGTTATTTTCATAATCCAATCTATGGCCAGTAGAAAGAGAAATGGAGACAGAAGGCATCCCTGCCTTACTCCTGTTCTTATTTCAAATGCTTCTGTAAGCTGTCCTTCATGCACCACACTACATTTCGTTCCTTCATACATAGTTTTTTTTCCAGATTAATAAACTTTATGGGGATTCCGTAATGACTCAGCAACTTCCAAAGCATTCTTCTGTCTAAACTATCAAATGCCTTTTCGTAATCTATGAATCCAATATAAAATGGGGATTTTAGTTCTAAACTTTGTTCAACTATTATACGTAGAGTAGTTATTTGATCAGCACATGATCTGTTCTTCCTAAAACCTGCTTGTTCATCTCTCAAATGTTTCTCTATGGCCTCTTTTAGTCTCTCCAGAATGATTCTGCTTAATATTTTTCCTGGCACTGATAGTAGCATAATTCCCCTATAATTTGTGCACTCCTGTAAACTTCCTTTCTTTGGTAGATTGATCATATTACCTTCTTTCCAGTCTTTAGGTATTTCTTCTCTCTCCCAAATTTTATCTAATAGATTATGTAGCATCTTGGTAGAGGTGTTAATATCTGCTTTGATGGCTTCCGAATGGATTTCATCTGGTCCTGTGCCTTTAATATTTTTTAATAGTTTGATGGCTTTCATTATTTCTTCTTTGCTTGGTTTTCCACAGTTAACGTGTAACTCTTCTTCTGCTGGTAGTATATATGGAGGATTATTTGAGCCGGGTCTATTCAAAAGTTCTTCAAAGTGCTCTTTCCATCTCTCCATTTGTTTCCTTATATTACTAAGCAGATTTCCTTTCTTATCTTTAATAAAGGCATTGATCTGTTTGTATTTTCCACTTAATTTCTTTGTGCTGTTGTACAGTTCTTTCATATTCCCTTTATTTGCTGCTTCTTCTGCCTCTTTAGCTAGTTCATCTATATATTTCCTCTTATCCCTTTTAATGCATCTTCTCACTTCTTTGTTCACCTCTGTGTAATCTTCCTGTGTCTTGGCTTTATTACTTCTCGTTTTGCTTTTATTTATGTCGCTTTCTTGTTCTTTCTTTCTTTAATTTTATCCAGGGTCTCTGCTGTCATCCATGCCTTATTCTGGCGTTCCCTTTTCCCTAGTATTTCTTCACATGTCTCTTTCCTTATATCTTTTACCTGTTTCCAATGATCCTCTATATTTATTGTATTTTCTAGTTGTTGGAGGACTTGGTATTTGTTTGATATTGTGACTGCGAATTTATCTTTAATTCCTTGTTCTTTAAGAAACCCTACATTGAAATACTTTCTACCCTTATTCGTTGTAGTATATCTTTTTAGTTTAATTTTAAGTTTGGCTATCAGAAGATGATGACCAGAATCAGCCCCTCTATATACTTTACATCCTGTAAGGATGACTTAAGCTTACTATTAATACATATGTGATCAGTTTGATTTTCCGTTCTATGATCTGGTGACACCCATGTAGCTTTTTGTATTCTTTTATGTTGGAATATTGTTCCGCCTATGGCTCACTTGATTAAGGGTGCAGAAATTCACAAATATCTCTCCATTCTCGTTTATATCTCCAAGTCCATGTTTTCCCATAATCTCTTCGAAGTCTCTATCTCTAACTGACGTTAACTATTGTATCGTATCTCTAACTGATGCTAATTATTGTATCTTATTTCTAACTGATGCTAATTATTGCATCTTATCTCTAACTGACGTTAATTATTGTATCTTATCTCTAACTGACGTTAATTATTGTATCTTATCTTTAACGATGCTAATTATTGCATCTCATCTCTAACTGACGTTAATTATTGTAACTTATCTCTAACTGATGTTAATTATTGCATCTTATCTCTAACTGACGTTAATTATTGCATCTTATCTCTAACTGACGTTAATTATTGTATCTTATCTCTAACTGATGTTAATTATTGCATCTTATCTCTAACTGATGCTAATTATTGCATCTTATCTCTAACTGACGTTAATTATTGCATCTTATCTCTAACTGACGTTAATTATTGTATCATATCTCTAACTGATGTTAATTATTTTATCTTATCTCTAACTGACGTTAATTATTGTATCATATTTCTAACTGACGTTAATTATTGTATCTTATCTCTAACGATGCTAATTATTGCATCTCATCTCTAACTGACGTTAATTATTGTAACTTATCTCTAACTGATGTTAATTATTGCATCTTATCTCTAACTGACGTTAATTATTGTATCATATCTCTAACTGACGTTAATTATTGTATCTTATCTCTAACTGACGTTAATTATTGCATCTTTGTCTCTAACCAAGTTAATTATTGTATCTTATCTCTAACTGATGCTAATTATTGCATCTTTGTCTCTAACTGACGTTAATTATTGTATCTTATCTCTAACTGATGCTAATTATTGCATCTTATCTCTAAATGACGTTAATTATTGTATCTTATCTCTAACTGATGCTAATTCTTGCATCTCATCTCTAACTGATGCTAATTATTGTATCTATGTCTAACTGACGTTAATTATTGCATATTATCTCTAACTGACGTTAATTATTGTAACATATCTCTAACTGACGTTAATTATTGTATCTTATCTCTAACTGACGTTAATTATTGCATCTTTGTCTCCAACCAAGTTAATTATAACATTCTTATCTGTAACTGACGTTTGCGTGGGACCGTCTTTACTTTTGGGCAATCTAGACAACTCCCTATGGTTGTAACCGTGAAAGACTCACAGTTTAAAATGAAGCTAATTGCTTAGACTCCCCAGCTACAGATTAACTTTGGTTGAGTATCGCTTCCAAAATTAGTTTCATTGGTATGTACAATATGTGGTTGATGGGTAAAGATATACAGACAGTAAGGAGGGAGGTAGACAGATTTACAGGCTGGTAGGTAGGTAGATAGATAGGTAGGTAAGTAGGTAGGTAGGTAGGTGGGTAGGTAGGTAGGTAGGTAGATAAATAGGCGATTGGGTAGATGGATCAGTGGATGGATGATGGATAGATATATAGATACATGGATGGGTGAATGGAGGGACATAGAGACAGACTTGTCTGATTTAAAATAGAAATATGGGTGAATTAAAATAGGCATCTGGGTGAATTAAAATAGAATATGAGTGAAATAAAATAGACATCCGGATGAATTAAAATAGAAATCTGGGTGAATTAAAACAGACATCCGGACGAATTAAAATAGAAATCTGGGTGAATTAAAATAGACATCCGGATGAATTAAAATAGAAATCTGGGTGAATTAAAATAAACATCCGGATGAATTAAAATATAAATCTAGGTGAATTAAAATAGACATCCGGACGAATTAAAATATAAATCTAGGTGAATTAAAATAGACATATGGGTGAATTAAAATACATATCTGGGTGACTTAAAATAGACATCCGGATGAAATTAAAATATAAATCTGAGGGAATTAAATATATATATCTGGGTGAATTAAAATAGAAATCTGAGCGAATTAAAATAAATATCTGAGTGAATTAAATATATATATATAATATATATATATATATATATATATATGGGTGAATTAAAATAGAAATCTGAGCGAATTAAAATAAATATCTGAGTGAATTAAGATAGATATCTGGAGGAATTAAAACAGAAAGCATCACATAACATATCCAATTTTTAGATACTCTCTCTGCTATCATTTAGATATATTTGTTGTTGATATTTGATTTTTTTTAACTATCATTAAGGCATCACTCCCATCTCATGGGCTCTGCCAGGGGAGGTGGGGAGGGGGTGGTCGGAGGGGTTTATGACTGGAAAATAAAGCGCATGTGTCCAGTGAAGTCGTCACGAGTTGCACCGGTCAGAGTTTACATTTCGTACTGAAGATAATAAAAACAAACTTTTCTACCAAACTCGAAGCCCCAGAACCAGATTCGAACCCACCGAATCAGATGCAAACCTTCCAAACCAGACTCGAACCCACAGAACCAGATACGAATCCTCTAAACCAGATTCGAACCCTCTGAACCAGATTCGAACCCTAGAACCAGATACAAACCCCCAAAAGCAGATTCAAACCCCCAGAACTAGATTAAACCCTAGGAACCAGATTGGAACCCCAGAACCAGATTAAAACCCTAGAATCAGATTCAAGCCCCCCGAACCAGATTAAACCCTCGGAACCAGACACAAACCCCAAAAACCAGATTCAAGCCCCCGAAACCAATTACCCCCCCCCCCCCCCCCCCCCCCCCCCCCCCGATACCAGATTCAAATCCCCGCTCGTCTAAAAAAAAGTAATTTCCTCTTCTTCCTCAAATCCTCTTTTACCCCTTCTGATGCCCAAGAAAAGTTATGTGGTTTAAATTATTGGCAATTGATGTAGCTTTTCTTTGATGGTGTCTGTCCATCTTACTCAGGGTCTGCTTCTGACTATTCTACATTCTCCTTATTTAATATATGCTTTGTATGGTAAGGAATTGCGTGGCATTCTTTCTCAATGGGCAAACTATATTGTTTTTTTTGTTTCTGTATGTAGTTAGGATGTGAATCATGGACAATAAGACAACAGACAATAAAATCATTGGAGTCTGTAGAAATGTGGTTTTATAGAAGAATGTTGAGAATACCAAGGACAGCTAAGAAGAGTAGTGAGAACGTTCTGAAAGAGGCCAAAGCAAAAAGAGAGTTAATTTCCAATATTAGGAAGAAACAATCATAATTTTTTGGCCATGTAATGAGAAGAGAACAACTGGAATATATTGTAACAACTGGGAAAATTGAGGGACGAATAGATAGAGGGAAGCAAAGAGAAAAGATGCCAGACAGCTTACGATAATGGCTTGGCAGAAGGTCAACAACAGAAATGATAAATAACTGTCGAGATCGAAAGTTGTGGAGAGACATGAACACCTACGCAAGCAGGCCCGGTACTTGATGATGATGATGTACTTTAGGATTGGTTCAATGTCCATTCTTCCTGTTATAACAATCAT
The DNA here is from genome assembly GCA_032433765.1 of Megaustenia siamemsis. Taxonomy (NCBI): domain Eukaryota; kingdom Metazoa; phylum Mollusca; class Gastropoda; order Stylommatophora; family Ariophantidae; genus Megaustenia; species Megaustenia siamemsis. Next base: position 57,554,648 of record JAVIAB010000106.1, read on the forward strand.
ATCGTTAATACGACCACACCGGTAGTACGAATGGGAACTGATGAGGTGACCAGGGGCAAGTTGATGACATAAATCGGAGTTAAATTGATCGCAGCCTGTGTTTTCGGGACCACGTCAACCATGTGATAAAATTCCGCAAAGGATTAGCCGCCTTGAAGGTCATGGCAGCTGCCAACGAGCAGATGCTACTTACTATTATGTTCCAGGGAGTAGTCCTCGCACCAATCGAGTATATGCCCTGGCAATTCTTACTGTCAGGACGACTCAAATTGATATGCTGGAGAAAAAACAAAATGAAGCAATGCGCATTATCTTGGGATGTACAAGGGACTCTCCCTGTGTAGCAATGAGGTATCTTCTTGACTCTCCAACCATGGATGACAGAATCAAGCGCACGAGCATTCCTGCGGAATCTGGAGAGCACGAGCATACCTGAAGATTAGTACAGATAAATAGCATCCATTGCACCACGTGCTCAACACAGGGAAAGGCGCCAGGCTAAAAAGAGGCAGATCATGAGTGGGTTGAGCAGATGATGTCATCAAACAGGTCTGTGGGCTTACCAATATCAGCGTTTGGTGAGGAGTGGATACCGGTGCCTACGGCGTTGAAGGGGACTTTATCATGTATTGTCACACTCGACAGGAAAAGTAGGGACCAGAACCCGGTCGTGGTTAATGCTGAGGACAACGGTCTCATTTGAGATAACACCGATGAGAAAGATGCAGTCATCTATACAGACGGATCTGTAAGACGACACCAAAGAAGTGCATGGGCATTTACAGCACGCTCGGCAGGCAGAATAGTCAAAGAAGACAGTGGTGCATACGTCATGATCACGAGTAGCATGCCAATGGAGGTGATGGCAGTGACCAAGGCTTTCAAATGGTTTGAGTCACAAGACTACACCCACGCATGTGTACTGAGTGATTCGATGAGCATGATAAAAAAAGTGGAGGCGGGCTCTGTACGCATGCAATGGGTAGAGTCGTTGCAGAAATCCAAAATACGTAAGGTCACCTTTGTCTTTACCCTGGACATGCGGGAGTACGGGGAAATGAAAGACCGGGCAGGTTGGCTAGCTGCGCTGTCGTTGAGGACGGGCAACCAATGGATCGGGCGGACATCATCAATGCCCTCCGAGATGTGGGAAGAGCACAGGACTTCGACAAACACAGATCCACGTCACTTCTTCGGATGATGGAAATGGGAGTTAAGATGGGCACAGCCAGAAATGAGAAACTTAGTGGCCGTGTAAGAAGACTTATCAACAAACATAGAACTGGAGTTGTCAGTCGCTGGACACTGAGGGAATTGCTGAGGAAGGGATCTGAGCACCTATGGACATGTCGGAGTGCAATGATGATGACCCGCAAATAACTCAATAATTCTTCCTGTTATAACAGAATCCATGATTCTGTCTCTTCTGGTCAGTCTAAGTGCTTTTCTCAGACATCTCATTTCTATGGTGGCAACCTTCATCATCATCATCGAGTGCCTTCTCCGCAACGCAGGTTGGCTACCATGGATCGCCATTCTACTCTGTTTCTTGCTTTGATGGTGCAGGCTGTCATAGATTGACTTGTCCATCTTTTGATGTTACTCGTCCATGTTAGTCTTGGTCTGCCTCAGCCTCTTTTACCTTGTATTTTCCTTCTAATATTACTTTTAGTAGGCTGTTGTGTCTTTTAACATGCCCAACAAATTTCATTTGTCTTGTCTTAATTGTATTTAGTAGATCTCTTTTTATTTTCAGTTGTTTTAAAACTTCATCGTTTGTTATCTTTTCTTTCCATCCAATTCTATCTATTCTTCTATAAATCCGGGAGCCGCGATAGCTCAGTGGTTAGTGAACTGGACTACCACGGACAAGGGGTAGGGTTCGATCCAACCGACGGTTTCCGGGTTCACCCAGCCTTTAATGGGTACCGGATTTTTTCTAGGAAAGTAAAGCAGCACGGGCGTAATACTGACCACATTACCCCAACAATCATGTGCTGAAGGTCTGTAAAATATATGGTCACTAAACACCATATTTCCCTAAACGCCACTTGGCGTGACGGGGCTACTTTACTTTTTTACTTACTTCTATAAATCCACAATCTAAGGTGGCAACATTAGTTCCATGTTTAGTCGGGAGTGTCATTGCAAAAGAAGGTTAAACAAATAGCAGTTCTGCATTAATAATCTTCGACAAGTTGTAGGAACTAAAGTAATATGTTCAATGATTCTTTCATTCTTGAATTTAAGACAACCGTAGGAAGCGGAACGCACGGAGACCATTTAACAATTCACTTTTTCATTGGGTGCCGTCTTCTCATCAAAGGTTGGCTACAATTGAGCATCATTCATTGGTTGGGCCAGTCTCAATATCAAAGGTTGGCTACCATGGAGCATCATTCATTGGTTGGGCCCGTCTCCATATCAAAGGTTGGCTACCATGAAGCATCATTCATTCATTGGGTCCGTCTCCACATCAAAGGTTGGCTACCATGGAGCCTCATTCATTCATTGAGTCCGTCTGCATATCAAAGGTTGGCTATCGTATTTCGTCATTCATTCATTGGGTGCCGTCTTCACATCAAAGGTTGGCAACCATGGAGCATCATTCAAACATTGGGTACCATCTCCCCATCAAAGGTTGACTACCATGGAGAATCATACATTCATTCATTGAGTCCGTCTCCACATCAAAGGTTGGCTACCGTGGAACATCATTCATTCATTGAGTACTGTCTCCTCATCAAAGGTTTGCTACCATGGAGCATCATTCATTCATTGGGTCGGTCTCAACATCAAAGGTTGGCTACCGTGGAGCATCATTCATTCATTGGGTCCGTCTCCTCATCAAAGGTTTGCTACCATGGAGCATCATTCATTCATTAGGTCCGTCTCCACAACAAAGGTTGGCTACAATGAAGCATCATTCATTCATTGGGTCCGTCTCCACATCAAAGGTTGGCTACCATGGAGCATCATTCATTCATTGGGTACCGTCTCCCCATCAAAGGTTGGCTACCATGAAGCGTCATTCATTCATTCATTGGGTCCGTCTCCACATCAAAGGTTGGCTACCATGGAGCATCATTAATTCATTGGGTACCGTCTCCCCATCAAAGGTTGGCTACCATGGAGCATCATTCATTCATTGGGTCCGTCTCCACATCAAAGGTTGGCTACCATGGAGCATCATTAATTCATTGGGCCCGTCTCCACATCAAAGGTTGGCTACCATGGGGGCATCATTCGTTCATTGGGTCTGTCTCCACATCAAAGGTTGGCTACCATGGAGCATCATTCATTCATTGGGTGCCGTCTCCACATCAAAGGTTGGCTACGATGGAGCATCATTCATTATTTGGGTCCGTCTCCACATCAAAGGTTAGCTACCATGGAGCATCATTCATTCATTGGGTGCCGTCTCCACATCAAAGGTTGGCTACCATAGAGCATCATTCATTCATTGGGTCCGTCTACACACTAAAGGTTGGCTACCATGGAGCATCATTCATTCATTGGGTCCGTCTCCACATCAAAGGTTGGCTACCATGGAACATCATTCATTCATTGGGTCCGTCTCCACATCAACGGTTGGCTACCAAGAAGCATCATTCATTCATTGGGTCCGTCTCAACATCAAAGGTTGGCTACCAAGAAGCATCATTCATTCATTGGGTGCCGTCTTCACATCAAAGGTTGGTTACCATGGAGCATCATTCGTTCATTGGGTCCATCTCCACATCAAAGGTTGGCTATCATGGAGCATTATTCATTCATTGGGTGCCGTCTCCACATCAAAGGTTGGCTACCATGGAGCATCATTCATTAATTGGGTCCGTCTCAACATCAAAGGTTGGCTACCATGGAGCATCATTCATTCATTGGGTGGCGTCTCAACATCAAAGGTGGCTACCATGGAGCATCATTCATTCAATGGGTGCCGTCTCCACATCAAAGGTTGGCTACCATGGAGCATCATTCATTCATTGGGTCCGTCTCCACATCAAAGGTTGGCTACCATGGAGCATCATTCATTCATTGGGCCCGTCTCCACATCAAAGGTTGGCTACCATGGAGCATCATTCATTCATTGGGTCCGTCTCAACATCAAAGGTTGGCTACCATGGAGCATCATTCATTCATTGGGTCCGTCTCCACATCAAAGGTTGGCTACCATGGAGCATCATTCATTCATTGGTTCCGTCTCCACATCAAAGGTTGGCTACCATGGAGCATCATTCATTAATTTCTGTCCGTCTCCACATCAAAGGTTGGCTACCATGGAGCATCATTCATTCATTGGGTCCGTCTCCACATCAAAGGTTGGCTACCATGGAGCATCATTCATTCATTGGCCCGTCTCAACATCAAAGGTTGGCTACCATGGAGCATCATTCATTCATTGGGTGCCGTCTCAACATCAAAGGTTGGCTACCATGGAGCATCATTCATTCAATGGGTGCCGTCTCCACATCAAAGGTTGGCTACCATGGAGCATCATTCATTCATTGGGTCCGTCTCCACATCAAAGGTTGGCTACCATGGAGCATCATTCATTCATTGGTTCCGTCTCCACATCAAAGGTTGGCTACCATGGAGCATCATTCATTAATTTCTGTCCGTCTCCACATCAAAGGTTGGCTACCATGGAGCATCATTCATTCATTGGGTCCGTCTCCACATCAAAGGTTGGCTACCATGGAGCATCATTCATTCATTGGTTCCGTCTCCACATCAAAGGTTGGCTACCATGGAGCATCATTCATTAATTTCTGTCCGTCTCCACATCAAAGGTTGGCTACCATGGAGCATCATTCATTCATTGGGTCCGTCTCCACATCAAAGGTTGGCTACCATGGAGCATCATTCATTCATTGGGCCCGTCTCCACATCAAAGGTTGGCTACCATGGAGCATCATTCATTCATTGGGCCCGTCTCCACATCAAAGGTTGGCTACCATGGAGCATCATTCATTCATTGGGTCCGTCTCCACATCAAAGGTTGGCTACCATGGAGCATCATTCATTCATTTCTGTCCGTCTCCACATCAAAGGTTGGCTACCGTAGATCGTCATTCATTCATTGGGCCTGTCTCCACATAAGACGCCGGTTCAAGTCTCGTACTTTACCTTTACTTACCTTTAGATCGCTACCCAATGAGGCACGAGTCTCCTAGTCTGAGAAATCACTGATTGAAGTGAATGAGAGAATTGTTTTGACTGCGCGGTTTAAAAATTCTGTCCTAATTGGTGACATGAGATTCATGGTTATTATATGCCGCGCCGCCCTAATGTGCACGATCATGGATTTCCATATATTGTATAAAACAAAATTGTCTATTAATATTTGTTTGTTATCATTCGGTGTTATGAAATGTTTGTTAATAACTATATCTGTTTGTTGTTTAGTCTAATCTTTCAATAACCATATCTCTTTGTTGGTCATTCTAATCTTTCAATGCACATTTTTTCACTTTGATATTAAGGTTGTGGAGTCAGTAATAATTGTAATTAAAAATTCCTTTTTTATTCATTTATTTTTTGTTTAGATTGTTAGTATTAAAAAAAAGACAGGGTGCTTGCAGGAGGATGGAATATGAGTGAGAAATGAGCTTGCACTGCGGAGGAGGAGATATGAAAGAGTAGGATGTTTGCCGTGGGAGGAATACGAAGGGAGAAGGGATATGAAGGAGTAGTAAGTTTGCTGTGGGAAGGAATATGACAGAGGAAGGATTGTGAAGGAGTGGTTAGTTTGATGCGAGAAGAAATATGAGGGGAGAAGAAATATGAGGGAGAAGAAATATGAAGAAATAACACGTTTGCTGTGAGAAAGAATAGAGGAGAAGGAATATGAATGAAGAAAGAGTATGAAAGGAGAAGGAATATGATGTGAAAAGGAATATGGAGGATTAGTAAGTTTGTTCTGGGAATGAATTTGAGAACAGAAGGGATATTGATTATTAGTGAGCATACTGTTGTGGGAAGTATGAAGGGATATTGATTATTTGTGAGCATACTGTGTGGGAAGTATGAAGGGATATTGATTATTTGTGAGCATACTGTTGTGGGAAGTATGAAGGGATATTGATTATTTGTGAGCATACTGTTGTGGGAAGTATGAAGGGATAGTGATTACGCCGAGGGAGGGAATGTGAGGAGAACAGAGTGAGAGAAAGAGAATGACAGAGGGGAAGCATGGAGATTAAAAAGCAGATGATGGAAATACGACGTAGAGATTATAATATTGGGGAGCATGAGGTGGTAGGTGTACATGGCAGCATGTGAGGTGGAAGATAGAATTGGCAGTATGTGAGGTGGATGGTAAAATTGGCAGTATGTGAGGTGGATGGTAAAATTGGCAGTGTGTGAGGTGGATGGTAGAATTGGCAGTGTGTGAGGTGGATGGTAGAATTGGCAGTGTGTGAGGTGGATGGTAGAATTGGCAGTATGTGAGGTGGATGGTAAAATTGGCAGTGTGTGAGGTGGATGGTAGAATTGGCAGTATGTGAGGTGGAAGATAAAATTGGCAGTATGTGAGGTGGATGGTAGAATTGGCAGTATGTGAGGTGGATGGTAGAATTAGCAGTATGTGAGGTGGAAGATAAAATTGGCAGTATGTGAGGCGGATGGTAGAATTGGCAGTATGTGAGGTGGATGGTAGAATTGGCAGTATGTGTAGTGGATGGTAGAATTTATCAGTGTGTGAGGTGGATGGTAGAATTGGTAGTATGTGTAGTGGATGGTAGAATTGGCAGTATGTGAGGCGGATGGTAGAATTGGCAGTATGTGAGGCGGATGGTAGAATTGGCAGTGTGTGTAGTGGATGGTAGAATTTATCAGTGTGTGAGGTGGATGGTAGAATTGGTAGTATGTGAGGTGGATGGTAGAATTGGCAGTATGTGTAGTGGATGGTAGAATTGGCAGTATGTGTAGTGGATGGTAGAATTTATCAGTGTGTGAGGTGGATGGTAGAATTGGCAGTATGTGAGGTGGATGGTAGAATTGGCAGTATGTGTAGTGGATGGTAGAATTGGCAGTATGTGTAGTGGATGGTAGAATTTATCAGTGTGTGAGGTGGATGGTAGAATTGGCAGTATGTGAGGTGGATGGTAGAATTGGCAGTATGTGACGTGGATGGTACAAATTGGCAGTATGTGACGTGGATGGTAAAATTGGCAGTATGTGAGGTGAAAGGTACAATTGGCAGTATGTGAGGTGGATGGTAAAATTGGCAGTGTGTGACGTGGATGGTAAAATTGGCAGTATGTGAGGTGAAAGGTAAAATTGGCAGTATGTGACGTGGATGGTAGAATTGGCAGTATGTGACGTGGATGGTAAAATTGGCAGTATGTGAGGTGGATGGTAAAATTGGCAGTATGTGAGGTGGATGGTAGAATTGGCAGTATGTGAGGTGAAAGGTAAAATTGGCAGTATGTGAGGTGGATGGTAAAATTGGCAGTATGTGACGTGGATGGTAAAATTGGCAGTATGTGAGGTGAAAGGTAAAATTGGCAGTATGTGACGTGGATGGTAAAATTGGCAGTATGTGACGTGGATGGTAAAATTGGCAGTGTGTGAGGTGGATGGTAAAATTGGCAGTATGTGAGGTGGATGGTAAAATTGGCAGTATGTGAGGTGCATGGTAGAATTGGCAGTATGTGAGGTGGATGGTAAAATTGGCAGTATGTGAGGTGGATGGTAAAATTGGCAGTATGTGAGGTGGATGGTAGAATTGGCAGTATGTGAGGTGCATGGTAGAATTGGCAGTATGTGAGGTGGATGGTAAAATTGGCAGTATGTGAGGTGGATGGTAGAATTGGCAGTATGTGAGGTGGATGGTAGAATTGGCAGTATGTGTAGTGGATGGTAGAATTGGCAGTATGTGTAGTGGATGGTAGAATTTATCAGTGTGTGAGGTGGATGGTAGAATTGGCAGTATGTGAGGTGGATGGTAGAATTGGCAGTATGTGACGTGGATGGTACAAATTGGCAGTATGTGACGTGGATGGTAAATTGGCAGTATGTGTAGTGGATGGTAGAATTTATCAGTGTGTGAGGTGGATGGTAGAATTGGTAGTATGTGTAGTGGATGGTAGAATTGGCAGTATGTGAGGCGGATGGTAGAATTGGCAGTATGTGAGGCGGATGGTAGAATTGGCAGTGTGTGTAGTGGATGGTAGAATTTATCAGTGTGTGAGGTGGATGGTAGAATTGGTAGTATGTGAGGTGGATGGTAGAATTGGCAGTATGTGAGGTGAAAGGTAAAATTGGCAGTATGTGAGGTGGATGGTAAAATTGGCAGTATGTGACGTGGATGGTAAAATTGGCAGTATGTGAGGTGAAAGGTAAAATTGGCAGTATGTGACGTGGATGGTAAAATTGGCAGTATGTGACGTGGATGGTAAAATTGGCAGTGTGTGAGGTGGATGGTAAAATTGGCAGTATGTGAGGTGGATGGTAAAATTGGCAGTATGTGAGGTGCATGGTAGAATTGGCAGTATGTGAGGTGGATGGTAAAATTGGCAGTATGTGAGGTGGATGGTAAAATTGGCAGTATGTGAGGTGGATGGTAGAATTGGCAGTGTGTGAGGTGGATGTAGAATTGGCAGTATGTGAGGTGGATGGTAGAATTGGCAGTATGTGAGGTGGATGGTAAAATTGGCAGTATGTGAGGTGGATGGTAGAATTGGCAGTATGTGAGGTGGATGGTAGAATTGACAGTGTGTAAGGTGGAAGATAGAATTGGTAGTGTGTGAGGTGGAAGGTAGAATTGGCAGTATGTGAGGTGGAAGATAGAATTGGCAGTGTGTGAGGTGGGTGGTAGAATTGGCAGTGTGTGAGGTGGAAGGTAGAACTGGTAGTGTGTGCGGTGGATGGTAGAATTGGCAGTGCATAAAGTGGAATGTAGAAATGCCAGTGTATGAGCGGAATGTAGAATTGGAAGTGTGTGAGGTGAAAGGTAGAATTGGCAGTGCATAAAGTGGAATGTAGAATTGGCAGTGCGTGAGGTGGAAGGTAGAAATAGCAGTGTATGAGGCGGAAGGTAGAATTGGCAGTGTGTATTTTACCTGCAGAGACGCGGGAGGTTAAGTGGTTAGTGCGTTAGCGACTGAAAAATGGTCCTAGTTTAATTCCCATAAGTAGTGAATTTGTTTCCTTCAACAGGTTTGGGTACGTCTAGTCTCTGAAAATAGGTACCATAGATATTTTTACACTAAAGGAAAACTTAGCATTTTTTACTTTTCTTTACCTTCATTTTTGTTCTACAATATAAGAATGGAATGGAAGGTTGGAAATGGTAAAGGACACATTGTAAAATGCTTTATTTTCTCTTTTTTTTTGCAGGCAATATTGAAATAAAAGTTGTTAAAGGACACAAATAAGACATGGGGTGTATATTGTTACCAGATAATTTTAAGAATAATTGCGAACAAGTCTGGCAATAAAGGAAATGGGATAAAGCAACATAAATAAACTGAGGTAAGCAAATGACATAGTAATGATAGCAGAAAAGTGACAAGGTCTATTAGATGAATTGTGTTGGAAGAGAGCTAAAAGACCTGACTCTCAACATCAAAAAGACCGAAATTATGACAATAGAAAAAACCCAAGCCTTCAATAAACGTTGCGAGAATACCAGACACATTGGCCGACCACGAAAAAGATAAAATGACGAAATATTAGAAACACGAGGAAATATAACAGTAGCAGAGGCGAGCAGAAGAGTAAAAGACCGCAAATTATATCTCCCCTCGACGCTTAAAGACAAATGAGGAAGGAAAGAAGACGAAAAAGAAGAAGAAAGAACCCAAACACATAAGAATGTAGCGTAAGTCTAAATATAAAAATTCTGAAACAGTGCATAGATGCAAATACCTGGGATCAATTATATCATCAGATGGCCGACGCACTGCAGAAATTATAAGCAGAACAGGACAAGCAAAGACAGAATTCCATTGGATGAAAAACATCTTAGTAACAAATAATAGCCAATTAATGTTCTGTAGAAAATGTGTCCTGAAGTGCTTCATAGAACCTGTTCTACTCTATGGAAACAAGTCCTGGACGATAAGTAAGACAACACAAAGAACATTTGTATTGGCAGCTGGTTTATCAGAAGAATGGAACGAATTCCATGGATAGCAAAATTACAAATGAAGAATGTTTAAAAAGTGTTGGAGAAACCAAAAATACGGTCAGGATCATAATGAAAAGATAAGAATAATTTTGTTGGACATGTCTTGCGAAAAGAAGGAATTGAGAATACTATAACAACAGGCAGAATGAATTGAAAGTGAGGCAGAGACAAACCAGGAGAATAAAATATTGAACACGTATCCAAATGGAAGGCATAATAAAATATTACCGACTTAAATTATTACATGCATGAAGGACCGAGACGTGCAGAGAAATGATCGCCTAATCCAACCGGCATGGGATATGATTATGATGATGAAAGGACATCGTTATATTTTGTAATAAATCTGTAATATAAAATTCATATGGGGCGAGGGCGTAGATGAACGTCAACAGCTTGGCTGAAAGCTGACAGCGACTCTTAGCGGACATCTTCCGTTAGTGTCAACGAACAACAGTCCTGACCCAGACCTTAGTCCACCTCCAAGTAGTGTCCCTGGACACAGACTAACGAGTTGGGCCAAGTAGGAGGAATAGAAGAGAAAGATGACTCGGATAGGGCTGATCTTGCGAAGTGATATTAACTAGCGACACGACGCTTTTACCGCATACAAACGACCCTTTAAGGATGGACGCTGAAGAGGAGTAATCATCACGGTAGGTTGAGAGAAAAAAGGCTATGTATGAAAGTGTTCCTTGTTGCAGTTTCCTCAAAGTCCAAGTCCGGCTTGTTGCAGAAGCTGCTGAGTTAAGTGCTCTGTGCACACCGTGAGCTGTGTGTTTCAACCGTTTTGACCATGTTTCGATATTCCAATTGCTTACGATGAATGGTGATATCGTATGGCAGGGAGCAGTTGGCTGTGTTCACTTTCTGTGCGGTTTCGCCTTATGTCTTTTGGCGTGTGCTGAGACTTCTATGATGGGGACTACAACTACATTTCTTGTTTAGGAGATGAGTTAGTAATTCGGATGATTCCACTGGCACGGGCGGTTGATCAATTATGGATTTTAATTCGTTTGCAGTGATACCGGGGCCTTCCATAACCAAAGAACCAGAGAAACTATGAGAGAAAAAAAAGAAGTACAAGATGTTGTTCTTATATATTCGAACTAATTAAAAGAATGGCCCGCATAAAAGTGTAAGAATTACATCTCTTTCGTGAGTGTTTAGGGAAGATAAATTTATTGATGCAAACAGAAGGTCAGAAATGAAAAATAAGGAAATAAAAAATGTCATAAACACCAGGTATCACATTCGCTGTCTAAAGGCTATTTCTGTAATGGAATTTACCACTAAACACTCCAGAATATATCTACATATTTGTCAGGTGACCCCTGTGACGTCACTGCACACTAACATTTCATTAACAACAACCGTGATGTGTGGGCGCCCTCAGCCACGTGACAGGTATAAGCTGAGTGGAGCGTCAGGCATGTTGCGCTACTCAGTGTCGCAACAATTAAGCGCCAAGCACACATACATACACACACACAGACAAACCACACTCACACATACAGACACAAACATACTCATACACACACTCCCGTTCAGACACAGACACATATACACACTCACACACAGACTCACACACACAGACACAGCCACACACACTCCACACACAAACACGCACCCCACCATACACACAAACACACACACAAACACCCCCCCACACACACACAAACACATACACATTCAATACACATTTCCCGTTAATGTCTCACACAAAGGAACGTTCTCCTATTCAAATTTTCTTGAAATATCTTCATTGGCGCTAAAATTATTGAGGAAATCCCGGGTTTGCAAGCGAGCGAGATGATCCGTATAACACCATCACATATATTTGGGACAGTGGATTCATTGATACAAAAACGACACTCAGAAATAATTGTGTCTGTGTGTGTGTGTGATTACCCTTTCGGGTCGAATACGGCGCATAGGGCAAAAGTCATGTTTTTCTATATCTGACGGCATTCGCTACCTATTTTTAGTTCTTGGTTGTTTCTAAGACCCATAGCTGTGCTCTCATTGACGATGGTTCTGCACAGAGTTTCGTCTTCATCGTTTTCTGTTAGGAACCAGTAGTGGGGTGTGATATACACTCCAAGAAATGGTGGCAGCTTTACAAAAAAAGGAACACAACAAAATACTGACGTTTCGGCCTGCGGCCTTCTTCAGAAGACAGGGACAACGACAACAAATCGTGTGGCACGAATATCTATAGCTACATGTCGGATGATAAGGACAAGATTTAGGGTTCGATCCCAACCGACGGCTTCCGGGTTCACCCCAGGGTTTAATGGGTACCGGATTTTTTTCTGGATAAGTAAAGCGGCACGGGCGTAATACCGACCACATTACCCCAAAAGTCATGTTCCGAAGGTCTGTAAAATATATGGTCACTAACACCATATTCCCTATACGCCACTTGGCGTGACGGGGCACTTTACTTTTTTTTTACATGTCGGATGATAGGGAACGAAGAGACTAACTACCAGCTTTACCGCAGCACTGCAATTAGTTGCCTTACTCAATGTATACCGCTGCTACTTTAAGTTTGTTTAACATCATCCATCTCTTTGTGCTTTAGTTAGACTCATCACCACGGCTCTTTGTTCTCTATCATCCGACATGTAGCTATAGATATATGTGCCTCGCCGTATGTTGTCGTTGTCCCCGAATTCTGAAGAAGGCAGCTGGCCGAAACGTCAGTATTTTGTTGTGTTCCTTTTTTGTAAAGCTGCCACAATACCTTGGAGTGTATACCACACCCGCTCCTTGCTACTAGCTTTACCCACAGCACTGCAATTAGTTACCTGCTTCCTACTCGTTTTCTGTTACCTTCAGGTCTCTATATAAGGGCTTGATGAAGTAGCCATCTAACGTCTATTCTGAAAACGTAGCCAAGGTAATTCCATTTGTTTTCCAGTTTCAAAGTAAAAGTAAAGAGCCCCCGTCACGCCAAGTAACGTATAGGGAATATGGTGTTAGTGACCATAAATTTTACAGACCTTCAGCACATGATTTTGGGGTAATGTGGTCGGTATTACGCCCGTGCCGTTTTACTTTCCCAGAAAAAAATCTGGTACACATTTAAGGCTGGGTGAACCCGGAAGCCGTCGGTTGGATCGAAGCCTACTCTTGTCCTTTTAGTTTTCCGGTTTCAAGATGGAGATATTTTTTTTTTTCTAGCTTAGCCGTGTCTGTTGATGGACGGCTTAACAATTCGTCATCATGAATCATCCATTGTTATAGATATAGAATTATTAGTACTTCTTAAAAAGAATATTACACAGACAAAAATATTACACGTACATCATCAATTGCAAAAAAAATTTTAAGAAAAAATATCTTCAATGCACAGAAATGCACCATTAATGTAACAAACAGTCACTTACAATCAAGAAAGATAACTTCCAGTAACAATTTACTTTGCAGCTCGACAAAAATAAGCGCGCGCATTACTTACATCAATGCTTCATTAGACAGATAAAATAATGCCGTATTAACCAAGCTAAGCGACATCTGCCCTAGAACGATGTCATTTAGATTATACTTTAGCAAGGGCTCGGGAAGCACACACACAAAAAAACTAGATGAAACGTTTCTAACGGAATTAACATATAATATTTTCAAGAATATACAATAACACATACTCTGATCTCCTTCTTCCTGTTTCTGTCACATAAACACCAAGCACACACACATATATACATTTCAATTATTCTCAAATGATCCGTGTCGCAGCACACTTGTTAAAAACTGCAATAACAAATAGTTCGCTCTCTGTAAAATAAATTAATAAACACAGGCATCTAAACTCAAAAGTAAAGCAAGAAACACAAGAGTCAGATTCAAATTAACTAGCCATTAAAAATTAACGCGAGTAACACCACTGTCAAATCCAAATTAATCCGCCTTTTTGAAAAAGTAAAGCAAGAAACACTAACGTCTGGACTCAAAACTGGGCATCGCGATCTGGGGGAAGAGCATATCACTTGAGAGTCATGGCTCAAACTGGTCATCGGGGTCGGGGGTAAAGCAAATCACTTGAGAGTCATGACTCAAACTGGTCATCGGTGTCTGGGGTAAAAACAAATCACTTGAGTCATGACTCACACTGGTCATCGGTGTCCAGGGGTAATGCAAATCACTTGAGAGTCATGACTCAAACTGGTCATCGGTGTCCAGGGGTAAAGCAAATCACTTGAGAGTCATGACTCAAACTGGTCATTGGTGTCTGGGGTAAAGCAGATCACTTGAGAGTCATGACTCAAACTGGTCATCGGTGTCCAGGGGTAAAGCAAATCACTTGAGAGTCATGACTAAAATTGTCATTGGGTCTGGGGGTAAAGCAGATCACTTGAGAGTCATGACTTAAACTGGTCATCGGTGTCTGGGGGTAAAGAAGATCACTTGAGAGTCATGTCTAAAATTGGTCATCTGGGTCTGGGGTAAAGCAGATCACTTAAGTGTCATGACTTAAACTAGTCATTGGTGTCTGGGGGTAAAGCAAATTACTTGAGAGTCATGACTCAAACTAGTCATCGGGGTCAGCGGGTAAAGCAAATCACTTGAAAGTCATGACTCAAACTGGTCATCGAGGTCAGCGGGTAAAGCAAATCACTTGAAAGTCATGACTCAAACTAGTCATCGGGGTCAGCGGGTAAAGCAAATCACTTGAAAGTCATGACTCAAACTAGTCATCGGGGTCTGGAGGTAAAGCAAATCACTTGAGAGTCATGACTCAAACTGGTCATCGGGGTCTGGAGGTAAAGCAAATCACTTGAGAGTCATGACTCAAACTGGTCATCTCGGTCTGGGGTAAAACAAATCACTTGAGAGTCATGATTCAAAATGGTGATCTCGGTCTGGGGGTAAAGCAAATCACTTGAGAGTCATGACTCAAACTAGTCATCGGGGTCTGGGGGTAAGCAAATCACTTGAGAGTCATGACTCAAACTGGTCACAGGGGTCAGGGGGTAAAACAAATCACTTGAGAGTCATGACTCAAACTGGTCATCGGGGTCAGGGGGTAAAGCAAATCACTTGAGAGTCATGACTCAAACTGGTCACAGGGGTCAGGGGGTAAAACAAATCACTTGAGAGTCATGACTCAAACTGGTCATCGGGTCAGGGGGTAAAACAAATCACTTGAGAGTCATGACTAAAATTGGTCATCTGGGTCTTGAGGTAGAGCAGATCACTTACGAGTTATGACTCATACTGGTCATCTGGGTCTGTGGGTAAAGCAAATCACTTGAGAGTCATGACTCAAACTAGTCATCGGGGTCTGGAGGTAAAGCAAATCACTTTAGAGTCATGACTCAAAACTGGTCATCGGGGTCAGGGGTAAAACAAATCACTTGAGATTCATGACTAAAATTGGTCATCTGGGTCTTGAGGTAGAGCAGATCACTTACAAGTTATGACTCATACTGGTCATCGGGGTCTGTGGGTAAAGCAATCACTTGAGAGTCATGACTCAAACTGGTCATCGGGGTCTGGGGTAAAGTAATTCATTTGAGAGTCATGACTCAACTAGACATCGGGGTCAGCGGGTAAAGCAAATCACTTGAGAGTCATGACTCAAACTGGTCATCGGGGTCAGCGAGTAAAGCAAATCACTTGAGAGTCATGACTCAAACTAGTCATCGGGTCTGGAGGTAAAGCAAATCACTTGAGAGTCATGACTCAAACTGGTCATCGGAGTCAAGGGGTAAAACAAATCACTTGAGAGTCATGACTCAAGCTAGTCATCGGGATTCGGAGGTAAAGCAAATCACTTGAGAGTCATGACTCAAACTAGTCATCGGGGTCGTGGGTAAAGCAAATCACTTGAGAGTCATGACTCAAACTAGTCATCGGAGTCTGGAGGTAAAGCAAATCACTTGAGTGGCATGACTCAAACTGGTCATCGGGGTCAGGGGGTAAAGCAAATCACTTGAGAGTCATGACTCAAACTGGTCATCGGGGTCAGCGGGTAAAGCAAATCACTTGAGAGTCATGACTCAAACTAGTCATCGGGGTCTGGAGGTAAAGCAAATCACTGAGTGTCATGACTCAAACTAGTCGTCGGGGACTGGAGGTAAAGCAAATCACTTGAAAGTCATGACTCAAACTGGTCATCGGGTCAGGGGGTAAAGCAAATCACTTGAGAGTCATGACTCAAACTGGTCATCGGGGTCAGCGGGTAAAGCAAATCACTTGAGAGTCATGACTCAAACTAGTCATCGGGGTCTGGAGGTAAAGCAAATCACTTGAGTGTCATGACTCAAACTAGTCGTCGGGGTCTGGAGGTAAAGCAAATCACTTGAAAGTCATGACTCAAACTGGTCATCGGGGTCAGGGGGTAAAGCAAATCACTTTAGAGTCATGACTCAAACTGGTCATCGAGGTCTGGGGGTAAAGCAAATCACACGAGAGTCATGACTCAAACTGGTCATCGCGCTCTGGGGATAGAGCAAATCATGTGAGAGTTGTCGGCCATTTGAAAAGGTAAAGGATTTCCTGAAACAATTAAAAGTCGTTGGATAGTGGTGAAGCACGAGGCTACAGAAATCCGAGGCAATGGGCAAAGTTTTCTTCCTCGCTGAAGAATATGAGAACACTAAAGAGTGCAACACTTCAAGGTCAAGGTAGGACGTGACAGGGGCAAGAGGACGATCAAACTGGATACAATTACAATTGTTGTTTATCTGCAAAGCCAAAACAATCTTGAAAACCAGTCTTATTCGCAAAGCTCAAACATCAATTTTTGTTTATTGTTGAAGTTGATACTTGTAGTTGGTCGAAGGCCCCGGTATCACTATCTATCTATTGACCTTTCGAGCCGTAACCGGCCCATAGGGCGTAGACCAAGATACACCTTCTCCTATATGAATTTTTTGTTCTAGCAGTTTTCTTTTAAAGATATTTTATCAAATCTCGCCATCTGTCTCTGTTCTGTGCAAGCAGTTCTATCTCATTGAGGGAGCCGATTCCTGCTGCTCTTGCCTCTCTCATCAATGTTCTTCTCAGTGTCTCCCTGGGTCTTCCTCTTTTTCTTTTACCTGTTGTTTCCCATATGAGGGCTTGCTTTGCATCACTGCCAACGAATAAAAATCAACAATTATTCAACCACCTGTGCCAGTGGAATCATCCTAATTAAAACGCATGTCATTGAAGTATCCAAAAAAAGTAAGTCAGCTGCAGTCCCCACCATAGCAACCACAGCACATGCAAAAGACATAAGTCAAAGCCGCGCCGCGAGTGAACGCAGCTGAACTGTTCTTCGCAATACGATATCATCATTCATCGTAAACAATCGGAATATCGAAACACAATCCGGATGAAAAACACAGCTCACGATGTGCACAGAGCACTACGCTCAGTGGCTCCGACAGCAAGCCGGACTTTGAATATGAGGAAACTGCTACAAGAAACACTTTTTAGGCAGAGCCTCAGCTGGTTTCTGTCGCCTATCCGCCATATTGACCGGAATATGCATGATATTGACCGGAAACAATTTATGTTTATCTTATTGCATCTACTCTACTTTTCTAAGAGTTAATTCTGTGTGATTTTTTGGGGCATGTTAAAAGACACAACAGCCTGATAAAAGGTAATATTGGAAGGGAAAATACAAGCAAAAGAGGCAGAGGCAGACCAAGACTAACATGGAATAGTAACATCAAAAGATGGACAAGTCAACCTATGACAATCTGAACAAGAGACAGAGTGGAATGGCGGTCCATGGTAGACAAAATTCGATGCGGAGACGGCACTTAATGATGATGATGGATTCTGTGTGATTAGTAGAAGGGTTCAGGTGTGGATTCCAGATGTGTGGTAATTTTTTTACAGGACGAGCCAGGCGACATGGTTCACAAAACCTAAAAAAAAATAGGTACCTGATAGTTTTTTTGACGTTAACGTGATGTTACTAGTTTATACGGGCAGGGTGTATATGGCCCTTTTCGTCTTGTCAGACGGTCTAGTGGAGGCTATTGCGTATTTTTTTGAGGTATTGTTTTTGCCGAACAGCTTCTCTCGTGGCTAATTCTACCAATGTTTGACAAACACACGCGGTCACATAATGAACAGGTCAGGCTCGCTGGTCCACAGGGTTTACCATCCTTTTTCATGAGTCTCTTCTCTTCTAAGTCCTGTCTTAGCACAGTCTTAAATGTTGTTATACCGTTCCTTATACGAATTGATGTGGCGGGTCGTAATGGCTTCTTGACATTCTCAGCTTTTACTGGAGAAGTTGGAGTTAGGCTATACCAGGCTCATTTGGGAAACTACAAGTCTAGCCTAGAGGCACTTCAATACTAGGTCTTAGAGCAAGAAACACCAGAGTCAAATTAAGATTAACCCGCCCTTTGAAAAAAATTAAAGCAAGAAACACCAGAGTCAAATTAAGATTAACCCGCCCTTTGAAAAAATTAAAGCAAGAAACACCAGTCAAATTAAGATTAACCCGCCCTTTGAAAAAAATTAAAGCAAGAAACACCAGATTCAAATTAAGATTAACCCGCCCTTTGAAAAAAATTAAAGCAAGAAACACCAGAGTCAAATTCTTCAGCCTGTTTTGACACAACTGTTACCGGGGAAGAACACGAGGAGGTAGTACTGCTAGGTCATGGTCAGATGATGGTGAGAGGACCTTGTTATTGCGACCGCAAAAGCTCCCTCACATAGTTGTTTTCTAAGACGTAAATACGGTCTCTTTTGATACCGACAACATAGTCACTGTATATAGTCACTAACAGCACATACTTCATATGCTACCAAGATATAGAAGGAAAGTTTACATAAACCAATTGTATCTTATCTGATTATGATTTCCATATGTTTCATCAGTAGATAACGTTATACTAACAAAATCAGTAACAATTATTTGCGACAAATCAAGGTGACGCTGCACACAGTCTGGAAACCACTAAATGAATGCTCAATCAGATGTAATGTAGCTCTCCTGCAGATATCAGTGGATGAAACATGAACTGCTGGAAGTGTGAACTGATACATCTCTGTAGGGAATTGTGTCATGAGCTGCAGTGGGAATTACGTGAAGTTTTGTCATAAAAATGGAAATAAGTAGATTAATGATAAAAAAAAAGATATCAGAGATAGCAATGAACTAGATCATATTCCATGTTTAGTGGTAATAACGATAAAATAATTGTTACATGATTGTTACAACCGAATATAGGAGTAAAAGAAAACGTGAAAGGCCGTTACGTACAAATGTAATGTCGCAATGGGGGCCGTTACGTACAAATATAATGTCGCAATGGGGGCCGTTACGTACAAATGTAATGTCGCAATGGGGGCCGTTACGTACAAATGTAATGACACAATGGGGGCCGTTACGTACAAATGTAATGTCGCAATGGGGGCCGTTACGTACAAATGTAATGTCGCATTGGGGCCGTTACGTACAAATGTAATGTCGCAATGGGGAAAAGTATTCAACTTTCCCGCGCCAGGACGAAGCGTTCACACGTGGAAAGGTTGGGGTGGGAGCGGGGGGCGGGGGTAATGCGTTTCCTCGATATTAATACCATCCCAGGGGTCTAGGTGGTCTAGAGGTAAGAAATCGGCCAGGACAGGAAAGTCTCGGGTTTAAATCCCATCACAGAAGGTGAGTATTTTTCCAAACTGAATCCGTGATTTCTTCGTGGCACTACACTCCGCTGATCTCTGGTAGTGAGATCTGATTGCTCTCTAAACTCCCCTGATCTCTGGTAGTGAGATCTGATTGCTCTCTAAACTCCCTGATCTCTGGTAGTGAGATCTGATTGCTCTCTAAACTCCCCTGATCTCTGGTAGTGAGATCTGATTGCTCTCTAAACTCCCCTGATCTCTGGTAGTGAGATCTGATTGCTCTCTAAACTCCCCTGATCTCTGGTAGTGAGATCTGATTGCTCTCTAAACTCCCCTGATCTCTAGTAGTGAGATCTGATTGCTCTCTAAACTCCCCTGATCTCTGGTAGTGAGATCTGATTGCTCTCTAAACTCCCCTGATCTCTGGTAGTGAGATCTGATTGTTCTCTAAACTCCCCTGATCTCTGGTAGTGAGATCTGATTGCTCTCTAAACTCCCCTGATCTCTGGTAGTGAGATCTGATTGCTCTCTAAACTCCGCTGATCTCTGGTAGTCAGATCTGATTGCTCTCTAGGAAGACAGCGAAAAAAAAGAGGATGTCCGTTGCATTTGTGAACGTTGAAGAACACTATTCAGTTAAAATCAAAAACAGTAAGCCAAAAAAACGGCCGCTGCTCGGACAAAAAATTGTTAAGCAAATCTGTCGGCGCCGAAAAACGGATTTCTCCCGATCTAAAGGCGTAAAGATGGCAGCTTTGCCGTAAATTAACGAAACAACGCACTCACGTCCTCCTAACGAGTGAACGTTAAGAAGCAAAATACCTTCCCAACTTATCGAACAAGATATTCGTTTTGTATCTGGTATGAATGGAGATTGTTAGGCTTGAGTTGCAGCCACATTATCTTCAAGCCAACGAGCTATTCACTACAACATTGACACCAATGAATAAATTAATATATAACATTTTTAATCAATATAATTAAAGAGCGGATAGTCGAATATATAAATATAAATGTCTTTTCTCCACAAAAGGTGGATTGAGTTCTGTCAATGATTGAAGACAAAAAAATCAGTCTCCTTTCGACATTCTGTTAAGACGAAAATGCTGAGCAATAAATATATTAATAATAAATACAACATAGACAGTAAATTAACAGCTACAACAGTAAGCATAATTAAATAGAATTAATAAAAGTACGAAGATGAGGAAGACCTACCAGAAAGAATCATCGTAATTATAGACAAACCAGACATCCAGAAAGAATCATCGTAATTATAGACAAACCAGACATCCAGAAAGAATCATCGTAATTATAGACAAACCAGACATCCAGAAAGAATCATCGTAATAACAGACAAAGCAGACATCCAGAAAGAATCATCGTAATAACCGACAAAGCAGACATCCAGAAAGAATCATCGTAATAACAGACACACCAGACATCAACAAAAAAGGGAACAGGCAAATAATTGCAACGCTGAAGTTTCAGTATTGTGTTGTGTTCCTTCCTTGTAAAGCTGTCATCATACCTGAGAGTGTTTAACACTCCCCACCACTGGCTCCATCAACAAGAAAGACAGCATTACCCTCCCCCCCCCCCCCCCCCCCACATGCCCTCTTCCTTCCAACCCTCCCAGAAAAACGAAACCAAGGCTGACGAAACGATTCACAAAAATGACAACCCTACAAACTGGACGTTTGGTTATACAGATGGATCAGCAGAAAGGGCGGTAAACAATTGGCGGGTGTTTGCATATCGATACCCCGATGGGAAAGCTAGTGGACAAATCTTCCCAACCGTAGCACCTCATCCAATTACAGAGCAGAACCAAACACACTACTCATACTCAAAGCCACATAGATCTTCACAAAATCATAACATAAACCACCTGGACAGATTGCAAATCATTTCTATATGTTATACAAAACACTACAAAAGACCAAACACTCCAAAACATAAGAAGGGATCTAACAATAATGTAAAAAAAACAAAAACAAATAAACTACATCAGTAAGCTAGTGAATGTCATCTCACTGTGGAATTGGCGGTAATAAGGGGGAAGATACACTTTACAAAACAGGTAGCAAAATGGAACAGTTTCTCTACCATGTGACCTACAGAGAAGCCAAAACTATAAAACACAACAAGATGTACTCGGAATGGGAAAGAAGGCTGGACATCATCAACAAACGTGAACCCGATACACCAATTACAGATTCCAGCAGACCACCATCTTCCAAGTTTGAACCTGTCACTGTAGACTCCTAAATCACCTCTACCGTCTCAAAGTGACCCACTTAAAGAAATGCCCTTGTGGAACTGGTATCCAGGACCCAGAGCATATCCTCCATCTGCATCCAACAACAAGGAACCACGGTGTTAAATCTGGCCAAAGGGTGATGAACTAAGGCAGAAACTATACGGCTGACGTCACGACCTGGAGAGAGCTGCCAGCTTCGTGATGTAAACGGGGTACAGATCTGATCTCATGAACCAAAGACCAGAACGGAAGGCGTCTTCTACTGGGACCAGGTGCGGGTAACAGGTAGAACTTCTGTGCCAATTAAAAAACGCCGAATGTGTCAGACGACGGGACAGGCCATGCAAGTAATTGCTGCTCCAATGGGAAGTTACAAACGAGAGAAAGATAGGCATGGGAGAACACCCAGACAGAAACCATTGGTAGGGTGGGTCCACATCTCTGGACGTCATCCACCCTACGAGAAGGAAAACCCCTACGTCAAACCAAGATCCAGTCCACCGAAGACGGAGTGTTTCATCTACGACAAGGGTTTGTGAGAAATATCAAGACACATTCGAATATATTAACAGGGTCCATGCGACTAACTCATCGCGAGGTCATGGTTTTGTCCTTACCATTCCATCATGAAACAGGGCAAAGAGTCAAGTTCGTTTGATCACAAGACTCAAAGGCTGAAGAAGAAGAAGAGGAAGAAGACGAAGAAGAAGACTTAACAAATAGTAGAATAATAAGAAAACAGAAGAAACAGTCATATAGAAGAAGCAATCATCGGCATCATGCAGCATAAAAATAAACAGGACAAATCTGAAACAAGTGCAACGTTTCAAATACTTGGGCACTATAATGACATCAGATGGAAGATACGCCACAGAAATAGAAAGCAGAATAGCTCAGACCAAAATAGAATTTCAGAAAATTAAAAATATCTTATGCAACAAATCTATATCTTATGCAACAAAATTAAAAATCATGTGATTGTAAAATTATGTAAAAATAAATACAATAAAATTATATATATATATATGATAAATACAGTAAAGCTATAAAAACTATGCACAATAAAACATAAATATATTGAGATAAATTTGATTATCATCATCATAATGTGCCATACCGGTTTGAGTAGGCGATCATGTCCTTCTACAATTTTCTATCCACAGTGCGTCGCATCAATTCTGTTCACTATTTCTCTTACTACGACATCAAGCCATCTATAGTTCGTTCAGAAATTCCTGCCCACAGAGTTTATTAATTATCTTGGAAACTGTTTGATGAATTTCAATAATTTCTTTTCATGAAATCTTATTTTTTTTCACCGACCTTAAGCCTGATTTTTTTCCCCTATTGTCATGCATTTAGGAAAAATTGTTCTTTCTTTAAGTTATATAAAAAATATGATTTTCTTGGTTGTCCTAATTTTTAGTAGTTTACAATACCCACATTTGTTGTAATCAACATTGTCATTTAAAAAGGCAAAATGTCACGTGTTTATCCACACAATATTAGCACTTGCTCGCACTTACTGAACGTGATTTTGAAAGATGCGCCATTTTTGTCATTTTCAATTTCTTGTTAAATGGGTTCAGAGGCGTATTTTGACAAAATATTTACTATTAATGTATATGCCTTTACATGTGATAATTTTTAAGCTGTTGTGAAGTGACTCCTTGATTTTTACAATCATGAAGAGTTTAAAGAGTAAATTCATCACTATGCAAAAGCTACTGTGTTTATTGCACAGGCACTTTTGCAATTATCTATCTCTATGACAACCTGCACCATCAAAGCAAGAGGCAGAGCAGAATGGCGCTCCATGGTAGCCAACCTTCGTTGCAGAGAAGGCACTCGATGATGATGCTGATTTCTATGACGAAGATATAAAATCAAATGAAATATTGTGACCCTCTTCAATGTGATACGGATACGCCTTTGACATGCATTGTTAGAAAATTAACATAATTTACAGTAAAATCTAATGTTTAGAGAACACGGTTTAATACTTTCCTAAAATTATATAACAAACAAAGATTCATGCAAAATTCAAAATACCTTTGTACTTAAATGTTATAAAATCTTAAGGTCGGTGAAAAAAATAAGATTTCATGAAAAATAATTACAGAAATTCATCAAACAGTTTCCGAGATAGTTGATCAACTTTGTGGGCATGAATTTCTGAACAAATTATAGTATCTTCTTTCTTTGTCGTCCCTTGATCTTCTTTCCCTGTATTTTGATAGTTGTATGAAACCAGGCATTCCAACTTTCCTCTTTTCATGATGTGCCCGAAAAATGTCTTTTTGAAGTTTTTTCGGAGTTCCCTTTTTGTGTTGGCCCCTTTATGAATTAGTCTGTTTAGCTACCCAGGGAACTCTCAACATTCTTCTGAGAAATCTCATTTCTCTGGGCTTTAGTCGTCTTTTCATTTGTTTGTCGGCTGTCCATTATTCGCTTCCATACATCAGAATTGGCTCTATATAGCATCGATGACTTCTTGTTCTAACTTCTGTTAACCTAGACTTGTTCCACAAGACGTTTTTAATTTTCTGAAATGTTATTTTGGCTTGAGCTATTTTGCTTATTTCTGTGGTACATCTTCAGTCTGATGTTATTAATGCGCCCAAGTATTTGACGCTCTGCACTTGTTTCAGAAATAGGGAAGCAAAGAGAAAACATACTAGACAGCTTAAGAGAATGGCTTGGCAAAAGGTCAACAACAGAAATGATAAATAACTGTCGGGATCGAAAGTTGTGAAGAGACATGATCACCTACACCAGCAGGCCCGGTACTTGATGATGATGATGATCATTTATCATTTTTAAGAACAGTAAAATGTTCACGCTTCCAGTACAGTAAATTAAGGTTGACTAAAATAAGGTTAGTTCTTAAGTTTGATCATATTGTGTAGAGGACAGTGTGGTCTAGAAGTAAGACGGCGGCCACTGGGCAAAAGGAAAGGTTTGAATACCGCCAGAGAAAGTTTGATTTTTTCACGTCGAATTCGGTTACTGCGTCATTTACCTACGCTGGTCTCTGGTTAGTGGGATCAAATGTCTGGATAACAGCGAAACACAGGATGGTTCATGTGACGTCGCACACTTTACGAACCGTTGACAATTAAATCGAAAAGAGTAGCCCATAAGTGCACTGTCCGGGGAAAAATTGTTAAGGAAAATCTACTCTTTGCGAAAAAGGATGCGTCGGCCGAAATGCGCAGATAAATCGGTTTGTCGAGAACTAGCGACACAACGCAACCACGCCCATTTAACGGATGAGCGCCAGAAAGGGAGATTTCATTTTGTGGTTCAGAATGGAACTTTTCCTAACAGAAATTCTCTATTTTTTGTCAATGATATTCTCTATTATAAGCATTATAATTATCATTATTATTATTCTATTAAATTATCACACATAATCAAACTGTTCGAGCTAAACGTTATCTGACGTTGTGTTGCGGTCAGTCACAAATTAAAACCACTCCTATAACATAGTTTTAAGAACGTATAGAATGTATTACACCTAGGATATCTCAACACTGAAATGGTACACAATTTTAATGTATAACTAAATTAGCACTTATCTGCCTGTGTGGCGAGGGACCCTGTGCACACGACTGCCAGGGAAAAATGGATTACGACTGCCAGGGAAAAATGGATTAACACGCAAAATTCAGTTCCTAGTCTCTAGGGACTTCGTCAGAGTTGAAAGCTGGCGAACGCAACAACAACGACAAAGAGCACTTTAAAAATGAAACAAGCAGTCGTGTAATACAAGAGTTCAACTTCTGGCACAATTCACCTCAACCAAGATAAATAAAAATGGTTGCTTTTAACAACTTTTTAAAATCAAAGTACGCGTGATTGGGATGAGAGAATATAAGAAACACAATAAACATTGTGGCTAGTGATGAACAACATAAGCCAGGGAAGTTGTCCCAAGAAAAACAAAAAACATGCCAACAGAATTAACAAATTATGGCTTCAAGATTAAGTAAATGAGGCATTAATTGAACATGTCGAACAGGAATCAATCAAAAGATTTCCATTTAAAAACACACAAAATAAAAGCACTTGATACAAGCTAACATGAATCTAATTGTGGGAACATTTCAATATATTTAATTTGAAAATTGATTGTATAAGATTGTATTAGAATTAGAATACATTTAACATCGGTCGAATAAGTTGATTGTGATTATGCCAATGCCTAGCTCAAGTACAAATGTTGAAAGCAGTATTTATTTTTCATTTGCCTTACATAGAATGTCGTTGACTGAAACGTTTTTCCTGAGTTCAGTGATGAATTATAAGCATTAAGTCATTACTGAACAATGAAGCGTGGGCAGTACATCAAAACTAGGCTCTGTTTTCACTATCATCAAGGAATTTTAAACATTGTGGAGTTTACGATCAATGTCTCTTTTCTCTGGTTTCCGTTACCTGCCAACAGCTTTGATAGTTGTTCCATGTGTTTTCTCGCTGTATTCCACTACTTTTGTGTCTTTTATTTCTTTTATTTCTTTCTCTGTAAAAAGGAAAGTTAGGTCGTTCCTTCGAGCTAACGCATGTTTTATTATTAAAAACACTCTCTTGTGAAATAGGTGTCTTACACAAATTATCAAATACCCTACCCCGATGATGAAGCTGACCACGTCTCTCCACAACTTTCAGCACTTCTTTTCACTGATTCAGCAAAATTTTATGTTTTTGACAATATGAAATATGTTTCCACAAATTTCTGTTGTTGACCTTCTGCCAAGCCATTCTCTTAAGCTGTCTGGTATCTTTTCTCTTTGCTTCCCTCTACCTTTTTGTCCCTCAATTTTCCCAGTTTTTACAATATATTCCAGCTGTTCTCTTCTCATTACATGGCAAAAAAATGATGATTGTTTCTTCCTAATATTGGAAATTATCTTTCTTTTTGCTTTGATCTCTTTCAGAACGTTTTCATTACTCTTCTTAGCTGTCCATGGTATTCTCAATATTTTTTCTGTAAAACCACATTTCTACAGACTCCAGTGATTTTCTTATCTGTTGTCCTATTGTCCATGATTCACATCTATATGTTAAGACTGGCTCTACATAACATTTAAGAACTCTGTTTCTTGTTTCTATTGTCAAAAATGGAATGCACAGTATCTTCCTCATTATTTGGAATGCTGCTTTTGCCTGACCCATTCAGCATCTCACCTCTTTTGTACATCTTCCGTTTGAGGTTAACAAAGTTTCCAAATATTTTAATTCATTTACCTTTTTTAATATTGTTCCACTTGTCTTTATTTAGCACTGAAGTGATGTCTTTTTCCTTGTTGTTACCATTACTTCTGTCTTTGCTATTAAGGCTGATTTTTGCTTTCTTTCACTATAATGTCTAACATTTCTTGTAACTCATTTTCACTCTTAGCGATTAAGACTGTATCATCAGCATACCTTAGATTATTTATCATAATTAAACAGTAATTAGATAATAGTGATTAGTGATTCGACCTAACTGTACACCCAACAGCCCCTTAGGTGGTCAACCCTTCCCACGGACCGCTATTAGAAGCCTTCAATACATTTATCTTGTCACGGTCGGAGGTTCCATCTAACGGCGTCACCGAAGAGAACGATGCAAAGAAATATAAATGAATGCATACAAATGCGAAGCTGCAGTAAAGCTACATGTGAGGGAGAATTTTTTTTTTTTTTTAATGTGAAAAAAATGGTATGGTAAAAGTTTTATGTAATTGATAGACGACACAAATTTTAACGAAGTGTTTCGGCTAATAGGCCTTCAGCAGGAACAAATAAACAACTTTGTGTGTTGTTTGTTCCTGCTGAAGGCCTATTGAGCCGGAATTTCGTTGAAATTTATGTCATCTATTAATTACGTAAAGCTTTTAAAATACAATTTTTTTCTATTTTTTTTTCAATTCTCCCACATCTTCATTTGCTTGCAGCGCTTGATGCAATCAGGAAGGTCTTCAATAGTTTTAATTGTATTGCCTTGATGGCGTTGTCTAGGAAGATTTTAATAACGACTAACGGCACTAGCGTCCTGACTTCCAAATGTGATTTATCAAAGTGAAGCTACTTCCTTCCACTACCACACCGTATGTTACGTGACGTTCTTTACGTTCGCCTAAATAAAAGCAAGATACATTCTATGCCGTGATAGCTCAGTGGTTAGTCAACTGGACTACAAAGGACAAGAGGTAGGGTTCGATCCCAACCGACGGCTTCCGGATCCACCCAGCCTTAAACTGGTACCGAATTTTTTTCTGGGAAAGTAAAGCAACATGGGCGTAATACCGACCACATTACCCCAAAAATCACGTGCTGAAGGTCTGTAAAATGTATGGTCACTAACACCATAATCCCTATGCGCCACTTGGCGTGACGGGGGTACTTTACTTTTTTTTTTTAATTTACATTCTATAAAGAGGTCCACACCAGATCTAAAAGATATAAACACATTAGGGCCACCCACACATGATGTACAACAGAGGTGAGATGCTGAATGGCTCAGGCAAAAGCATCTTTCCAGAAAATGAGGAAGATACTATGCAATCCATTTTTAACAATAGAAACTAGAAAAAAGAGTTCTTAAATGTTATGTGGAGCCAGTCTTAACATATGAATGTGAATCATGGACAATAGGACAACAGATAAGAAAATCACTGGAGTCTGTAGAAATGTAATTTTACAGAAGAATATTGAGAATACCATGGACAGCTATGAAGAGTAATGAAAATGTTCTGAAAGAGGTCAAAGCAAAAAGATAGCTAATTTCCAATATTAGGAAGAAACAATCATCATTTTTGTCCATGTAATGAGAAGAGAATAACTGGAATATATTGTAACAAATGGAAAAATTGAGGGACAAAGAGATAGAGGGAAGCAAAGAGAGAAAATACCAGACAGCTTAAGAGAATGGCTTGGCAGAAGGTCAACAACAGAAATGATAAAGAACTGTCGAGATCGAAGGTTGTGGAGAGACATGATCACCTACGCCAGTAGGCCCGGTACTTGATGATGATGATGACACATGATGTCTGTTAGCAGTTTTCTTGACGTGAGAAAGACTCAACCCCTACATAAACTTTATTGTGGACTTCTTTTGTTTATTACGAAATCCAGCGACCAATTCTTAAACAGGACTCTGCTTAAACGGTGTGAACTGAATGACAATTAAGAGAGTGGGGAAATGCGAAAACAATAATACTTTTTTATGAACAACAAATTTACATCAAATATGAAATACTTGCTTCATAAAACTATACTGTACTCGCAATGTTCTCAACGTGTCGTTATAAACCCGTGTTCCCTCAGACTTCTATTATTTACAAAACAGAAAATATATATTTTTTTTTAAATCGTCGTGTAGTGGAAAAGGGAACATTTAAAGACAAATTACTATAATTGAAAAAAGAGGAAGAATGTTATAGACAAAAACAGAGAAAAGGAAACGAAAAAGAAAGCATAAGAGATGTAATAAAGTTAACAGCAGAATTCATAAGCAACTTTAGTAGAAAAAAAAACTAAAGAATGCGGGGAAAATCTGTGATCTTATTTCACTCTCTCTCTCATCACATATATTTGTCCCTCTTTCTTATTTTACTCTCTCTCTCTCTCTCATCACATATTTTGTCCCTCTTTCTTATTTCACTCTCTCTCTCATCACATATATTTGTCCATATTTCTTATTTCACTCTCTCTCATCACATATATTTGTCCATATTTCTTATTCCACTCTCTCTCTCATCAGATATTTTGTCCCTCTTTCTTATTTCACTCTCTCTCATCACATATATTTGTCCATATTTCTTATTCCACTCTCTCTCTCATTACATATATTTGTCCATATTTCTTATTCCACTCTCTCTCTCATCACATATATTTGTCCATATTTCTTATTCCACTCTCTCTCTCATTACATATATTTGTCCCTCTTTCTTATTTCACTCTCTCTCTCTCTCATTACATATATTTGTCCCTCTTTCTTATTTTACTCTCTCTCTCATCACATATGTTTGTTCATATTTCTTTGTTTACTCTCTCTCTCTCTCTCATCACATATGTTTGTTCATATTTCTTATTTTACTCTCTCTCTCTCTCATCACATATATTTGTCCATATTTCTTATTTCACTCTCTCTCTCTCATTACATATATTTGTCCATATTTCTCATTTCACTCTCTCTCATTACATATATTTGACCCCTTTTTCTTGTTGCACTCTCTCTCATTGTGTGTGTGTGAGTGTGTGTGTGAGTGTGTGTGTGTGAACCTGTCAAATAAGGTGAAATGAAAGGGTAAAAATGGGGAAAAGAGGTATTGTTACCACTGTTATGGTTAATTCACCGCTTACCTATCTCCATCGATTTGGTATGTTACCCTGACGAGCCTTACAAGCAATTAAATCTCACCGTAAATGTGTTTCCTGGTGGCCTTTGTCAAGTCTATTTCTGGTTTTATTTCTGATCGCTTTTGTTATCAATTATATTACTTCCTGTCTTGTTCTCGGTCTTCATCGCGGTTTATCACGAGACCTTTACTGATGGTGTTAATATTCGTGGCCTTGGCAGACATTCTGTTGTTGTCGTTGCTATAGCAACACCTTCTGGGTTAGTGGATCTTGAGGTTCCAGCGAAGACTAGGTACGTTGATGAGATGATTATGACCATGACATTAATAATAGTCGGTGTTGTTATTATGTTTTTGCTTGTTTATCTCTGTTTTTGGGAGCGGCGATAGCTCAGTGGTTAGTGAACTGGACTACAAGGGACAAGAGGTAGGGTTCGATCTCAACTGACGGCTTGCGGTTCACCCAGCCTTTAATGGGTACTGGATTTTTTTCTGGGAAAGTAAAGTGGTACGGGCGTAATACCGACCACATTACCCCAAGAATTATGTGCCGAAGGTGTGTAAAATGTATGGTCACTAGCACCATATTCCCTATACGTTTCTTGGCGTGACGGGGCTTTTTTTTCTCTCTCTATTGTTAATATGTTGTTGCTGAGTTCAAATGCGCAATTAGATTACTTGACATACGAGGAACGGTGTAATTGTTGGTATCTCATCCCTTATTAGACCCCATTTACAAAGTGTAGCCTCATCCAGGTATGTAAGTGTATTTACATCTCTTGTGTTACGTGCTCTTTTATTTATATGTCTTGTTTTGCCTTATCACTTATTCGTGTCTATCACTTGTGTTTCCTCATTCCTTGTTTGTGCCTATCTTTTGTGTTGTCTTATCTCTTATTTTTATATATCGTTTTACCCCATCTCTTATTTGTGTGTATCACTTGTATTACCTCTTGTCTTCCTGTGTTCTTAATGAACCCTTGTCTTTCTCTCATATTAACTTTTGTCTTTTTCTTCTTGCGTCTACCACTTGTATTATCTCACCGCTTATTTATGTCTATCTCTTGTGTTTTCTGTTCTCAATTTGTGTTATTATCTTGTTACTACATCACTTATTTGTTTTTATCTCTTGTGTTACCACATCACTTATTTGTGTATATCTGTTGTGCTCCAATTTCACTTATTTGTGTCTATCTTGTGTGATACCTCACCACTTGTGTTACTACGTCACTTATTTGTGTCTATCTCTTGTGTTAACTCACCACTGGTTTCCATCTCTTGTGCTATCGCGTCACTTATTTGTGTCTTTCTCATGTGCTACTTCATCACTTGTGTTCATCTCTTGTGCTACTTCATCAATTGTGTCTATCTCTCATGCTACCTCATCTCTTTCTCTCTCTCTCTCTCTCTCTCTCTCTCTCTCTCTCTCTCTCTCTCTTGTGCTACGTTATTTCTTATTTGTAGAACTTGTGTTACGTCCCTACTTATTTGTGAATCACTTGTGTTACTTCACCACTAATTTGTGAATCACTTGTGTTACCTCACCACTTACTTGTGAATCACTTGTGTTACCTCATCTTTTGTTTCTCTCTTGTTTTACCTCATCTGTTATTTGTGTTCTTTTGCATTACCTCATCTTGTATATGTTAGTATCCCATGTATTATATTATCCTGGTTTGTGCCTATCAAATGTGTTCCTTCTTATCTTATTTGTGTCTCTTGTTTATCTCACCCATTTTATATGCCGACTATATGTAATATGTCACCTCTACGATTTTGTAGAAAATACATTTAAAATGATTCTCCCCAATCTGAATCTCCGGATGTTCCTCGTTCTCTCCGTAGTAATGGTATTACTTTCATACCCATTTCATCTCTACTATTGGCTTGCTCTGTCCCACATGCTCTCTTTCTCTCTCTGACTCTCTCTCTCTCTCTCTCTAAATTTTGCTATCAGTCTTTCTTGTTCTATTCTCTCTCATCACATACATTTATTTTTCGTTCGTATTCCACGCTTTCCTGTCATATATATGTATCTCTCTCTCATCACATATATTCCCTCCTCTTTCTGTTCCACACAGTTTCTCTCTCAACACATATATTTATCTCCCTGTCTTATTGCACTCTCTGTCATCAAATATATGACTCTATATTTCTTATTCTCTCTCGTAACATATATTTCTCTATATTTCTTATTCCTCTCTCTCTCTCTCTCTCTCTCTCTCTCTCTTTCTCATCACATATACTTATCTTTTTCTTATTCCACTCTCTCTCTCTCTCTCTCTCTCTTTCTCATCACATATATTTATCTTTTTTCTTATTCCACTCTCTCTCTCTCTCTCTTTCTCATCACATATATTTATTTTTTTCTTATTCCACTCTCTCTCTCTCTCTCTCTTTCTCATCACATATATTTATCTTTTTTTTATTCCACTCTCTCTCTCTCTCTTTCTCATCACACATATTTAACTATTTTCTTATTCCACTCTCTCTCTCTCTCTCTCTCTCTTTCTCATCACATATATTTATCTTTTTCTTATTCCACTCTCTCTCTCTCTCTTTCTCATCACATATATTTATCTTTTTCTTATTCCTCTCTCTCTCTCTCTCTTTCTCATCACATATATTTATCTTTTTTCTTATTCCACTCTCTCTCTCTCTCTTTCTCTGTCTCTCTCTCTCTCTTTCTCATCACATATATTTATCTTTTTCTTATTCCACTCTCTCTCTCTCTCTCTCTCTCTCTCTCTTTCTCATCACATATATTTATCTTTTTCTTATTCCACTCTCTCTCTCTCTCTTTCTCATCACATATATTTATCTTTTTTTCTTATTCCACTCTCTCTCTCTCTCTTTCTCATCACATATATTTATCTTCTTATTCCACTCTCTCTCTCTCTTTCTCATCACATATATTTATCTTTTTTCTTATTCCACTCTCTCTCTTTCTCATCACATATATTTATCTTTTTCTTATTCCACTCTCTCTCTCTCTTTCTCATCACATATAGTTATCTTTTTTCTTATTTCATTCTCTCTCTCATCAAATATATGTATATTCCTTTCTTTTTCATCACATGATTTCTCTCTGGGACTTCCGGTCAGTATGGCGGATAGGTGGCAGGAACCATTGAGGCTCAGTCTGAAAAGTGTTCCTTGTTGCAGTTCCCTCATATTCCAAGTCCGGCTTGCTGCAAGAGCTACTGAGTTTAGTGCTCCGTGCACACAGTGAGCTGTGTTTTTCATCCGAATCGTGTTTCGATATTCCGATTGCTTACGATTAATGATGATATCATATGACAAGGGACAGTTCAGCTGCATTCACTTTCGGTGCCC
The DNA here is from genome assembly GCA_032433765.1 of Megaustenia siamemsis. Taxonomy (NCBI): domain Eukaryota; kingdom Metazoa; phylum Mollusca; class Gastropoda; order Stylommatophora; family Ariophantidae; genus Megaustenia; species Megaustenia siamemsis. Next base: position 57,588,321 of record JAVIAB010000106.1, read on the forward strand.
CTTTGTCGTATGTCTTTTGGCGTGTGCTGTAGCTGCTATGATGGAGACTGCAGCTGCCTTTATTTGTTTAGATCCTTCAATGTAAAGAGTTTTAATTCGGATGATCCACTGGCACGAGCAGTTGAGCAATTATGAATTTTAATTAATTTGCAGTGATAACTGGGCCATCGACTAACCATAACCATAGATTTCTCTTTTTCTCTCTTTCTCTCTCTCTCTCTCATAACATATATTTATCTCACTTTCTTTTTTCACACACTCTCGCTCTCACTTCACATATATTTCTCTTTCTTTTTCTACACTTACTCATCAGTAGTAGATCAGGATGGAAAGGATCGGACTTGGATACAAAGACAAAGAATAGGGTATACCCTACGAAGTCCAGTACCCTATGAGTACAGGAGTTATATAGAGACTACGGCAAGCTGCGGCAAGCTGCGCCAAGCCAGAGTGATGCAATGATATATATGTATAGTGCATGAAGGGGTGGGTTGTTGAGAGGATAATTACTGAGTCATGAGTGATGGACATCAGTTTTTACCGCCAAAGTGACTTCCAATAGGAGCTAGTGTGTGTATGTTGTCCGGCTATAGACCACGCCCACTCCGGAAGTGAAACTACCATATTAGGGAGTAGTGATACGTTAGTTATTTCATAGTTATGGTGAGTATATATACATATAATAGTAATAAGTTAATAGTTATTATATCTACGTGGACGTAAATGGGCCCGTATTTAAGATATGGACCATAAGTAGGTATATATACATATATATATATATTGGCAAATCTTGCTGGCGGTATGAACGAACAGTCATTTTCTCCCACCGTGGCACATAATGACCCAATCGTTGCCGCTCTCGCGTGAGTTTATTGATTATTGTCTCCAGCGCGAAACGCAACAGGTTATGTAAAAAAGGCGCGTACACGATTTAATATATTCATTCGACTAACGTCGGTCGGGCAGTCAGTCACGAGGTACCCACAGTGATAACACTGCTAGATACGTGTCCATATCTGTATATTATTAACAGATTCCGTGAACTCTCAACGTTTCTATTTAGCGAGCTGAACCTGGAGAATACTCGCCCATATCTAGGACAATTGTATCAATTACCAGCCATCATGATCCTTTAGGCTACCTCTCCAAAAGAGAGAGGAAAAAAATATATATATAAAGCAACAAGCTAGAATAACTCAAAGCAATACGCTAATTGGGATGAGCGCTATGGATATTAGTGAGCAGAGTATTTTACAAAAAACCGACCGCAAGGTTAGCATGTCTTATCTTATTCTCTCTCCATCGCTTATTTTTTTAGGATATTAAGATACTCTAATTTTTTTTAAATTTCAAATTACTTTAGGTGACGTTTGCCGAAGAGTTGGTGACAGTCCACCATTTGGATGATCTTACAGAGGATAGACGATCAACGTGGATGCAGGTTGCCTGTGACAGGCACAGATTTACGAGAAGAATAGCAACAACGGCATTAGTTATAGAGCCTATTCTTCAACAGCTAACGTCAAAATCAGGATAAATAGCGTCTCTTCCAAAAATCGAGAAGGAAACGAGCGCCATAATTAAAGATGTAATAAGTAAAACGAACAAAAACCGCAACGTCTAAAACTATCAAACGTATTATAAACCTAATACCCAACAAGTCCATGCTGCAACTGACAAACTACCAGTCATACACAACGCGTTTTTTTAAATAATTTTTTTTCACCTAGCGAAAAACCTACGACCCTCCCTTTACGATTCTGACGTGAACGCTAGACTCGCGATATAACAGTTTGATACCGATACCTCCAACTACATCGTAGAAAAACTACAACATGGATATTCTCACATGGCGGAGTTCTATTAAAATGTTTCCAAAACATATATATTAAAATATAAATTTAAAATGTTGGTTGTTATAAAGAAAAGAGCGTCTGTTTTTTGTGTGTGTTATACATTATTCTTATCAGGTTAATAAACTGTGTGGGAATCCGTAGTGACTCACCAACTTCCAAACCAGTCCTCTGTCTAAACTAACAAATACCGTTTCGTAATCTTTGTTCAATTGTTATACGTAGAGTAGTTATGTGATCAGCACATGAGCTGTTCTTCCTAAAATACGTGTGCGTCTCTCAAATATTTCTCTGTGGCCTTTTTTTTAGTCTCTCCAGAATAAATCTACTTAATTTTTTTTTTTTATTCATCCTGGCACTGATAGCAGCATAATTCCCATATAATATGTACACCCTTGTAAACTTCCTTTCTAATGGTAGTTGATCATATAACCTTCTTCCGTCCCCCCCAAATTGTATCTAATAGATTATGTAACATCATGGTAGAGGTGTTAATACTCCGAAGGAATTTCATCTGGCCCTATGGCTTTACCATTTTTTAAAAATAACTTCTGCTGGTAGTTTATCTTGAGGATGATTTGAGCCGGGGCTGTTCCAAAAGTTCTTCAAAGTGCTATTTCCATCTCTCTAGGTGTTCCCTTATAGTACTAGGCTGATTTCCTGTCTTATCTTTAATAAAGGCAGCGATCTGTTTGCATTTTCCACACAAGTTTCTGTGTACGGTTGTACAGTGCTTTATAATTCCTTTTATTTGCTGCTTCCTCTGCCTCTTTAGCTAGATCATCTATATATTTCCTCTGGCCTCTTTTACTCTCTCCAGAATGATTCTGCGTAATATATTTCTTGGCACTGATAACAGCGACCATGGAGCGTCATTCTGCTCTGTCTCTTGCTTTAAATGTGCACGTTGTCATCGGTTGATTTGTCCATCTTTTGATGTTACTCGTCCATGTTAGTCGTGGTCTGCCTCTACCTCTTTTACTTTGTATTTTCCCCTCCATGATTACTTTTAGTAGACTGTTGTGTCTTTTAACTTGGCTCAAAAACTGCATTTTTTAATTGTGCTTAGTAGTTCTTTTTCATTGTTAGTTGTTTCAAGACTTCATCGTTGTTTTTTCTTTTCCTTCCATCCAATTCTACCTATTCTTCTATATACCACATATCAAAGGCTTCAGTTGTCTGTTCTGTTTTCTTGTCTAATGTCCCTGTTTATGCACCATTTAGGAACGTTGAGAAGACAACATTTTTGCTATTCTTAGTTTTAGCCCTGATCTTATTTGCTTGATGTTAGTATATTTTTCATGGTATTAACGTTATTTTTCACCATTCATATTCTTTTGCTTATTTCAGTTTACATTTTCCATTACTGGTTATAGTATGTCCAAGGTAGTTGTAGCTCTGAACTATCTCCAGGTCTATTCCTTCAATTTTGATATATTCACTTGCTGGTTTTGAATATTTTTTTTTGTTTATTGTCATAGTTTTACTTTCTTTTGATATTCATATCTAATCCATATTTATTATTATTTTTTTTTTGCTTGTCATGTTTAATTCATTAAGTAATGTTGTAGATCTTTATGATTTTCTGGTACTAATACAGTATCATCAGCATATTTTAGGTTAATGATCATCTCTCCATTAATGTTTAGGTATGGTATTTATGTGATGTTTTAAAGATTTTCTCGGTGTATATACTCCACAAGCATGGTGATAGGATGCATCCATGTTTTACTCCTCTTTTTATAAAATAGGTATCGAGTTCTCTTTGTTATATTTTATTATCGCTGTTTGCCCGCAGTATAAATTAGTTATCTCAGTCATCCTTTAAAACTGAGAACTATTGATATGGTGATACGAGGGATCAACAACAATATATTGTCCTGACACCGTAATCTCTGATAAACTCACAGACAGCGTTACGAGTGACGTCGATAATTTTTGTTTTGTTTGGAAAAGTTGAGATAGTTTAACATCTGTTGAACGGTTTTTTTTCAATATTGGATATTCAGATGAAACCAAAATCAAAGCAGAATCCATAATTACCGAGCTAGGCGAAACACTGGATGTGCTGTTGGTGACACATATGAAAAAGATGATGGTGTTATTGTCGAAACACCATGATGGTTGAGTGAACATGTTGTTGACATGACAGATACTGTTGTCGTTAATTGTTCTGGCAACAGAGTTCTCTTTTGGTAATGAACATGCGAAGGATCGTAATGTCATGACAGACAGTGGTAGTTGAAACATAGTATTTCTACGTAAGTCCACAACGTGGTACAAACATGTAGCTAATGGTTCTGGTGTAAGTAATGTAAAGTTTGTGTTGAGAGATTTATCACTGCAAATGTTGCTAGTGATGTGACTGGTGTCTACATGTGACTGTTCCTATACACTATCGGAACTGTGTTGTGTGTGAGATATATCATCTGAACTTCAGTTTGGATGTATCCTAGATGTGTTGAAGCGAAGAGATTTCCATCTTGCAGACACACCTGCAAATGATCATCTTCTCCACCAACGTTCATACACAAGGGAGGGGGCTGATAGGTCTGTAATTCGTGGAGATCTTTTTTTATCACTTTTCTGAGTCAATGTATGGTATGTAGAGATCTCCTCCCAACCAGATGATACCTGTCCTAAGTGTCAAATATGGTTAACGAGCCTGAAAACACAGTCATCGAGGCTACGTTGTCAGCAAGCTTGAAGAAGGCAATTTCGAACTCTGACATTGTCAAATACCTGAACACTGGCCTTCACCCTCATTGTAATGTTTAAGTAAGGTTTCCTGGAATGAAATTCGGCATCTAGGGATCTTCGCACCCAACATATCCTAAGCTGTGATTGAGCTCGATGTTTTCCATCCTGTTGACGTGAAGATGATGAGCCTGTAAATCATGGGAGCCTTGTTGTCATCTCAATGGTCTAGGTATGATATGTATAGCCCGCCGTCCTGGTAGATAATACCTGGCTTGAGTGTCAAATTTGGTTAACGATCATGAAAAAGGACATGATGACGGAATCCTCGGGTGGGAGGAATATCATGATAAGACCATGATTAGCATGTACCATACCATCGGATGTAGACAATCATCATCCCCGACCACATTTGTCTGTCCACTGTGCAACATATCAGGTCAGTTGTTGCGTGTTTTCCATGCCAAAACACCAAAGTATCTACCATCATCTCTCTTTTTTTTGTCGAACACGAGCTCACCTTCCCTATACTTTGGTAGTTGTACCAAAGTTTTGGGACTGACTGTCCTTTTTTTTTCATGATGTGCCAGTAAAACGTCGGTTGTTTCTTTCGACTGTTGACTAAGAGCTTTCTTTTTGTGTTGGACTCTTTTCAAAAACTCAGGGAAACGCTCTAATACTTCTGAAAAAGTTCACATCTATGGCCTCTAATCGTCTTTTCAATCGGTTATCTGCTAATCATCGGTAAAACCACCAACCCATGTATACTTGAGTCTGACAGGCGATGCGCGAAAAATAAGAGGGAAGCAAGTGGGTATGGACACCGTACACATACAAGACAGGATAATTTGTGGCAAAACCAAGCTAGCCACAGGTCTGATGGTGACATCTATCAAATGATTTGACACGAACCCACCACTTTTCAACAACAACACTTTTAAAAGTAACAGGTGAGTCGACTAAGGTATAGATAGCACACTGCCCAACACAGACTTTTGTTAGTCTACTGTGAAGTTAGAGATAGTGGACACAATGTACCCGAACACCAACACTGAGTTTGCCCGAGTGTCAAGACAACGCTTTGAGAAGGAGTAATGGCTTACCAGACGAAGGCGACTCCAACTTGGGTCTCTCTGAGCAATCATATTGTCAACACATCTACAATAGTTGTAATAGTGGGTTCAGAATCTATAGCGAGGGTCCACAAAAGGCGGTGTTTCGGAAAACAATTTGATTGAAGTCTTGTTTTCAACCAACTCATAGATCAAGTCTTAAGGAAAGACAGATACAGTGAGTTTTCACCAGCTGTTTATCCAGTTACCAAGCGATTACACACAACATAACCCGCGTCACCGTGAAAAAAAAAACCAAAAAGACACCCCATTCTTGGCGTAAAGCACAAACCAAAATACGACCAGCATACAATGAACCCGTTCCAATCATGCTAACAGCTCATACAATTTCCCTTTACTTCGAATGTCCAGGGACGAACAGTAACAGATCTTTACAATACTTTTCTCCATTCCAAAATTTCTCCATGACCAACTTACAACACACGACCAGACCACTGACCATGTGTGACACAAACTGACCACTCACAGATAGCAAGGACTATCACATTTATTTTCCAGGTACTTAGCGAATAGTCGCTTTCAGAGTTGTGAGATCACGAGTTGCTTCCCGAACATTACACTTGTGGAAAACTTGAAGTCTGATTTGAGAAAGCCTACAGGCCGGTGGTGAATCTTTTGTGTATGTTTTTTTTTTTCTGAGCGATGGAAATATGTAAGTTTATTTCTGAGGAAATTGTCGTTCAAAAATTTGTAGAAGTCTTTCTTGAATTTTGACGGTCACAAAGCTCGAGGTATGGTGTTTAGTCTAAACATAATCACTGAGAATGTTATAACACCAAAAGTACCCTTAGTCACATAAACAGAAGCGTGAAACAGAAATACCAGACGAGTTGTGTTAAAGCTTAAAGTTATTTTTTTGCGTTAATGAACGATTACGACAGCATGTTGTCGAAGATTAATCACGGATTGGTCTACCTACTGCGAAGTTAGAGATAGTGAGCATGTTGATGTCGCATGTAACCACCACACGACGACGATGAGACATCAACATGGTCAAATGAGAAATTTTTTCTTGGTTGAAGGACACTTGTTGTTCGGTAATGACGCTGGACTAGCGGTGTTGTAAATATATGTTTGCGATTCGTCACCAGACATTCGGTTGTAACGGGAAAATGACAGATGCTAGTTTTGTTGGAATGGTTGAATTGGTTGGTGGTCGTAATATGGCTCGTGCTTTTTTCGACTCACCCGTATTTCGTGGGTACTCGCGATAGTTTCTGAATCAACTTGTGCAAGTGTTGTGGGTGTGTTCACAATATCTTTGATCGGAGAGATACAATTTTGAAGTCGTCTTTGTCTGGCTCACCCGTGCTCTTTTTTTTCACAGCAATTTTTGAGCAATTTGACAAGTTCTGTCTGGTGTTCGCGCGCATCATGTCCACTATCTCTAACTTCGCAGTAGGTAGACCAATCCGTGATTAATCTTCGACAACATGCTGTCGTAATCGTTCATTAACGCAAAAAAATAACTTTAAGCTTTAACACAACTCGTCTGGTATTTCTGTTTCACGCTTCTGTTTATGTGACTAAGGGTACTTTTGGTGTTATAACATTCTCAGTGATTATGTTTAGACTAAACACCATACCTCGAGCTTTGTGACCGTCAAAATTCAAGAAAGACTTCTACAAATTTTTGAACGACAATTTCCTCAGAAATAAACTTACATATTTCCATCGCTCAGAAAAAAAAAACATACACACAAGATTCACCACCGGCCTGTAGGCTTTCTCAAATCAGACTTCAAGTTTTCCACAAGTGTAATGTTCGGGAAGCAACTCGTGATCTCACAACTCTGAAAGCGACTATTCGCTAAGTACCTGGAAAATAAATGTGATAGTCCTTGCTATCTGTGAGTGGTCAGTTTGTGTCACACATGGTCAGTGGTCTGGTCGTGTGTTGTAAGTTGGTCATGGAGAAATTTTGGAATGGAGAAAAGTATTGTAAAGATCTGTTACTGTTCGTCCCTGGACATTCGAAGTAAAGGGAAATTGTATGAGCTGTTAGCATGATTGGAACGGGTTCATTGTATGCTGGTCGTATTTTGGTTTGTGCTTTACGCCAAGAATGGGGTGTCTTTTTGGTTTTTTTTTTCACGGTGACGCGGGTTATGTTGTGTGTAATCGCTTGGTAACTGGATAAACAGCTGGTGAAAACTCACTGTATCTGTCTTTCCTTAAGACTTGATCTATAAGTTGGTTGAAAACAAGACTTCAATCAAATTGTTTTCCGAAACACCGCCTTTTGTGGACCCTCGCTATAGATTCTGAACCCACTATTACAACTATTGTAGATGTGTTGACAATATGATTGCTCAGAGAGAGCCAAGTTGGAGTCGCCTTCGTCTGGTAAGCCATTGCTCCTTCTCAAAGCGGTAGTCTTGACACTCGGGCAAACTCAGTGTTGGTGTTCGGGTACATCGTGTCCACTATCTCTAACTTCACAGTAGACTAACAAAAGTCTGTGTTGGGCAGTGTGCTATCTATACCTTAGTCGACTCACCTGTTACTTTTAAAAGTGTTGCTGTTGAAAAGTGGTGGGTTCGTGTCAAATCATTTGATAGATGTCACCATCAGACCTGTGGCTAGCTTGGTTTTGCCACAAATTATCCTGTCTTGTATGTGTACGGTGTCCATACCCACTTGCTTCCCTCTTATTTTTCGCGCATCGCCTGTCAGACTCAAGTATACATGGGTTGGTGGTTTTACCGATGATTAGCAGATAACCGATTGAAAAGACGATTAGAGGCCATAGATGTGAACTTTTTCAGAAGTATTAGAGCGTTTCCCTGAGTTTTTGAAAAGAGTCCAACACAAAAAGAAAGCTCTTAGTCAACAGTCGAAAGAAACAACCGACGTTTTACTGGCACATCATGAAAAAAAAGGACAGTCAGTCCCAAAACTTTGGTACAACTACCAAAGTATAGGGAAGGTGAGCTCGTGTTCGACAAAAAAAAGAGAGATGATGGTAGATACTTTGGTGTTTTGGCATGGAAAACACGCAACAACTGACCTGATATGTTGCACAGTGGACAGACAAATGTGGTCGGGGATGATGATTGTCTACATCCGTTGGTATAGTACATGCTAATCATGGTCTTATCATGATATTCCTCCCACCCGAGGATTCCGTCATCGTGTCCTTTTTCATGATCGTTAACCAAATTTGACACTCAAGCCAGGTATTATCTACCAGGAAGGCGGGCTATACATACCATACCTAGACCATTGAGATGACAACAAGGCTCCCATGATTTACAGGCTCATCATCTTCACGTCAACAGGATGGAAAACATCGAGCTCAATCACAGCTTAGGATATGTTGGGTGCGAAGATCCCTAGATGCCGAATTTCATTCCAGGAAACCTTACTTAAACATTACAATGAGGGTGAAGGCCAGTGTTCAGGTATTTGACAATGTCAGAGTTCGAAATTGCCTTCTTCAAGCTTGCTGACAACGTAGCCTCGATGACTGTGTTTTCAGGCTCGTTAACCATATTTGACACTTAGGACAGGTATCATCTGGTTGGGAGGAGATCTCTACATACCATACATTGACTCAGAAAAGTGATAAAAAAAGATCTCCACGAATTACAGACCTATCAGCCCCCTCCCTTGTGTATGAACGTTGGTGGAGAAGATGATCATTTGCAGGTGTGTCTGCAAGATGGAAATCTCTTCGCTTCAACACATCTAGGATACATCCAAACTGAAGTTCAGATGATATATCTCACACACAACACAGTTCCGATAGTGTATAGGAACAGTCACATGTAGACACCAGTCACATCACTAGCAACATTTGCAGTGATAAATCTCTCAACACAAACTTTACATTACTTACACCAGAACCATTAGCTACATGTTTGTACCACGTTGTGGACTTACGTAGAAATACTTTGTTTCAACTACCACTGTCTGTCATGACATTACGATCCTTCGCATGTTCATTACCAAAAGAGAACTCTGTTGCCAGAACAATTAACGACAACAGTATCTGTCATGTCAACAACATGTTCACTCAACCATCATGGTGTTTCGACAATAACACCATCATCTTTTTCATATGTGTCACCAACAGCACATCCAGTGTTTCGCCTAGCTCGGTAATTATGGATTCTGCTTTGATTTTGGTCTCATCTGAATATCCAATATTGAAAAAAACCCGTTCAACAGATGTTAAACTATCTCAACTTTTCCAAACAAAACAAAAATTATCGACGTCACTCGTAACGCTGTCTGTGAGTTTATCAGAGATTACGGTGTCAGGACAATATATTGTTGTTGATCCCTCGTATCACCATATCAATAGTTCTCAGTTTTAAAGGATGACTGAGATAACTAATTTATACTGCGGGCAAACAGCGATAATAAAATATAACAAAGAGAACTCGATACCTATTTTATAAAAAGAGGAGTAAAACATGGATGCATCCTATCACCATGCTTGTGGAGTATATACACCGAGAAAATCTTTAAAACATCACATAAATACCATACCTAAACATTAATGGAGAGATGATCATTAACCTAAAATATGCTGATGATACTGTATTAGTACCAGAAAATCATAAAGATCTACAACATTACTTAATGAATTAAACATGACAAGCAAAAAAAAAATAATAATAAATATGGATTAGATATGAATATCAAAAGAAAGTAAAACTATGACAATAAACAAAAAAAAAATATTCAAAACCAGCAAGTGAATATATCAAAATTGAAGGAATAGACCTGGAGATAGTTCAGAGCTACAACTACCTTGGACATACTATAACCAGTAATGGAAAATGTAAACTGAAATAAGCAAAAGAATATGAATGGTGAAAAATAACGTTAATACCATGAAAAATATACTAACATCAAAGCAAATAAGATCAGGGCTAAAACTAAGAATAGCAAAAATGTTGTCTTCTCAACGTTCCTAAATGGTGCATAAACAGGGACATTAGACAAGAAAACAGAACAGACAACTGAAGCCTTTGATATGTGGTATATAGAAGAATAGGTAGAATTGGATGGAAGGAAAAGAAAAACAACGATGAAGTCTTGAAACAACTAACAATGAAAAAAGAACTACTAAGCACAATTAAAAAATGCAGTTTTTGAGCCAAGTTAAAAGACACAACAGTCTACTAAAAGTAATCATGGAGGGGAAAATACAAAGTAAAAGAGGTAGAGGCAGATCACGACTAACATGGACGAGTAACATCAAAAGATGGACAAATCAACCGATGACAACGTGCACATTTAAAGCAAGAGACAGAGCAGAATGACGCTCCATGGTCGCTGTTATCAGTGCCAAGAAATATATTACGCAGAATATTTCTGGAGAGAGTAAAAGAGGCCAGAGGAAATATATAGATGATCTAGCTAAAGAGGCAGAGGAAGCAGCAAATAAAAGGAATTATAAAGCACTGTACAACCGTACACAGAAACTTGTGTGGAAAATGCAAACAGATCGCTGCCTTTATTAAAGATAAGACAGGAAATCAGCCTAGTACTATAAGGGAACACCTAGAGAGATGGAAATAGCACTTTGAAGAACTTTTGGAACAGCCCCGGCTCAAATCATCCTCAAGATATACTACCAGCAGAAGTTATTTTTAAAAATGGTAAAGCCATAGGGCCAGATGAAATTCCTTCGGAGTATTAACACCTCTACCATGATGTTACATAATCTATTAGATACAATTTGGGGGGACGGAAGAAGGTTATATGATCAACTACCATTAGAAAGGAAGTTTACAAGGGTGTACATATTATATGGGAATTATGCTGCTATCAGTGCCAGGATGAATAAAAAAAAAAATTAAGTAGATTTATTCTGGAGAGACTAAAAAAAAGGCCACAGAGAAATATTTGAGAGACGCACACGTATTTTAGGAAGAACAGCTCATGTGCTGATCACATAACTACTCTACGTATAACAATTGAACAAAGATTACGAAACGGTATTTGTTAGTTTAGACAGAGGACTGGTTTGGAAGTTGGTGAGTCACTACGGATTCCCACACAGTTTATTAACCTGATAAGAATAATGTATAACACACACAAAAAACAGACGCTCTTTTCTTTATAACAACCAACATTTTAAATTTATATTTTAATATATATGTTTTGGAAACATTTTAATAGAACTCCGCCATGTGAGAATATCCATGTTGTAGTTTTTCTACGATGTAGTTGGAGGTATCGGTTGCAAACTGTTATATCGCGAGTCTAGCGTTCACGTCAGAATCGTAAAGGGAGGATCGTAGGTTTTTCGCTAGGTGAAAAAAAATTATTTAAAAAAACGCGTTGTGTATGACTGGTAGTTTGTCAGTTGCAGCATGGACTTGTTGGGTATTAGGTTTATAATACGTTTGATAGTTTTAGACGTTGCGGTTTTTGTTCGTTTTACTTATTACATCTTTAATTATGGCGCTCGTTTCCTTCTCGATTTTTGGAAGAGACGCTATTTATCCTGATTTTGACGTTAGCTGTTGAAGAATAGGCTCTATAACTAATGCCGTTGTTGCTATTCTTCTCGCAAATCTGTGCCTGTCACAGGCAACCTGCATCCACGTTGATCGTCTATCCTCTGTAAGATCATCCAAATGGTGGACTGTCACCAACTCTTCGGCAAACGTCACCTAAAGTAATTTGAAATTTAAAAAAAATTAGAGTATCTTAATATCCTAAAAAAAATAAGCGATGGAGAGAGAATAAGATAAGACATGCTAACCTTGCGGTCGGTTTTTTGTAAAATACTCTGCTCACTAATATCCATAGCGCTCATCCCAATTAGCGTATTGCTTTGAGTTATTCTAGCTTGTTGCTTTATATATATATTTTTTTCCTCTCTCTTTTGGAGAGGTAGCCTAAAGGATCATGATGGCTGGTAATTGATACAATTGTCCTAGATGTGGGCGAGTATTCTCCAGGTTCAGCTCGCTAAATAGAAACGTTGAGAGTTCACGGAATCTGTTAATAATATACAGATATGGACACGTATCTAGCAGTGTTATCACTGTGGGTACCTCGTGACTGACTGCCCGACCGACGTTAGTCGAATGAATATATTAAATCGTGTACGCGCCTTTTTTACATAACCTGTTGCGTTTCGCGCTGGAGACAATAATCAATAAACTCACGCGAGAGCGGCAACGATTGGGTCATTATGTGCCACGGTGGGAGAAAATGACTGTTCGTTCATACCGCTAGAAAGATTTGCCAATATATATATATGTATATATACCTACTTATGGTCCATATCTTAAATACGGGCCCATTTACGTCCACGTAGATATAATAACTATTAACTTATTACTATTATATGTATATATACTCACCATAACTATGAAATAACTAACGTATCACTACTCCCTAATATGGTAGTTTCACTTCCGGAGTGGGCGTGGTCTATAGCCGGACAACATACACACACTAGCTCCTATTGGAAGTCACTTTGGCGGTAAAAACTGATGTCCATCACTCATGACTCAGTAATTATCCCCTCAACAACCCACCCCTTCATGCACTATACATATATATCATTGCATCACTCTGGCTTGGCGCAGCTTGGCGCAGCTTGCCGCAGCTTGCCGCAGCTTGCCGTAGTCTCTATATAACTCCTGTACTCAGAGGGTACTGGACTTCGTAGGGTATACCCTATTCTTTGTCTTTGTATCCAAGTCCGATCCTTTCCATCCTGATCTACTACTCTCATCACATATATTTCTCTCTCTTTCTTATTCATATATCCCATATCATATACATTTCTCTCTTTCTTATACCATTCTCTCTCATCTCACACACACACACACACACATATATATATATATCTTATTATTCTACTCTTTCTCATCATATGTATTTCTTTCTCTTTCTTATTCTCTCTCTCTCATCACAGACATTTCTCGCTCTTTTTTTTCCACACTCTCTCTCATAAAATATATTTTTCCCTCTGTCTTATTCCACTCTCTACCATCCCATATATTTCTCCCCCTTTCTTATTCTTTCTCTCATCATATATTTCTCCCTTTTTTTTATTCCACACACACACTCTCTCTCTCTATCTCATCACATAAACTTATCACTTTTTCTTATTCAAATCTCCCCCATCACCTATTCCTTGTCACTCTTTCAATCAATCTCTCATTACATATACTGGTCACTCTTATTTCACAATCTCTCATTACATATACTGACCACTCTTATTTCACAATCTCTCATTACATATACTGACCACTCTTATTTCACAATCTCTCATTACATATACTGACCACTCTTATTTCACAATCTCTCATTACATATACTGACCACTCTTATTTCACAATCTCTCATTACATATACTGACCACTCTTTCTTATTCCAATCTCTCTCTCTCTCACCACATGTACTTGCAACTCTTTCTTTTTCCATTCTCTCTCATCATATAAACGTATCACTCTTTCTTAAATCACTCTCTGTAATTCTCATCTAGTTCTCTCTCGTTCTTATTTCACTCTCTCTCATCACATATATTTGTCCCTCTTTCTTATTTCACTCTCTCTCTTTCATCACATATATTTGTCCCTCTTTCTTATTTCTCTCTCTCTCATCAGATATATTTGTCCCTCTTTCTTATTTCACTCTCTCTCTCTCTCTCATCACATATATTTGTCCCTCTTTCTTATTTCACTCTCTCTCTCTTTCATCACATATATTTGTCCCTCTTTCTTATTTCACTCTCTCTCTCACATCACATATATTTGTCCATCTTTCTTATTTCACTCTCTCTCTCTCTCTCTCATCACATATATTTGTCCCTCTTTCTTATTTCACTCTCTCTCTCATCACATATATTTGTCCCTCTTTCTTATTTCACTCTCTCTCTCTCTCTCTCTCTCCACATATATTTGTCCCTCTTTCTTATTTCACTGCCTCTCTCTTTCCTCATTCCCTCTCTCATTCAGTCAACAATGATTATCCTATCTGACCTTCTTTCAATAGCCAGTCTGGCTGTATTGGACATCCAGAAACGTATAGAACATCACTACTATGGACATTTAACATAACCATTGTCTTTGAAATGTTATTGCTGGACACATTATACATGTCACAATCAAACACAATTTCTGTGCAATCACTCTCAATTCTCACTCACACACACATACACTCTCTCTCTCTCTTTCACTCACACACACCCACACCCTCTCTCTCACTCACACACACCCACTCTCTTTCTCTCTCTCTCTCTCTCTCTCTCTCTCTCTCTGGTACATGTATATAAGTATAACGCAATTTTGTTTACTCTCAAATTTAAAATTTAGCTTTGATCAAGAGTTTAGTTCATCATAGCGATTGTGAAGCTGACAGGATTCCAATTTGATAGGCTCAACACTGAACTCCTCAACAAATTAGATATAGAACGAGAAGATTACTAAACTATTCTCATCACAGAGTCTAACTTTGTAATCTCTGCCTTATCATCTTCACTCAAATATTTACTCAACTTTTCTTGACTAGCTATTAGTGTGTGTGTGTGTGTGTGTGCAGTGTAATGAAAGAGATGCTGTACAAGAATGACTGAGTACATCGGAATGTAGCTTTCATTATTCACGGAATGGTGCAATTTTAAAAGCACTTTTTCATAACGAGTTTAGCAATATTTGGTTTAGAGTGAATAACAAATTATATATGTTTTGAAGTTGTGAATATCAGATGGGGACGGGGCAAAGAAGGAACAGTAGAAACAAACAAAGACAATGATCGCAGCAAGAGAGAGAGAGAGAGAGAGAGAGAGAGAGAAAAGAGAAAAGAGAAGGGTTGAAGAACGGAATGAAAGCATGAAGGAAAAAAAGGAGATACGGATGATAAAAAGAAGAGAGAAGCGCAATATTTTTTTTAGTTAGAAAAATGTACATAAAAATAAGGAAAGAAAGGTCAAAGAAGAAAAAGTTGTGAGATATAAATCATGAAGGAAGGAAGGAAGGAGAGAGGAAGGAAGGAAGGAAGGAAGGAAGGAAGGAAGGAAGGAAGGAAGGAAGGAAGGAAGGAAGGAAGGAAGGGAGGAAGGGAGGGAGGGAGGGAGGGAGGGAGGGAGGGAGGAGGGAGGGAGGGAGGGGAAGGAAGGAAGGAAGGAAGGAGGAAGGAAGGAAGGAAGGAAGGAAGGAAGGAAGGAAGGAAGGAAGGAAGGAAGGAAGGAAGGAAGGAAGGAAGGAAGGAAGGAAGGAAAGGAAGGAAGGAAGGAAGGAAGGAAGGAAGGAAGGAAGGAAGGAAGGAAGGAAGGAAGGAAGGAAGGAAGGAAGGAAGGAAGGAAGGAAGGAAGGAAGGAAGGAAGGAAAGAAGGAAGGAAGGAAGGAAGGAAGGAAGGAAGGAAGGAAGGAAGGAAGGAAGGAAGGAAGGAAGGGAAGGAAGGAAGGAAGGAAGGAAGGAAGGAAGGAAGGAAGGAAGGAAACAGTATATTTATAAAATAAGACTCGGTAGTGACAAAGACAAATAATGCGAAAGCACTGAGCAGTACCTACACACAGAACGACCAACATACAATCTTGTGGTTTACATTTCTACGGCTACAATAACTATAGCGTCATCGCAATCACATTTTTTGCCTACTATTTTGCAAGCCATTTTCTATAAATAGTAGCGACTGCAATCACTACACTGATGGGAACCTAACCAAACAAAAGACGCAGTCCATTCCGCCAAATATAGCCGTTGGGCTTGTCAATGCAGAATGTAAGATTTCATTGGATCCCCAAGTTGTGATTTATCTTCTGGAAAGATTAGTGCAGATCAGTTGCTCTTGTCATGACTAGAACAATTTGGCTCCAGAAAATAACCTTACCTCTTACAGTTCAAACTTCTCATAAATTATTGTCAGTGTCATACTCCTCAGTTAACCTCAGACGGAAGATGTACAAACGAGGGTGAGATGCAGAATGGCTCAGGCAAAAGCAGCTTTCCAAGAAATGAGGAAGATACTATGCAATCCATTTTTGACAATAGAAACAAGAAACAGAGTTCTTAAATGTTACGTAGAGCCAGACTTAACATATGGATGCGAATCATGGACAATAGGACAACAGACAAGAAAATCACTGGAGTCTGTAGAAATGTGGTTTTACAGAAGAATGTTGAGAGTACCATGGACGGCTATGAAGAGTAATGAAGATGTTCTGAGAGAGATCAAAGCAAAAAGAGAGATAATTTCCAATATTAGGAAGAAACAATCATAATTTTTTTGGCCATGTAATGAGAAGAGAACAACTGGAATATATTGTAACAACAGGAAAAATTGAGGTGCGAAGAGATAGAGGGAAGCAATTATAAAAAATTAACAGACAGCTTAAGAGAATGGCTTGGTAGAAGGTCAACAACAGAAATGATAAATAGTTGCCGAGATTGAAAGTTGTGGAGAGACATGATCACCTACGCCAGCAGGCCCGGTACTTGATGATGTATGATGTCATACTCCACTGTTTCGACTCCTTTACTTTATTTTCTTTCTTTTTACTAAATCATTTTCTATGCTACTTTTTTTTTTACTTTGTTGCATGTTCATCGTTCCTTCTTTCCATCATCTCATCTTTATCGTTCATGCTTTCTATCAAACAATCTTCATGGCGACTTCTTTTTTAATGTAATCACATTCATCCCTTCTTCTCTCAAATAAACCATATTCATTGATCCTTGTTTTCATTATATCAGTTTCATTGATCCCTCTTTTCATTAAATCAACTTCATCGCTCCTTCTTCTCATTAAATCACATTAATTGTTCCTTCTTTTAATTAAAACACCGTCATTGCTTCTTCTTTCCATTAAATAATATCCCTTGCTCGTTCTCTCAATTAAAATAATTTCCCTTGCTTCTTCTTTCCATTAAATAATCTCCCTGGCTCGTTCTCTCGATTAAAATAATTTCCCTTGCTTATTCTTTTCATTAAATCATCTTCACTACCCTCTTTACCTGTCAAGCTTTGCCTTTCTCAGAAAATAACAATCTTTGTCATAAATTTGTTTCCATAAGAATCATCTTTATTGTCTTTTGTTTACAGTTGAATCGTCTTCGTCATCCTTCAATCTTCTTTTTTTCCTTCCTCTTGTGCCTTTCAGCGTCGACGGGAGATATAGTTTGCGGTCTTTTGGTATTTGATGGTCTCTGCAGCTATTACCTTTCCTAGTATCTCTAACCCATTTTTGGGGTGTTCGTGTTCTCATGCCATTTATTAAAAGCTCGCTGGGTCGTATTTTGATCTCTCTGTGTTACCATATAGCCAAACCATTGTATCTGTTGTTTCTTTATGTATTCTATGATAAGTATTATTCCTAGCTTTACTCAGCTCTTCACTTCTTCGTGGCTCAGGCCCTCTCCTCTCATGCGCCTAACATATTAAATTTTCGTAATATTTATTGTTATTATTGTTCTTAAGCCTACCATCCAAATCAGGCAACTTTGATAGCAAAACATTGGAATGATGAAAGTGTTTTATTATGTGTCCGTTTTTCCTCTAGTATTATTTCTTCACCTGTGTGTTACCGGGGCCTCATTATGAGGAAATTAAAGAATAGTGACACTGTGACCTTCCAGGCATGTCGTAAGAGGCGACTAAGGAGATTGATCGATGGATTGACATGCTGTCATTGTAAAAAGAATTGTTATGGAAACAGTCACAGATTTCAGAAGCAGTGATCTCTGCAATATGTGCCATTTTGACACGCAAGGTTTCTGTTTTTGAGATTGTGGTTCTGCCCTATGTGCCGTCTTCGGCTCGAAAGGACAAAAGAAGAAGAAGGTTATTTCTTTGTTGGGCAGCTGCCTAATTGTTTACGGGCTTCGTTGCATATTTAATCTATTTCTGCTGTTCGCGAATTACTGTTTATCAGTAAACCTATCGGGTATTTAAATTCCTTCACTTGTTTTAAATGTCTGTCGTCTATCGTTGTTATATTTATGTTCTGTTTTTCTTTTACGCTGATCACAACTTATGTTTTGTTGATGTTGATTGTTATGTTGTTTTGCTATTAAAAATTATGTTCTTGGAAACTGGCGTACAAATTCTCTTGTATATCGTGCTTGTTGTTATCAGATGGTAGATGTACAACAAAGAGGAGATGCAGAACAGCCTACAAAAGTAGCTTTCTAAAAAATGAGCAAGATACTGTGCAATCCAGTTTTGACAATAGAAACAAGAAAACGAATTCTTAAATATTATATGAAGCCAGTCTTCACATATGGATGTGAATAATGGACAATAGGACAACAGACAAGAAAATCACTGAGGCTTTAGAAATGTGGTTTTACAGAAGAATGCTGAGAATACCATGGACAGCAAAGAAGAGAAATGAAAACGTCCTGAAAGAGGAGCTTTCAGCTCCCTGTGGAGTATCTCTTCGACAAACACTTTCAGCTCCCCGTGGAGTCTCTCTTCAACAAACACTTTCAGCTCCGTGTGAAACTTAGGTCTTCAACAAACACTTTCAGCTCCATGTGGAACATAGATCTTCAACAAACACTTTCCAAGCCGTTCTGTTTCTTGCCATTATTTTAAGATCCTTTCATGTCTTCCCCGACATTTTCATATCTGCTTCCACCGGTCTTCTCCTAGAAAATGTTGGTCTTCCTCTTTTTCTTTTTCCCTGGGGATTCCAAAAAAGGGCCTGTTGTGTAATAATCTGAGTTGGCTTCCGCAGTGTGTGTCCTATTCAACACCATCGTCTTCGCTGTATCTCTTTATCTATTGGTATTTGACTGGTACATTTCCACAATTCTATGTTAGTGATTTTGTCCTGCCATTTCCATCCCTTTATTCTGCGTAAGCATACATAAATGAAGGTCTCTATTTTCATACTTGCCATTTTTGGTGTTCTCCGTGTTTCACAGCCATATAATAAGACTGCCTTAACATTGGAGTTGAAAATTTTTTATTTTATATTTAACTTATTTTCTTTAGACCTCCATATGTTTCCCATTGCAACGAATGTTCTCCTTGCCTTTGATATCCTTATTTTGGCATCATTTTCTGTCCCTCCTTCTCGTGTTTCTTCTGTCCTGTTCGCCGGGTTTTAATTCTTAAATGAGAAAGACAACTAAAGTAGGTGTTATGCATGCGTGTTTTAATTACAAAATGTTAAATTCATAAAACTATGTCATTGAGACCGATTACGTTTTGTATAACACTTCTGAATTTTCTATTAATTTGTGACCTTATTCAGCTGTTCTAGTATGTAGCTTTGTACTTATCTGTTTCAGATTCTTTCTTTAATATTCATTTACATTTATCCTGTGTATCTTTTTCCGCTTGCCAGCTTTGACCTCAGACAAGAGACTAGGAACTGAATTGTGCGTGTTAATACATTTTTCCCTGGCAGCCGTAGCGCCGGGGTCCCTCGCCGCACAGGCAGATAACTCCGTCTTCGGAGGTACTCATATTTTTCCGTCCATGAGTAATTGACGCTTCAAGCCGGGCCTCGACGCTGAGACCAGGGGTGGTTGCCCCAGATAAAAAATCATAAATAAAAATCCCAACTGGTGCAGCCGGGATTTGAACCCACAACCTCTTTGTCTCGAGGCCGGCGTCTTGCCAACCAGTCCCCCATCCTGTGTATTTAATAACGGCCAAACCATTTATCTTTCAATGCCCAAATCAAGCAAATCCAAACAACTTTTTAACCTCCATTCGTCCAAGTTCTAACAGATCCATCAGTGTCTAGTATGAGAACCGCTGGAATAAATGATTTAAAAAGAGCCATGTATTGATACAAACTAATACAGACCCCTCGATTCATAGACAAATATAACCCACCGTGAAACATCGAGAAAATATTTGTAAGAAGGAATGAGAAAACGTAGTAATCAAAATTTGTTCTCGTGTATTTTGGTCTACATAAGACATTTACCATTTATCATCCCGTCATTTTGCACATTCAAGTAGTGAAAATCAAGAACCGTAAATTATAAGACTATAGGAGAGTAAACCATTCCGATGTTTTTCATCTTTGCAGGAAAGAAACAGATTGGCCATAATCTAACAAAAGGGTTGATGGAGATTAATCCCTGACAGGGAATAAATGGGTGAAGAGGTTGGTGATTGTTAATCTTGTGAGGTCTACGTTGTTGGTAATTAATCTTTAATCTTGTGACGTCTAAGTTGTTGGTAATTAATCTTTAATCTTGTGACGTCTAAGTTGTTGGTAATTAATCTTTAATCTTGTGAGGTCTACGTTGTTGGTAATTAATCTTTAATCTTGTGACGTCTAAGTTGTTGATAATTAATCTTTAATCTTGTGACGTCTAAGTTGTTGGTAATTAATCTTTAATCTTGTGACGTCTAAGTTGTTGGTAATTAATCTTTAATCTTGTGGCATCTAAATGTTAGTAATTAATCTTTAATCTTGTGACGTCTAAGTTGTTGGTAATTAATCTGTAATCTTGTGACGTCTAGGTTATCGGTATTTCGTCTCTAATATCGTTGTTATTGTTAGGGTCGTCATCATTACACACCGGATGAATCCATAGGTGCTCCGATATCCCCGTCGAGAAAATCCGAGGAGAATCCTGACCGATGTGCACGAACTCTGTAACACGGCCTGAGGGTGAGGGGTGAGGGTAAGCTTCTGCTGGTAACTTTTCCCGGACAGAGGCCATGTTTATGGCTTACTCTTTGAAATGTTAACTAGAGAGGGCACTTTTAACGTGCGCGAGTGCAAACCGGATCTACTGTTTATTACCGTTATCTGAGAGGGCTAAACATAGGACCTCATCCAAGAGATCAAGATAGGATAAAGTCATAGAGAAAACACTGACTAAGTTTATCTATTTTTGTTTTAATCACCACCTTCTCTTGTGGGATTTGAGCCCTGGTTTTTCCTATCTTGAGGCCGATGCGTACGCAGCAACCCCCCCCCCCCCCCCCCCCCCGGTATCTCTAATTTTTAAAAGTCTGAACTGTTGGTAATTAAACTTGTGAAGTCTAAGTTGTTGGTAAAAAAATGTAAAGTTCCCTCGTCACGCCAAGTGGCGTATAGGGAATATGATGTTAGTGACCATAAATTTTACAGACCTTCAGCACATGATTTTTAGGGTAATGTGGTCTGTATTACGCCCGTGCCGCTTTACTTTCCCAGAAAAAAAAAAAATCCGGTAATATTTAAGGCTGAGTGAACCCGGAAGCCGTCGGCGGGGATCGAACCCTACCCCTTGTCCTTTGTAGTCCAGTTAACTAACCACTGAGCTCAAGTTGTTGGTAGTCAATCTTTAATCTTGTGAAGTCTCAGTTATTTATTAATTAACCTATAATCGTGTGAAGTCCAAGTTATTGGTAGTTAATATTTAATCTTGTGACGTGGAAGGCAGATAACTCCGTTTTCGGAGGTACTCACATTTTTGTTCGTTGATGAGTAATTGACGTTTCAAGCTTGGCCTCTGTGCTGAGACTAGGGGTGGTTGTTGCAGAGAGAAATCATAAATAAACATCCTAACTACTGCAGCTAGGATTTGAACTCACAACCTCTCTGTCTCGAGACAGAGAGCTATTCATTGTATCCACAGAGGTCGCTAAAGTTTGGATGTGTGTGTTGTTAAATGTAGCGTCTTTACAAGTAAACATGTTTAGGATGTTAATCTTCCTCGACACGGCAACACATCCAACTCATCATCTCAAGAGGAAATTCGTGGTTTCTAAGAGTCTTCACATCCAACTCATCATCTCAAGTGGAAATTTGTGGTTTCTAAGAGTCTTCACATCCAACTCATCATCTCAAGTGGAATTTTGTGGTTTCTAAGAGTCTTCACATCCAACTCATCATCTCAAGAGGAAATTCGTGGTCTCTAAGAGTCTTCACATCCAACTCATCATCTCAAGTGGAAATTTGTGGTTTCTAAGAGTCTTCAAATCCAACTCATCATCTCAAGAGGAAATTCGTGGTTTCTAAGAGCCTTCACATCCAACTCATCATCTCAAGAGGAAATTCGTGGTTTCTAAGAGCCTTCACATCCAATTCATAATTTCAAGAGGAAATTCGTGGTTTCTAAGAGTCTTCACATCCAACTCATCATCTCAAGAGGAAATTCGTGGTTTCTAAGAGTCTTCACATCCAACTCATCATCTCAAGTGGAAATTTGTGGTTTCTAAGAGTCTTCACATCCAACTCATCATCTCAAGTGGAAATTTGTGGTTTCTAAGAGTCTTCACATCCAACTCATCATCTCAAGAGGAAATTCGTGGTTTCTAAGAGCCTTCACATCCAACTCATCATCTCAAGAGGAAATTTGTGGTTTCTAAGAGCCTTCACATCCAATTCATCATTTCAAGAGGAAATTCGTGGTTTCTAAGAGTCTTCACATCCAACTCATCATCTTAAGAGGAAATTCGTGGTTTCTAAGAGTCTTCACATCCAACTCATCATCTCAAGTGGAAATTTGTGGTTTCTAAGAGTCTTCACATCCAACTCATCATCTCAAGTGGAAATTTGTGGTTTCTAAGAGTCTTCACATCCAACTCATCATCTCAAGAGGAAATTCGTGGTTTCTAAGAGCCTTCACATCCAACTCATCATCTCAAGAGGCAATTTGTGGTTTCTAAGAGCCTTCACATCCAACTCATCATCTCAAGAGGAAATTCGTGGTTTCTAAGAGTCTTCACATTAAATTCATCATCTCAAGAGGAAATTCGTGGTTTCTAAGAGCCTTCACATCCAACTCATCATCTCAAGAGGAAATTTGTGGTTTCTAAGAGCCTTCACATCCAACTCATCATCTCAAGAGGAAATTCGTGGTTTCTAAGAGTCTTCACATCCAACTCATCATCTCAAGAGGAAATTCGTGGTTTCAAAGAGTCTTCACATCCAACTCATCATCTCAAGAGGAAATATTCGTGGTTTCTAAGAGCCTTCACATCCAACTCATCATCTCAAAAGGAAATTTATGGTTTCTAAGAGTCTTCACATCCAACTCATCATCTCAAGTGGAAATTTGTGGTTTCTAAGAGTCTTCACATCCAACGACACACTCTAAGAATAATTTACAACAATGTGGCCTCCCACGATATCCATGGATAAACTACTGGATATCTTCTTCTTTGTTATCTAACTTGTATGTGTTGGTGCTCATCTCCCATGACGGCTACACTGGAGTTTTTATTATTTTTTTTTATTTTTAGCGCTAGATGACCAGCACCTACTGCTGTCATGCCCATTTCGTCTGTCTGTTTATCTGTCTGTCTGTCTGTCTCTCTGTCTCTGTCTGTCTATCTCTCTCCTTCTGTCTGTCTCTCTGTCAGTCTTTCTCTCTGTCTATGTCTGTCTGTCTGTCTGTCTGTCTGTCTGTCTGTCTCCCTGTCTCTCTCCTTCTGTCTGTCTGTCTCTCTGTCTGTCAGTCTGTCTCTCTGTCTATGTCTGTCTGTCTCTCTCCTTCTGCCTGTCTCTCTGTCAGTCAGTCTGTCTGTCTATATCTGTCTGTCTTCCTGTCTGTCTGTCCGCCTCTCTCCTTCTGTCTGTCTCTCTGTCAGTCAGTCTCTCTGTCTATGTCTGTCTGTCTCCCTGTCTGTCTGTCTGTCTCTCTCCTTCTGTCTGTATGTATCTCTCTCTGTCAGTCTGCCTCTCCTTCTGTCTGTCTGTCTGTCTCCATGTCTCTCTGTCTCCATGTGTGTGTGTGTCTGTCCATCTATCCTCTCTTTCTCGTATACCCTGATGAACAAAACAAACCACATACCCAACCATAGACAAGTTAGACTAATAATTGCCTATAATCTTATTCAGGGATGTAATTGCATTCAAAGTCACTCTGTTTGTGAGTGTGAATAATTAAGCCTGCGAGGATTTATTTTGGAGTGCCGGCTTGTCGATTTCAAACAAAACATGGTTGGCGGAAAGAGATTGAGTACTGAAGCGATCTATATTCGCTTCTTTCTGTTCTGTTCACTTCCTCTTATACCCCTTCGGGTATCGTTGCAGATAGAAAGTTGTAGTTCTTGTCGTCCCCCTTCTAGCAACTTCAACCATTGTTAATTGAAGTTGCAGCGTTTCTCAGATGTTGTCAGTCCATCATATGCTGGGTCTCTCGAGGGTTCTTCTACTTTCTGCTCCTCTTCTACGCATAAACGTTCTATAAGGTATAGAATCTCTTAGCATTCTTTCGAGATGAGTAAATATATTCATTTGTTTGTCTTTGTATGAATTTTAGTACTGATTGAATGACTAATCTCTCTATTACGACGTCACTTCTAAATTCTAGATTCTAAATTCATACTGCATTTTATGTGTTTTATGTTTCATTTGCTTCATGTGTATTTTCTAGATTTGTATTTGATGTTTGTGTAGCACAAATCTGAAACACGTGAAGAGCCTCAACAGCTTTTGTACAAAAATAATAGTGGACGGAAGATGCACGAAAGAAATAAAAGGCAGAATAGCATCGGCCAAAGTAGCATATCAGAAAATTAAGGACATCTTGTGCAATAAGTCTTATGTCAGTAGAAGTCAGAAAGAGAGCTTATTGGTGCTATACAGAGCGAATTATGACCAATTGTAGTGAATCATGGACAGTAGACCAACTAATCAAATGGCGATTAGAGGCCATAGAGATGGGATTTCTCAGAAGAATATTGAGAGTTCCTTGGACAGCTAAAAAGACCAAGGAGAAAATTCTCAAAGAGGCCAACAGCAAATAATGCTCATAAAAACATCAGAAAGAAACTATCAAGACTTTTCGGGTACATCATGAGAAGAGGAAGGTTCGAATACTTGATTACAACTAGCAAAATAGAGGGAACGAGAGATCGTGGACGACAAAGAGAGGAGCTATTATAATAAATATAGACAGCTTTACTGTCGTGGCATGGTAAACAGTCAACAACAGAATTAATACGATGTCATCATCATCATCATCATCAAGCATCGGGCCTGCTGACGTAGATGATCATGTCTCTCCACAACTTTCGATCTCGACAGTTATTTATCATTTCTGTTGTTGACCTTCTGCAAAGCCATTCTCTTAAGCTGTCTGGTATGTTTTCTCTTTGCTTCCCTCTATCTCTTCGTCCCTAAATTTTCCCAATTGTTACAATATATTCCAGTTGTTCTCTCCTCATTACATGGCCTAAAAAAAATGATAGTTTCTTCCTAATATTGGAAATTAGCTCTCTTTTTGCTTTGGCCTCTCTCAGAACGTCTTCATTACTCTTCTTAGCTGTCCATGGTATTCTCAACATTCTTCTGTAAAACCACACTTCTACAGACACCAGTGATTTTCTTGTCTGCTGTACTATTGTCCATGATTGACATCCATGATACGATGTACTGTGAACAGAAAATTGTGGAAGGACATGATCGCCCACGTCAACTGGTACGACACATGATGATGATGATGATGATGATGACGATGATGATGATGATGATATAACACAAATATATATAACTGCTTGCTTCCTTTATATAATAATGGTGGCAAATAAAGAATAATATATTACAGTAGCAAAGACTAGGAATACAAATTTGATCGATTTTCATGGGAAATTGGAAAATTATTGCCTTATTTTTTTGTTTAAGAAATACTAATTCTGGTACTTGCTTGCAGAAACACGAATCGAATTGTTTTTGTGTGCGGGAATGGAACAATAGAACAAGAGTGGACATCGCGACACTGGTCAACTGAAGAGATGCGAGATGGAATCACGTCAATGAGACACGTCCGGACAAAAGCGTCGAAAGGGAAGGGGAGGGGGTGGAATCTGAAGTAGAGAGCATACAAAGAACAACAAAAAAAAAACATTAGAAAAACCCCCGTGTCGTGTCGCAATGAATGAACAAATAAAATTGCTGGAATATTTTGAAAGCTATAGCTTGTTAACCTTTCTTTTCAGTTTGTCTATTTTACTGCTAAAGAATTCTACATTATTAAATCTATACCATGACTATACCCATTAGAAAGTGTCTCTAAAGTAAATTGTATACACCACGAAGAGTTGTATTAAAACCTCTACGAAGACAAAAAATTTTTTTTTTTCTTTCTAATCTTTTGATTGTCTTCAACAATGCGCCAACGCTAAGCTTCAGCGATGCATTAATGCTAACCCTCAGCGATGCAGTAACGCTAAGCTTCAGTGATACATGCTAAGCTTCAGCGATGCACTAACGCTAAGCTTCAGCGATGCACTAACGCTAAGCTTCAGCTATGCACTAACGCTAAGCTTCACCGATGCATTAACGTTAAGCTTCAGCGATGCACTAATGCTAAGCTTCAGCTATACATGCTAAACTTCAGCGATGCACTAACGCTAAGCTTCAGCGATGCACTAACGCTAAGCTTCAGCGATGCACTAACGCTAAGCTTCTCTATGTTTCTAAGAAGTGGACATTTGTCTTTCCTTCGGAGCTACAATAAACTATCCGCTAACTTGTCAGACTCCAAACCACAAAAACTCGGGTTCGAATGCCGGAATGGTCAAAAAATTGTTTCGGTCGGGGCTGAAATGAAAACTCAGACCCGAACATCTGGAGGTGACTGCACTGGACAAATGGCATTTTTTCTCCACCCATATAAGTCGCCCCGGTTAACCCGTAAAAAATGGGAAAATGCCGCAAGGATAGTTTTTGTTTTAATCATAATTTATTTCAACAAACGTGAATAGATTGCAAAATGGGATA
Source organism: Megaustenia siamemsis (assembly GCA_032433765.1). Taxonomy (NCBI): domain Eukaryota; kingdom Metazoa; phylum Mollusca; class Gastropoda; order Stylommatophora; family Ariophantidae; genus Megaustenia; species Megaustenia siamemsis. The sequence goes on from JAVIAB010000106.1 coordinate 57,615,614, forward strand.
ATTTATTCTATAATTGATTGGGCACCAAGATGGAAGTTCGTCCGAGTTCTAGCCGTGGTGTATACAATGCTGATCTTGAACATCGCGCTGTCTGTTGTCACAGCGAGTTGGCGATAATTGTTTGTGCACATTTCGTTAACCACCGCTGTAGATCAAGTCTTTATTCTGCTGGCTTTGTTTGCGACATTGGAAGCTAATGACCTAACTGCCTAACTTGTGTAGACAGTTGGTTTGGGGCAAATATTGTGCGTTGCAGTGTCACTGCTAAAATCCCTCAGTTTGTGACAGGGCTACAGGAACATGCACAAACGGTGACGGTTGTCGGCGAGAGCGTTTCGGACCCCAGTGTCAGCACTTTGATCTAGTTTACAAATACGCCTAGGGATCTGGACCTACAGATCCGGACAGTTTCATGGTCTAATCAACATGTTACGGATTGAAGGGGCGATAGTTGCAAATATCTGCTCCACCTACATTGGCAGGGGTGGGAATGTGGCTCTCAAACAGAACGCAAACAAGACCGACACATTTAATGCTTGTTGTTAATACAGTGGACGGGTGTGGACCAGAGGCCGCAGTTAATGGCAAAACAAAGACCAATATTTATGACAATGACTGCACACACACACAATTGAGAAGTGGAACCAATTCTGTTTACTGGTATCTGAACTTTGACACGTCCCAGAAGACTCACACCATTCGAATTTATCATCGAGCTAGCACTATGATTCGGGTAAAGAATGACACTCCAAAGGCTTTCTCTGACAGTGGCGATGTAGTGTTCTAGTATAATGATATATCATACCCAAATATTTCTGTGAACACTATTGTAGTCACCATACAAGCGACAATGGCACACAGTAAGTTTGAGTTCTCACTGACCTTTTCGCAGGACGAGAGTGCACTGACGGTGTGTGAGGTGCAAACATTTACAGACACCTATTGTCTGGACGGGCATTCTTGGTCGTTTTGTACAGTGTGTGGTGGGAGTAGCAAAGGCTGCACCGTCATCATCGGTACGTGTCACTTCAACTGTTCACATGGGATTTATGGACACGACTGCTCCGGGTCTTGTCTTAGTGTCAGTTCTTTATGTGAGGAAAATCCGGAAAATGCCAACATTGCAAACATCCTGGCTATACCTGTGATGACACTTGTCGTGATGGTAATTTTGGGCTACAGTGCGAACAGACGTGTTCTGATGGCTGTGACATCATATGTGACACAGAAAGAGCAGACTGTACGAGCAAGGAAGCGTACTACGGGCCAGACTGCACTCTCAAATGTCCTGACCACTGTTTCAACGACACCTGTGAACAGTCAACCGGGATCTGTTCATGCAAGGGAATGTTCTACGGGTCAGACTGCACTCTCAAATCTCCGTACAACTGTTTGGACGATATCTGTTAACAGTTCATGGGAGCCGGCGTCTCGTATGTCGATGATTCCCACGTTAAGAAGAGTCTGCCGACTACAACAAACCCAAGCATATGGATACCTTAATGTGTACTGGATATTTTCTTTCTGTGCTGGACATGGTTCATTTCTTGGTGTGTTTCATTGCTAGCCAAGGCTCATATCTTGGCTTGTGTGTGTGTGTGTGCTGGCTATGGCTCATATCTTGGTGTGTGTCATGTTAGTCATATCTCATATTTTGGAGTGTCCGTGTTAATCATGTCTCATATCTTTAAGTGTGTATGTGTTTAGTCATATCTCATATCTTAGTGTGTATCTGTGTTAGTCATGTGTCATATCTTTGTGTTTGGGCTAGTGATATCTCATATCTCTGTGTGTATGTTTATGTTAGTCACATCTCATATCCTTGTGTTTGCACGGCTATGCTAGTCACATCTCATATCATTGTGTGTGCCTATCTATGTTGGTCATATCTCATATCTTTGTGTGCATGTCCAGGTTAGACATGTGTAATTTCTTTGTAGGTGCATGTCTATGTCAGTCATATCTCATATCTTTATGTGCATGTTTATGTTAGTCGTGTATCATATATCTTGATGTATGTCAGTGTTAGTCATGCCTCGTATCGCTATGTGCATGTATGTGTTTGTCACATCTCATATCTTTGTGTGTGCATGTCTGTGTTAGTCACCTCTAGTGACTCGGGCAGATGGTGCTCGTAAACCTGGGAGGGCCGACCATCTAAGGGCAGAATCCCCTTACAGAAAAGATCATCTGCTGCCTTGCAGGAAGATTGGGGACAATCAAAGGCTAGGGAAAGCAAACCTGAATAAAATGCTGGCTGAAATCGGATGCACTGGGCCACTGGCGCAGAACACAGTGCAACGTTTTTAACGGGTGTTCAATCAGAGTGGATCTGGCGGACTCTAATTGTGATGTTCTGTTTGTAACACACCTAACCTGACAGCTGAGTTCATGTGAGGAGCTGGAATCCTACTCTGATTGGGTCCTGATCGCAGAGAGAGAGAGAGAGAGAGAGAGAGAGAGAGAGAGATAATTGATTGTGTTGGCCATGAAGACATTATGCCCAAATCTCAGTCTAGATTTGACATGTTTGTCTTTTCTTGGATATTTGTGGACAATTGTTGGAACCTTGGGACTGAGGGATTTACATTAATACGGAAATTAATTATTTTATTCATGTTTTTAAGATTTTTTTTTTAATGAAACGCAAAATAAAATGTGGCCAGGAATCTTAACAAACTGGGCGGGCAAGGACCATTCAGCGGGGGAACAATGAAAGGAGGAAAAATAAGAGGGGTAGACAGGAATAGAGATGGGGAAATAACATCAAAGAACGGAGAGGTCTCAACTTCACTGGCCCAAGCAATGACAGAAGATAGAGATAAATTGGAATGTTAATGATATCAGTAGTGCCCCAACCACCCGGGGTGAAAAAGGGAGAGAGGGTCGAGGGAGGGATGGAGAAGGAAGGAAGGAATTTTTTTTTTAAAAAGGATAAAGTACTTTAATCTTCTTTTTCCTACTATATCTTATCATCTCATCATGAAGATTAATGTCTGATAAGACTACTGCCAAAAGTAGAACAAAAAATGTATGATGATCGTGAGGTTCTGTTCTCTTCAGGTTTTATTTTGTGGAGTGTGTGGAGTTTGGGGAGAGGGAAATAAATTATTATTTTGGTGACAGGCACTCTGTGCAAAGGTGCTTTTGTACATATTGTACAGATATGGCGCTGGAGACATAGCGACTGAGAATCGTGTTTCACAAAGACAACTATGATGTTGATATATGTTTCAGACAGTGTCTGCTGTTATAAGCTTGTGAAGGAGAGACCCAGCTGGTAGTAGGGTATGACAACTTTCGTGAGGATTGGTGAAACAACGATCTGATAAATTAATATTCTTCTATCACTCTTAGTTCTTACTTTGTTCTTTTATAACAAGACAAACTACTTAGGAGTCTGAGTGGGCTAGAGATAAGGTCCCATCTCTGGGCAAGAGGGTCCTGGGTTTGAAACTTACAAAGGCGGTGGGAAGTTCTCTCTTCGAATTCGTGATTTCGTCGTAGATGTACTTCCCCATTATCTCTGGATATTGAGTTCCGCTGTCTAACCCTCTCTGGATATTGAGTTCCGATGTCTAGACCTCTCTGGATATTGAGTTCCGATGTCTAGCCTCTTTGGATTTTGAGATACGATGTCTAGACCTCTCTGGATATTGAGTTCCGATGTCTAGACCTTTCTGGACTTGGAAATCCGATGTCTAGACCTCTCTGGATTTTGAGATCCGATGTCTAGACCTCACTGGATTTTGAGATCCGATGTCTAGACCTCTCTGGATTTTGAGATCCGATGTCTAGTCCTCTCAGATAACATCGAAAAACAGGATGCCCCAAGCATACTCTGCGAACGTTAAAGAACCATGGGCAGTTAAACGTTAAAATGAGTAGGCCAGAATATCGTCGCCCGGGCAAACATTGTTAGAAATCTATCCATTAGGATCTCAGAGAGCGCAAAGGAATGTGTGAATGCTGGTTTGGTTTTTACTGAGGGAAACTCCGAGGAGACGATCGGAGCAACTATGGTTTTGTTTGTAGAGCTGTGAAGATGATCAAAACATGACTGAATAGAATGTATTTACTCTCTTAAACCTGGTGGTCTGTCGACTGCTTTAAGCTACATCACTGAGCGTAATCAAGGTAGGCTGAGATTCCTTCTACATTTCTGATGAAGCAAACAGTTCTATGGGATACATATATTTACTCTGACACCTGTCTGTTAACATGTCTAAAATTGCGAATGCGTAATAAAAGAAACGGGGAAACAAACTAACTCGTCTAGGGATTGAGGTTTGTATTGCTCATTTCCTCACTTCACGGTGTGAGTTCAGCTTTGACGCTCTCATCCATGTCCTGTCAGAACTGAGACCATGCAACGGCGCAACTCAATAAACGATGGTATTCTCAAGTTAGGTGTCATGCACTGAAATATGATCAGTAACGCTTCCGCGCAATTTCGCTTTACAACTAAGTTCGTGCATGTGATGTCGTAAGTCTGATGTCTAACGGTAACACCATGTGATGTCTGATGCCTAATGGTAACACCATGTGATGTCTGATGTCTAACGGTAACACCATGTGATGTCTGATGTTTAACGGTAACACCATGTGATGTCTGATGCCTAATGGTAACACCATGTGATGTCTGATGTCTAACGGTAACACCATGTGATGTCTGATGCCTAATGGTAACACCATGTGATGTCTGATGTCTAACGGTAACACCATGTGATGTCTGATGTCTAACGGTAACACCATGTGATGTCTGATGTCTAATGGTAACACCATGTGATGTCTGATGTCTAACGGTAACACCATGTGATGTCTGATTCTAACGGTAACACCATGTGATGTCTGATGTCTAACGGTAACACCATGTGATGTCTGATGTCTAACGGTAACAGCATGTGATGTCTGATGTCTAACGGTAACACCATGTGATGTCTGATGTCTAACGGTAACACCATGTGATGTCTGATGTCTAACGGTAACACCATGTGATGTCTGATGTCTAACGGTAACACCATGTGATGTCTGATGTCTAACAGTAACACCATGTGATGTCTGATGTCTAACGGTAACACCATGTGATGTCTGATGTCTAACGGTAACACCATGTGATGTCTGATGTCTAATGGTAACACCATGTGATGTCTGATGTCTAACGGTAACACTATGTGATGTCTGATGTCTAACGGTAACACCATGTGATGTCTGATGCCTAACGGTAACACCATACTTCCTTATCTTGTATTTTTCTTTCTATTTCTACATTAAAATCCATGTTTCGTTGACATATACACATATTGATGTTACTAGTGTTACGTTCGCCTCTGACTGTTTTTTTTATTTGTTTAAATCAGAGCAATTTCATCATCATCATCACTGAGTGACGTCTCCGCATTGAAGTTTGGCTACCATGAAGCGCCCTTCCGCTCTGTCTCTTGCTTTGATAGTGTAGGTTGTCATAGGCTGACTTGTCCATCTTTTGATGTAACTCGTCCATTTTAGTCTTGGTCTGCCTCTGCCTCTTCTACCTTGTATTTTCCCTTCCAAGATTACTATAAGTATTATGCTGCGCCTTTTAACATGCCCGAAAATTCTCGTAACATTGTATTTTAAGCAATATTTTTTGTCTTGCCAGATTTTTTACATTCTTGCTAACTCAACGTTTGTCTGCGGTATTCTATTTTTTCAAGTTTGGCAATAATTCTTTAATTGATCCCGTGGGTCGCTGGATTTTCATGCCCACTTCACGTGAATTTATTAAAGCATCGTCGCCAACGACATAGAAAAATATAAAACAATAATAGGATGTGTCGAGTAGGAGACTGGAGTTACTCCCACCAAATTAATCTCTTTTTAAAATAATAAACAAACTATCATCATCATAATCAAGTACCGGGCCTGCTGGCATAGGTGATCATGTCTCTCCACAACTTTCGATCTCGACAGTTATTTATCATTTCTGTTGTTGACCTTCTGCCAAGCCATTCTCTTAACCTGTCTGGTATTTTTTTTCTTTGCTTCCCTCTATCTGTTCGTCCTTCAATTTACAGTTGTCACAATATATTCCAGTTGTTCTCTTCTCATTACATGGCCAAAAAATGATGATTGTTTCTTCCTAATATTGGAAATTAGCTCTCTTTTTGCTATGGCCTCTTTCAGAACATTTTCATCACTCTTCTTAGCTAACCATGGTATTCTCAACATTCTTCTGTAAAACCACATTTCTATAGACTCCAGTGATTTTCTTGTCTGTTGTCCTATTGTCCATGAATCGCATCCATATGTTAAGACTGGCTCTACGTAAAATTTAAGAACTCTTTTTCTTGTTTCTATTGTCAAAAATGGACTGCATAGTATTTTCCTCATTTTTAGGAAAGCTGCTTTTGCCTGAGCCATTCTGCATCTCACCTCTTTTGTGCATCTTCCGTCTGAGGTTAACAAAGTTCCCAAATATTTAAATTCATTTACCTGTTTTAATATTGTTCCACTTGTCTTTATTTTGCACTGAGGTGATGTCTTTTTATTTGTTTTTACCATTACCTCTGTCTTGTTGCTATTAAGACTGAGTCCTTTATTTTTGCTTTCATTCACTATAATGTCCAACATTTCACTCATTTTCACTTTTAGCGATTAATACTGTATCATCAGCATACCTTAGATTATTTATATTTAATACAAGGAAATCATAAAAAACACGTAACATTTAATACAAAGAAAGCAGGAAAAACACGTAACATTTAATACAAAGAAAACAGGAAAAAACATGTAACATTTAATACAAAGAAAGCAGGAAAAAACATGTAACATTTAATACAAAGAAAGCAGGAAAAAACATGTAACATTTAATACAAAGAAAGCAGAAAAAATACGGAACATTTAATACAAAGAAAGGAGGAAAAAACATGTAACATTTAATACAAATAAAGCAGAATAAAAAACATGTAACATTCAATACAAAGAGAGCAGAACAATAATGTAACATTCAATAAAAAAGAACAAACATGTAACATTCAATACATAGAGAGTAAAACAATCATGTAATATTCAATACAAAGAGAGCAAATATGTAACATTTAATACAAAGAGAGCAGAACAATCATTAACATTCAATACACAGAGAGCAATCATGTAATATTTAATACAAAGATAGCAGAATAATCATGTAACATTTAATATAAAGAGATCAGAACAATCATGTAACATTTAATACAAAGAGAGCAGAACAATCATGTAACATTCAATACAAAAAGAACAAACATGTAACATTCAATACAAAGAAAGCAAAACAAACATGTAACATTCAATACAAAAAGAACAAACATGAAACATTCAATACAAAGAGAGCAGAACAATCATGTAACATTCAATAAAAAAGAACAAACATGTAACATTTAATACAAAGAGAACAGAACAATCATGTAACATTCAATACAAAGAGAATAGAACAATCATGTAACATTCAATACAAAGAGAGCAGAACAATCATGTAACATTCAATACAAAAAGAACAAACATGTAACATTCAATACATAGAGAACAGAACAATCATGTAACATTCAATACAAAAAGAGCAAACATGTAACATTCAATACAAAGCGAGCAGAACAATCATGCAACATTCAATACAAAGAGAGCAAAACAAACATGTAACATTCAATACAAAAAGAACAAACATGAAACATTCAATACAAAGAGAGCAGAACAATCATGTAACATTCAATACAAAGAGAGCAAAACAAACATGTAACATTCAATACAAAAAGAACAAACATGTAACATTCAATACAAAGAGAGCAGAACAATCATGTAACATTCAATACAAAAAGAGCAAACATGTAACATTCAATACAAAGAGAGCAGAACAATCATGTAACATTCAATAAAAAAGAACAAACATGTAACATTTAATACAAAGAGAACAGAACAATCATGTAACATTTAATACAAAGAGAACAGAACAATCATGTTGTTACAATACAAAGAGAACAAACATGTAGCATTCAATACAAAAAGAACAAACATGTAACATTCAATACAAAGAGAGCAGAACAATCATGTAACATTCAATACAAAAAGAACAAACATGTAACATTCAATACATAGAGAGCAGAACAATCATGTAACATTCAATACCAAAAGAGCAAACATGTAACATTCAATACAAAGCGAGCAGAACAATCATGCAACATTCAATACAAAGAGAGCAAAACAAACATGTAACATTCAATACAAAAAGAACAAACATGAAACATTCAATACAAAGAGAGCAGAACAATCATGTAACATTCAATACAAAGAGAGCAAAACAAACATGTAACATTCAATACAAAAAGAACAAACATGAAACATTCAATACAAAGAGAGCAGAACAATCATGTAACATTCAATACAAAAAGAACAAACATGTAACATTTAATACAAAGAGATCAGAACAATCATGTAACATTCAATAAAAAGAGAACAGAACAATCATGTAACATTCAATACAAAGAGAGCAGAACAATCATGTAACATTCAATACAAAAAGAACAAACATGTAACATTTAATACAAAGAGAGCAGAACAATCGTGTAACATTCAATACAAAGAGATCAGGACAATCATGTAACATTCAATACAAAAAGAACAAACACGTAACATTTAATACAAAGAGATCAGAACAATCATGTAACATTCAATAAAAAGAGAATAGAACAATCATGTAACATTCAATACAAAAAGAGCAATATAAAATACAGTTATTATAGAGTTATAGTATTCCTCAAACACTCTGCTATCAGCGCTAAACTTGGATATTAACAGCCAAATAAGAATCATCATTATACCGATTGTATGCCTAAAAAAGAATGACGAATGTGACATGAAAAGACAAATGAAACTGTAAAATAATTAATAGCGGATTTATTCAGACATTAACCTGTGTACACAAGCTTCTTCAGCATAAACCAGATTAAAGTCTTTCTTATTTTGTACCCCCTATTTTTATAGGAGAATGATATCTTCTTTCTCTTCTACCTTTTTAGCTCCCAGTGGAGCATAGGTCTTCAACAAACACTTTAAAAGTCATTCTGTTTTTTTTTTTGCCATTCTTTTAAGATCATTCCATGTCTTCCCGGTCATCTTTATCTCTGCTTCTATCTGTCTTCTTCAAGAATTCATTGGTCTTCCTCTTTGTCTTTTCCCCTGGGGATTCCAAAAAAGGGCCTGTTGTGTAATACTCTCAGTTGGCTTTCGTAGTGTGTGTCCTATCCAGCGCCATCGTCTTCGCTGTATCTCTTTATACACTGGTGTTTGACTGGTACATTTCCATAATTCTATGTTAGTGATTTTGTCCTGCCATTTCCATCCTTTTATTCTGCATAAGCATCCATTAATGAAAGTCTGTATCTTCGTGATTGTCAATTTTGTTGTTCTCCATGTTTCACAGCCATATAATAGGACCGCCTTAACATTTGAGTTGAAAATTTTTACTTTGTAGGAGATTGATATAGTGAATGCAAAATATGAGATGAAGGGAGAATAGTTGAGTTTAGCAAGAAAGAATCGAAATTGATAATGGGGAGATTATGATTCTAGTAAAGTAAAAACGTCAAGAGCCCAGTCACGCCAAGTGGCGTTAGGGGAATATGGTGTTAGTGACCATAATTTTTATAGACCATCCATGGATAGTTGTGGTGGATAAATGGATGTTTTAGTGGGTGTGTTTATGTGTGAAGGTTTAATGAATCGCTAAATTTACGAACTCATTGAGTGGGTGTGTATGTGGATCGGTGGTTGTTTGCGTGGATGAGTGAGTGGTTGATTAAGTGCGTGTGTCAGTAAGTGAGCAAGTGAGTGTGTGTGTGAGTTTAAGTTCGTAAATGAGTGAGTGTGCGAGTGATTGCGTGTGAGTGAGTGAGTGAGTGAATGTGTGTGAGCTAGCTTGTGTGAGCGAGTGAGTGAGTGAGTGAGTGAGTGAGTGAGTGAGTGAGTGAGTATAATGTGAATTACTGAATGTGATAGAGTAAACGAGAGAAAGAGATTCGTAAAGTTAGCCAGAACAAGAAACATCTCCCTTGACACTACGTGTATATTTGGTTCACGTGACACTAAACATTTGATAACACAGTTATCTCCACACTGCACATTGCGTGCGTTATCAGAGAACTAAATATAGCAACACTGCTGTCGCTATGACCCGGGCAGGAAACGTGTCTTCGCGTGCTACTGGTGATGGCCAGACGAGGGCTGCAGAAGAGATATCAAGTAAAATCATATTCCTTCCTCCCTCCCCTTTTATTAATTCTATGTTAAATAACGAATTATAACACATTCAAACAGTCATTATTTTCCTGTTTTAAAAAAAATAACAGTTTGTCGTATTTGCTTTACAGATGGCCAAGCTTTGACAGAAGATAAATCAAAGAAAATGAATCAAACATCATGTTGATGAATCAATATGGTAAAATAAATACCAGAAAATGTGGCACTAACTAAAAATAACATAAGCTGTGGCAACAGAAACGGATAAACAGAAATGAAATAGAGCGACAGTGTCATAATATAAAGCAAATATAGAAAGTGGCTAGTATGTGCATGTAAAGCTGATCTGCTGGATTGTTCCAGAAACATGTGAATTGTAGTAAAATCTTAGACACAAAACATGGCCCACAAATAAAAACAATTAACAATAAAACTATTGGAGGTTATGATAATCCTTTTCAAATACGGCCCACAAATAAAAACAATTAACAATAAATCTAAAGGTAAAGGTAAAGTACGAGACTTGAACCGGCGTCTTAGCACGCGAGTTTACACCCATATGTGCTCGGCCGCCTATCCAGAAATGTTCGGATATTTCTGTATAGTGTAGCGTCAAGCATCGAAACTCAGATGCGAAGCGACATTCCTCACCTTCCCAGGATAATGTCCTGGTACCCATTTCTGCCAACGGCTGGGTCGACCGTATTTTTTTTTTTTTCCAACCACGAATACAATTCACACTGCTCCCAGCGGGAATCGAACACGGGTTGTCCGAACGTCGGTAGTCTAGTCGGGTGGTTTTCCCAACTAGGCTACCGAGGCCCCCCAACACAATTAATAAATCTATTGGAGGTTATGATAATCTCTTTGAAATAACTACATGAACATGCAAGGATGAATCCCATTTGTCGTGTACAATTGCTGAGCAAGGAAAGTGTACGCAGAAGAGGAAATACAAATCTAGGACTATTGGCTTTTTTTTAACTCGGAAAAAGTACGAAGAAATTGATATCTGATATAGACAAGAGAACAAATCATGGCTCAGCTGACACTTCCCCTACAAAACAGTACATATCAGCCACACAGATACATGCTGAGCAAATCAAAAGTATATCTGAATCTATAGCACTGGCTATCAACAATAATGGTCCAAATTCAAATCCTAGATGTAGCCTTTTTTATCTACGTGATTTTGTGGTTCACCCATACTCTGAAAATGCGTACCGGAAATTGTTTTCTGTGAAAGTAGGTCAGCCTGGATTGTTTCTGACATCACCCACAAAATGTCCTGTCAGTCATTGACAAATACGAACACCCTCACCATATAATCCTATATGTTTTAATGATTGGGGACGACCCGAACTTGTGCTATAAGCACTAAACATGGACACACACAGCAAGTCAGAAATGGAAGTTAGTTAGCAGAGAACATAATTACGAAAGGGGACGTAAGAGAAAGAATCGGTATAGAATCGACCTTGAACTACTCAGAAAGACAACGGATGGGTTGCCCTACCTGGACAGAGTGACTTGTGATTCGAGACTAAACAAGGCACGTGCAAGAAGATAAGAAGACTGTAGAGCTCGAGGCGGAGCCAGATTACTTTGGAGTGACAGCATCAAGGAAACTCTACAACAATATAACATGACGATCACTGATTGTGGCTGTCAGAAAACAGGCAACCAAACTCTACAAGAACATGGCATGACGATCACTGACTGTGGCTGTCAGAAAACAGGCAACCAAACTCTACAAGAACATGGCATGACGATCACTGACTGTGGCTGTCAGAAAACAGGCAACCAAACTCTACAAGAACATGACATGACGATCACTGACTGTGGCTGTCAGAAAACAGGCAACTAAACTCTACAAGAACATGGCATGACGATCACTGACTGTGGCTGTCAGAAAACAGACAACTAAACTCTACAAGAACATGGCATGACGATCACTGACTGTGGCTGTCAGAAAACAGACAACTAAACTCTACAACAATATAACATGACGATCACTGACTGTGGCTGTCAGAAAACAGGCAACCAAACTCTACAAGAACATGGCATGACGATCACTGGCTGTGGCTGTCAGAAAACAGGCAACTAAACTCTACAAGAACATAACATGACGATCACTGACTGTGGCTGTCAGAAAACAGACAACTAAACTCTACAAGAACATGGCATGACGATCACTGGCTGTGGCTGTCAGAAAACAGACAACTAAACTCTACAAGAACATGACATGACGATCACTGACTGTGGATGTCAGAAAACAGACAACTAAACTCTACAAGAACATGACATGACGATCACTGATTGTGGCTGTCAGAAAACAGACAACCAAACTCTACAAGAACATAACATGACGATCACTGACTGTGGTTGTCAGAAAACAGGCAACTAAACTCTACAAGAACATGGCATGACGATCACTGACTGTGGATGTCAGAAAACAGGCAACTAAACTCTACAAGAACATGACATGACGATCACTGATTGTGGCTGTCAGAAAACAGGCAACTAAACTCTACAAGAACATGACATGACGATCACTGACTGTGGCTGTCAGAAAACAGACAACTAAACTCTACAAGAACATAACATGACGATCACTGACTGTGGCTGTCAGAAAACAGACAACTAAACTCTACAAGAACATGACATGACGATCACTGACTGTGGCTGTCAGAAAACAGGCAACTAAACTCTACAAGAACATGACATGACGATCACTGACTGTGGCTGTCAGAAAACAGACAACTAAACTCTACAAGAACATGACATGACGATCACTGACTGTGGCTGTCAGAAAACGGACAACTAAACTCTACAAGAACATAACATGACGATCACTGACTGTGGTTGTCAGAAAACGGACAACTAAACTCTACAACTACATCACATGACGATCAATAGCTTTGACAATTCGTCACAACTTTCTAAGTCGTGAACATTTTCATAGATTCCTACCTCCTGCCTGAAGTATTTAGCCAGGTAGTCCATGACGTCAACCATATGTTTTGTTATCATTATTCTAAGGGACTAAGTCGACTCAGAAGTTCCGGAACTTGGCTATTAAACCTGAGGTTGGAATAGATCTATTTCTCTTTCTCTATTTCTCAGTGTCTATATTACGCCCCCCCGCCCCCATCTCTCTCTCTCTCTCTCTCTCTCTCTCTCTCATTGTCTATAGATTCACAGCTTTGAAATGTGTACCAGATTGTTCTGCGAAAATCGAGCGCCCCGGCATGATAGCGACCACATCTCCGTTAAAACAATTCGTTGGTCATAGAAAACTATTGGCTCTAACATTCTAGCTGACATGACATGCATCAAGTCATGAAGAGAGCTCTTTACTATTTCTATTTTTCTTCCCTTCTTCTTGATTTTTTTTCTCTCTTTATTTGTATTTCTTTCTTTGCCTCTTTTCGCTCTTGCGTTCATCCAAGGACGGGAAGAAAGAAGTCATAGCCCTCTTCGACATCCGCATTTAAAGGGGCGTTAATTAAACGTACCACAATTGTGTTATGGTTTGCAGCTAAGCTGAGATGTTGTGTTCTTTTTTTTTAGCCCAGTGCATCCGACTTGAGCACGGCATTATTTAACACCAAGTTACTTCGATCATGTTTTGTTTGGCCACAGTGGTTTGCCTCTTTGTTTCTCTACCTGGAATTCACCTGATCGCTGCTAAAGGAATTAATAGACCTCTTCATCAACTGCCCTTAAAAGGACTTTAATTTGGCGTGAATGCATTGTTTTTAGGTTTATTTGTGCCTTTCAGCCCAACACATCAGACTTCGGCACGACAATTTTGAGTACTGGGTTGCATTCCCTCCTCGATCCCTACTCGCTTGGCCAGTCTTTTTTCCTGTGTGGGAGGTGGAGCAGGGTATTAATGAGCTATATTTTTCGTCGATGCTGACGCATGCAGTCAGCTATGGGTTGTCGACCGCTATCAGCTCATTTGCTGGATGGGCGTCTTGCCCCTCCCCTCCTCTGGTTAGTCTGTTTCCAGAATTACCATTTGAACGTGCAGTAGGAATATAGCTCGTTTCAAAACATATGCCCAACTTCAAAACGCTATTACTCTCTAACCGTTTGTTAAATACTTTTGAAATTTTCCAAATGTAATTAGAATGCAAAAGACCCTTTAAATGTATATTTAACAAATATCTTGCAGCTGCAGTTTTCTTAAAGCGGCGATATTTCTTTGATGTTTGTCAAAATTGTAAATTGTGAAGCCCTAAAGAATAGAAATTACCGTAGTTGCTGGTCTACGATTAATTTTTACTAGGTAAAGGCGTGGCCGTAATGGGGAAATAACTGGATAAAACAAAATACCAGGATAATTATTGTCTGCTCAGTTCGAGGACGGACGATAATATCAAGGTATACCTGTATGTTCAATTTTCATAGTTGTGTGGTCCTGAAAAGGACCGTTTGTTGAACTAATTTACATTGTAGTTCAAGGTCGATTCTATACCGATTCTTTCTCTTACGTCCCCTTTCGTAATTATGTTCTCTGCTAACTATATATAGGGGCCAACATTGTGGGGGCTATATACTTTCATTCTGAATCAGACGAGTCTAAAAGATTAATAACTGTTTGGGGTTGAACATTCCACAAACCATCATTTTTCCAATATTCCTCTTCCTGTTTTAAGACGTGGTCTTCACATTTAGCCCAATAATCTTTGTCTATATAATAAAGCGAGATTAGCAAGAGTCTTTACATCGCATATTTTGAATGTTGTATTTTCATCTGCCACTTGTCCTTTTAATTTTGCCCAGATTAGTTCTATTGGATTTAAATGAGCATGGTAAGGTGGCAGCCTCAAACTTATATGACCGTGCTCTTGGATAATCTTATCTATTTGAAAAATCTTTGTCCTCTGTTTTTGCTTTACTAGAGATAGTAATTCAGGTTTTAAGTACATGTTATTAAATTGTATGTGCTCCTTTGTGAGCCATATCTTAATAGCATCTTTTGTACTGGATGACGTCGGGACTTTATCTTCAAGTGCAACAATGTTGTGGTACGCTGCATTGTCCATTATTAGGCAAGATGGTCGATCTAGTGATGGGAGAACAGAATTTTCAATCCAATGTCTAAATATGTGACCATTCATCTCAGAGTGATAATCCCGATTGTCTATGGATTTTGAAAGAAAAATGAGCTCTGCATTCTGTATTAGTCCATGTTGTCGACTACCTGCATGAGCAATTATCAAGCGCTGTCCTTTGCTGCTAGGTATTAATCTCTTAATCTTTCCATCTGAAGACTGCCATTCCCTTTGGTTAGTGTGGTGAGCATTAATCCATGTTTCATCCAAGTACACAATATCATAACCTTGCTTGCGCACCTCTTTTACTTCACGTAAGTACTTGCTTCTCATGACTACTATATGTGGCTTCTCACAGATGATGTTTCGTCCATTGGAATACTTTCTGAATGTAAAGCCTGCAGCTCTCACATTCCTCCATAATGTAGACTTTGATATTTCAATACTGTTGTTCTTTTTCAGCGATACTTTTAATTTTCTTATTGTAACAGTTTCATTCATACCCAACATTTTGCGAATTTCACTTCTAATAAGTTCACTGTCGAAATTATCCAACATTTTTGCTCTTCCTTGTGATTTTGTATATTTTTAACATTGACGGTCACGTGCTTGAATCCAGCGATTAAATGACCGTTTAGATAAATCCAAAATGTGTCTTGTCCTATTCTCAGGGTTTTCTAAAGAATGAAATAATCTTCCTCGTTTAGCCTCTTTGCAAAAATAGTCATACATTTTTATTGCAATGTTTTGTAAACTGCAGAATTTCATTTTAAGACTCATGATAAATGTTAGCGTTCCACGTCTACACCTATGAATGAACGAAAATGGAATACACAATGCCTCGTATTTTCTACAAGTGTCTAATTGTGTCAGACAACTCACGTTTAAAGCGTGCAAAATCGTAAATTTGACCGTGTATAGATTTGTAATCGCTATTTTTAACTTAAATACTGTAAACACTAAGTTTTGACTACATCAATGGGTCGTTATAAATTTATATAAATCAAATAAGCAATAATAATAACCAAATGTTTGTTTTTAATGAAATTAATTCCCTGTTGGGTTCTAATCATTATAACTTTACATGCAAATTTTGAAAAAATTACAAAAAGCGGTTTAAAAGATATTGATTTTAAAAGTTGGGCACGACTTATGAAACAAGCTATAGATCAGCTGTTACTCATCGACCCTAACGCAGGCAGTCAGCTCTACATTTTACTTTACAATTATTCTCTGCGACAACGTGTTTTCTAATCTAAAAACTTCCATGCAAGTATTTTTTTTATTGCCTGCCAATCATATCGATCCCCTAAAACTAGACCTATGTTTGTGGCTACTCTCAAACACTTTTTAGACGTGTTGACTGAAGTGCTGGCTGCGAGTTTTCCTTGATCCCAGCTAGATAAATATGAATAATGGGTACATCTCGGGTCAAGTCCTACTGCTCACATATAAATTAATAACGAAAGAAACGTTAAAATGAGAAAAATAAGCTTTTTATCCAGTTTAGAAAGAAAATAATTGACTTGTAATAGCTTATCTATAAGAAGTAATTCTTTCGTCAAGATGAAGTAGGGTTAAGAAGTACGTCTAGTCAATGTTAGTTTCTACGGCAATTTCAAATGCGTTGACGCAGTCACCCACACCCGTGATTAGAACTGAGTAAGGGGAAGTCAGTGCCACGTTAGTGACGAGAAACTAGGTTCAATCATCTAGAATGAACGAGATTATATCGAGGGAATTTCTACACGAGTTTGATAAAGTCATGAGGCAGCCCGGAAGTTAAAGAGATTTAGAGGGGGTCAGCCTGGACCAGACATGACACATCTGGAATATAGTAACCAAGCATAAGATCGACAGAATAGCTTAATTAATATATCAATATACGTTTTTTTTGGGTATGTACCAACAATGTATTAAATTTCAGGAGATCCGTAAATTATGTCAGTGTTTTGATTGTTACTGACGCTCTACAAATATAGATATGTAAAACAAAATGAGAAGAACTGTCAAGAGTCCAGGCAAATATTAAAGCTTGGAACACAGTTGTTTCTCTGTGATATTTTAATTTGTCTTGTACATTTCTTATTTTAGAAATGTAACATGAACATGAACATATAACACCTAAATATTGAAAAGAATTGGCTTATAAACAACATTTTGCAGAGATATTAAAATATGTCAAAGACACAGCGAGCTGGAAATAATAATAATGGAAGGCATGGTTTCATGAAGATGAGACGGGGACAAACCAAGATAAAGGTGATTTTTAGGACATAAAGAGACCTGCCTGACAACAGCAAAAGTGAGAGATCTTCCTAGAGACAGTGATCCCTTCAGACGAGCTGTGGTGAGTGTATCGTTCCGCCAAAAACACGCAACCTGATAATGATCATTTACAATATTTACTGTCATAAACATCAATCTGCTAAAATACCACTAATAAAAGTAAAAAAATAAACAGTAAAGAGCCCCCGTCAAGCCAAGTGGTGTATAGAGAATATGGTTTTAGTGACCATAATTTTTACAGACCTTCGGCACATGACGTTTGGGGTAATGTGGTCGGTATTACGCCCGTGCCGCTTTACTTTCCCAGAAGAAATCAAAATACCACTAATACAAACATGAATTAAATTATAAAGTATATGCTTTGTGTGTGGTGTTAAAATTTGAAATCACTGTCACCCATTATCAACACTGTCACCAACTATCAACACTGCCACCAACTATCAACACTGTCACCAACTATCAACACTGCCACCAACTATCAACACTGTCACCAACTATCAACACTGTCACCAACTATCAACACTGCCAATAACTATCAACACTGCCACCAACTATCAACACTGCCACCAACTATCAACACTGCCACCAACTATCAACACTGCCACCAACTATCAACACTGCCACCAACTATCAACACTGTCACCAACTATCAACACTGTCACCAACTATCAACACTGCCACCAACTATCAACACTGCCACCAACTATCAACACTGCCACCAACTATCAACACTGTCACCAACTATCAACACTGTCACCAACTATCAACACTGTCACCAAATATCCACACTGCCACCAACTATCAACACTGCCACCAACTATCAACACTGCCACCAACTATCAACACTGTCACCAACTATCAACACTGCCACAAACTATCAACACTGCCACCAACTATCAACACTGTCACCAACTATCAACACTGCCACCAACTATCAACACTGTCACCAACTATCAACACTGCCACCAACTATCAACACTGCCACCAACTATCAACACTGTCACCAACTATCAACACTACCACCAACTATCAACACTGCCACCAACTATCAACACTGTCACAAACTATCAACACTGCCACCAACTATCAACACTGCCACCAACTATCAACACTGTCACCAACTATCAACACTGTCACCAACTATCAACACTGCCACCAACTATCAACACTGTCACCAACTATCAACACTGTCACCAACTATCAACACTCGCCAACTATCACCACTGCTACCAACTATCAACACTGTCACCAACTATCAACACTGTCACCAACTATCAACACTACCACCAACTATCAACACTGCCACCAACTATCAACACTGCCACCAACTATCAACACTGCCACCAACTATCAACACTGCCACCAACTATCAACGCTGTCACCAACTATCAACGCTGCCACCGACTATCAACGCTGCCACCGACTATCAACGCTGTCACCGACTATCAACGCTGCCACCAACTATCAACGCTGCCACCAACTATCAACGCTGCCACCAACTATCAACGCTGTCACCAACTATCAACGTTGCCACCAACTATCAACGCTGCCACCAACTATCAACGCTGTCATCAACTATCAACACTGTCACCAACTATCAACACTGTCACCAACTATCAACACTGCCACCAACTATCAACACTGCCACCAACTATCACCACTGCCACCAACTATCAACACTGCCACCAACTATCAACACTGCCACCAACTATCAACACTGCCACCAACTATCAACACTGCCACCAACTATCAACACTGCCACCAACTATCAACACTGCCACCAACTATCAACACTGTTACCAACTATCAACACTGCCACCATCTATCAACACTGTCACCAACTATCAACACTGCCACCAACTATCAACACTGCCACCAACTATCAACACTGTCACCAACTATCAACACTGCCACCAACTATCAACACTGTCACCAACTATCAACTGAGTATACAGGCCAAATGTCGTCTATTCTATGTATATACAACCATAAATGTTGTAACACTTTCAGTGCTATAACTAAAATGCCAATTTTAAAACAGAACAAGCAGGCGTGTGAAGACGATGAAAGAGAAAAAGAGCTTATTTAATCAAATCTGAGGTCGACAAGTAAGCGATTTTGAACATTTAAAAATAATTAACTAAATGTATTTATGGAGGAAAAAAAGTACAGGGTTAAAAAAGCTAGGTGTAAATTTAATAAGTGGAATATTAACATTCAAATATGCATTAGTGATTCAATAGAAATAACATGTATTGCAAGTAAGTGAATGCTAAAAATAAAAAGGCAATAATTAGAGTAATTATCAAAACAACTGAGAGGTCAACAAAAACAACTAAAGGGCTATATTGCTGCAGCTGATACACATCTTGTGATATTTATTCCCAATTTTGGACCATTTAGCTGACAGTTTGTGGGTTATACGCCAGATTAAATATCTGTATCTGCCACAATAAGCGGATTTGGTAAATATAATAGTGATTATGTTTTTGTTTTTTTTTTCTTTTCGTTCTCCAGCTTTTACCTCTGACGAAGTACCTAGAGACTAGGAACTGAATTTTGCGCGTTAATCCATTTTTCCCTGGCAGCCGTGTGCACAGGGGTCACTCGCCGTACAGGCCAATAACTCCGACTTCGGAGGTGCTCATATTTTTTTCCGTCGATGAGTAATTGATGTTTCAAGCCGGGCCTCACTGCTGAGAATGAGTGAATCAATTCAGAGGTATGTTTACAGCACTCGTAAAAAATGACAAATAATCAACAACAGAAAAAAATATGGACCAAGGCAGGATCGAACCCGTACTCAGTGGCACAACGCCTTGCCACGAAAAGGCAAACTAAGTTAGCTGAGTGGCAGTGTTCCCTAGCGTTTGGCTTTTCGTGGCAAGGCACTGTGCAACTGAGTACGGGTTCGATCCTGCCTTGGTCAATATTTTTTCTGTTGTTGATTATTTGTCATTTTTTCCGAGTGCTGTAAACATACCTCTTCCTCTGAATTGATTCACTGATTATCGCCTCGGATGTTTCCCTCTATTATAATATTCATTTATTATTATTTGTCTCCTCACTGCTGAGACCAGGGCTGGTTGCCGCAGAGAGAAATCACAAATAAAAATCCCAACCGATACAGTTGGGATTTAAACAAACAACCTTTCTTCCGAGGCCGGCGTCTTGCCTCGAGACCAACCAGTCCCCCAGATTATGTTTTCAATGTGCCCTAACAGCGGGATGCAGTTTTCTCTTTCAGATTTTCAACTTCAAGATTTGTTTTTTTCAATTTTGAAAACATAACCTATTGTTGGTCTTCTGTCTTCCAAAGATTAGAAATTTAATTCCTAAAACCAAAGTTGCTATACCACGGTCTCTGCTAAGTTTTTTTTATATTTTAAAATGTTTTTATGTATGTGTGTGTGCGTGTGTTCTGTGTGTGTGTGTGGGACCCTTTTCGACTTGTCAGACGGTCTAGTAGAAAGCTATTGTGTATTTTTTGAGGTTTTGTTTGTGTCTAACAGCTTCTCTCGTGGCTAATTCTACCAATGTTTGACAAACGCACCGTCACGGATTGAACAAGTCAGGCCTACTGGTCCACAGCGTTTTCCATCTTTTTCCATGGGTCTTTTCTCTTATAAGTTTTGCCTTAGCACAGTCTCAAATGATATTATACCATTCCTTATACATGTTCTCCATGATGTGCAATCACTTGCCAGATGTTCCCAGTCATTTTCACAGATGGAGAAGTCATTCAGAGATGATTTACAGATATCTCTATATCGTAGTTTAGGTCTGCCGATGTGTCTTTTTCCGTGTATTAGTTCACCATATAGTATTTGCCTGGGGATGCGTTTTTCTTCCATTCGCTGGACATGTCCCAGCCATCTTAGCCTTCGACATCTGAGCATCAACATGATTGTTGGGGTCTTAGCACGTTGCAGGATAGTTAAGTTGGTTATTTTGTCCTGCCATTTGATGTGCATTATTTTGCTGAGAATATATATATATATATATATATATATATATATATATATATATATACATCACTCAATGATGATGATGATTATGATGATGAAATGGCTGTGGTTTAAACAAACCCAATAACTGTCAAAGGCGAAGGTATTCAGAGGGAAGTTAAGTCCACACGTAGAAGGAGAGTGGGTGGCCGAACCGATAATCTGTAGATGTAGTTAATCGAAGGTCCCAGTATCACCGCAAATGAAATAAAATCCATAATTGATCAACCGCCCGTGCCAGTGGAATCATCCGAATTAAAACTCATCTCACTGAAGGATACAAACAAAGGATGGCAGCTGCAGTCACTATTATAGCAGCTACAGCACAAGCCAAAAGACATAAGGACCAGCGGCACCGAAAGTGAATGCAGCTGAATTGTCCTTCGTCATACGATATCATCATTCATCGTAAACAATCGGAATATCGAAACACGATCCGGATAAAATACACAGCACACGGTGTGCACAGAGCACTAAACTCAGTTTCTCCGGCAGCAAGTCGGACGTGGAATATGAGGAAACTGCAACAAGAAACACTTTTCAAACAGAGTCTCAACGGTTCCTGTCACATATCCGCCATATTTACCGGAAGTCCGATAACTTAACGAACTCCAAACCAGGAGAATGCGGGCTCAAATGCCGGTAGCGTCAGGGGAATTGTTTATATCGCGGGAAAAAAGGGGGTGGGGTTAGGGGTTAAAATAATAAAAACTGAGACCCGAAAACATAGCGTTGACTTTACTGAACAGGCGGTCTTTATTCTATAGTCCTATAAGTCACTCCGATAGACCCTGGCGATGGGGTAATGCCGTAAAGATAGATTTTATATACAGAAGAAGAAAAAAGAAGAGAAGAGAAAAATGAGCAGACCAAGCAGAGATAGTCTCTAAATCTCGCTCTCACCTGCAGGTTTGCGTTAATCGACACTAACAAATATCGATTAATTGAAATGTCCGATTACAGCTTTCATTATTTCAAGGGTGGTCGATCGAATCAAGGAAATATCATTCACCTTCAATGAATGTGTGTTATTCTATTCTTCCAATTTGTTTATTTTTACAGAGCATTCCGGATGTAACTTCGTGTTGTTCTGATTGCGTGAAATTCAAGTATCTTCTATTTCCGCCATTTTTTTTATTTGTTGAAATGTGAGTACTTTCTATTTCCGCTCTTTATTGTTGGACTTAACTTTTAATAAACTTTGTGCGTGCTTAATTTATACAGTTTATTTTACAGTTGAGCACTCCCACTTGTAGAATTTTAGTGGACGCAAGATAAAAATACAAATTGATTCAGTTAGATTCATAGATTTAGCCATTGGATAGATAGAAATGTGATACAATATGCGTTTAACTAGTAGTTGAATGACTTCCGGTCAATATTGCGGAAAGGTGACAGGGAGCCGTTGAGGCACTGTCTGAAAAGTGTGCCTTGTTGAAGTTTCCTCATATTCCAAGTCCGGCATGCCGCCAGAGCTACTGAGCAGTGCTATGTTCACACCGTGATGTCAGTGTTTCATCCGGATGGTGTTACTATATTCAGATTTAATTTATTACGATGAGTGACGATATGATACGACGAACAACAGTTCAGTTGCGTTCATTGTCGGTGCTATAATACGCCTTATGGCTTTTGACGTGTGCTTTAGCTGGTATGATGGGGACAGCAACTGCCTTTCTTTGTTTGGATATTCGATGAGATGGAATTCAGATGATTCCATTGGCACAAGCGGTTGGGCAATTATGGATTTCAATTCGTTTGAGGTGATACCGTGGCCTTAGAATAATCATAACCACAGTAGTTGAAGGAAACATTCATTCATTCAGCAGATGGCATAGGACCAAGACGAGCTCAACATTACAAGGAAAGTGATTAGCCTTCAAAGTTAGAGTGTGCGGAATGCTCATTTAAATTCCAGATTATTGAGATCGACGGCCACAGTCCATAGAAGATGCACCACAGAAATAAAAAGCAGAATAGCTGAGGCCAAAATAGCAGTTCAGAAAATGAAAAATATCTTATGCAACAAATCTATGTCAATAGAAATAAGAAAGAGAGTTCATCGGTGCTATATAGAACCAATTCTGACCTATGGAAGCGAATCATGGACAGTAGACAAACAAATGAAAAGACGATTAGAGGTCACAGAGATGGGATTTCTCCGAAGAATGTTAAAAGTTCCCTGGACAGCTAAAAAGACTAATGAGGAAGTTCTCAAAGAGGCCAACACAAAATAGGAACTCTCAAAAAACATCAGAAAGATCAATATTTCATATTAACAATCAATATTTTTCGGGCACATCATGAGAAGAGGAAAGTTAGAGTACTTGGTTACAACTGGCAAAATAAAAGGAATGAGAGATCGCGGACGACAAAGAGAGAAAACACTGGATAGCTTGGTGTCATGGCATGGCAAACAGTCAACAAAAGAACTGATACGATGAACTGTGGATAGAAGATTGTGGAAGGACATGGTCGCCTACGCCTACCGGTATGGCACATGATAAAAATGAATTACCCTTCTTTTCTCATTCAGTCATTCTCTCCTGCTTCCTTATTTATCTTAAAGTACTTTCATCCACTTTCGTCTTCACTTTCAAAATTGCTTAAGTTTTGGAGTCAGACACATGTAGGCTGGCAGTCGACACCTATACCTTTGTTTTAGCGAATCATAGCTGGCCAAGATTCTACTTTACTTCCACACTTTAGGCCAGGTGATTACGGATCAAAGGAGAAACAAAATTCAATCCGAAAAAAAAGCCACGACTTTATATTAAATACGTCAGTTTCTCTTTCGTTTTTTCCGTTCGCCAGCTTTGACCTCTGACGAAGTCCCTAGAGACTAGAAACTCAATTTTGCGTGTTAATCCATTTTTCCCTGGCAGCCGTATACACAGGTGTCCCTCGCCGCACAGGCAGATAACTCCGACTTCGGAGGTACTCATATTTTTTCCGTCGATGAGTAATTGATGTTTCAGGCCGGGCCTCGCTGCTGAGACCAGGGGTGGTTGCCGCAGAGAGAAATCATAAATAAAAATCCCAACTGGTGTAGCCGGGATTTGAACCCACAACCTCTATGTCTCGAGACCGGCGTCTTACCTCGAGACCAACTAGTCCCACATACGTCGGTTAGAGGTGTGTAGTTTCAATCAAATTTGCGACAGAACGCTAGGAGCGCTCTTTTCATTGTAAACTACGATAAAGAGGTTCTCATTTCTTGTCATCATCCTCAACATTATCAATCACGATCTTTCAATCCTACCAATCCTACACTTTTTCAATCTTATCAAATTGATTGCAGCAACAACATAAAAGATATCTTGTAAGGACCACGCTTTTCTACAAATCTATCTTGTCTACTCATTCCTTTTCCCAGCCTTGCCTGGCCATGTTTAGACAGATCCTATATATTGTAAACCTGGAGTAAAGCAACTTTGTTAAGAAACATTTCTTATTTATTTTCATTGCACCTTCGCTTCCCTTTCATTAATACAGCCGATTCATCTTCGCGGTCATCCATTGCTGTACCCACAGCAGTTGACGATCAGGTCCCAGCATCAATTCCTGATACATGTGTTCCTTACCGCTCTACAGTCAAGCCAGACTGATCAACTGTTTAATATTGCCTATTGTTGACTTTCGCTTTTTCTATTTCTTTGTCTCGTTCTGTCCATGTCGTTCTTTCTTACTCTCCTTTTCATTGTTTCTCTCTTTCTTTCTCCCTTTTTTCTCTGTCTCTTTCTCTGTTTCTCTCTTTATTTTCCTCCTTTATATCTTCCTTTTTTTCTTACTATATTTCTCTTTCTCTATTTTTCTTTCCTCTTCCTTTACTTTAATTTTTTTTCTTTCTTTCTCTCTTTCTTTGTTTTATTTTCTTCTCCTTATTACAGTACGTTAAGTGTTCCCTTACAAACGACTTACCATATAAATTTGACTGCCTTTTTACTCTAATGTTCTTGCTTAATTTATTAATTGTCTATGATTTACTACCACATGACAAGACAGAAGATATGTAACGATTAGAAACTACTTCTGTAGGCAGAGACAAGCTGAGACAAATCTATTTTATTGTAACGAAAGCTGTATTTGCTTGAGTGATTCTACATTACTTTCAGAGCAGCAAATCTCACTTGAAGCCGTCAGGCTCTAAGTCTGGCTCAAACTGTTCATTTTCTTCTTCTTTTATTCTCCGTCAGCTTGTCTTAGGTCTGTTCCTCTCTAACCTTCCATCCTGAATCTGTTGTTTGATTATCCTGGTCATGCTTCGTGCTCTATCCAGCTTTTTTGAGTCAAATTATTGGGTATCCTTTAGATGCATCTGTTTCGTGGTTCTTTGTTGTTGATAGTATCAGTATTTGTATTTTGAAACAGTGCAAGGTGACCTGACCAAACTGATGACGTGAACAAATAATTCAAAGGACTTGACGGCTGACAGAATGAAGTCCAATCAATTGACAGCTGGAGTGTATCAAGGCAAAAGAGAAACCCGGAAAGGGATGTATGTAATCAAAGAAACATGAAGTGAATTAGACATGACAACAATTCAAATTACACAACCAGCGATGGCAAGATGCACAGCCTCCCCCTTGCCAATCTACTCGGCACAAGCAGTGCGATGAATAAAAGAAAGATATAAAGAAAGAACGAAAGAAAGAAAGAAAGAAAGAACGAAAAAATGAAAGAAAGAATAAAAGAAAGAAAGAAAGAAAGAATGAAAGAAAGAAAAAAAGTAAGAAAAAAAGAAAGAAAGAAAGTCTACATCTAAGACGTCGGCCTCTGAACAAGAGAGAGGGGCTGTGTTCTCTATATGTAAGACGTTGATCTCTGGACAAGCGAGAGAGGTTATGTGGTCTATATGTAAGACGTCGATCTCTGGGCAAGAGAGAGGGGTTATGTGGTCTATGTGTAAGACGTCGATCTCTGGACAAGCAAGAGGGGTTATGTGGTCTATGTGTAAGACGTCGATCTCTGGACAAGCAAGAGGGGTTATGTGGTCTATATGTAAGACGTCGATCTCTGGACAAGCAAGAGGGGTTATGTGGTCTATGTGTAAGACGTCGATCTCTAGACAAGCAAGAGGGGTTATGTGGTCTATGTGTAAGACGTCGATCTCTGGACAAGCAAGAGGGGTTATGTGGTCTATGTGTAAGACGTCGATCTCTGGGCAAGAGAGAGGGGTTATGTGGTCTATATGTAAGACGTCGATCTCTGGGCAAGAGAGAGGGGTTATGTGGTCTATGTGTAAGACGTCGATCTCTGGGCAAGAGAGAGGGGTTATGTGGTCTATATGTAAGACGTCGATCTCTGGACAAGACAGAGAGGCTAGGTGGTCTATATGTAGGACGTTGATCTCTGGACAAGACAGAGAGGCTATGTAGTCTATATATAAGACGTCCATTTCTGCACAATACGATCCCGGTTTCTGGTCATACCCCATGCGGTAAGAATGTGTGGCTTCTAGTCCATGATTACTTCCAGGTTTTACTTTACCCTGGTCTTTTTGTAGTGAGATTCAAAGTCTAGCCCTTTCGAAAACGTTGCATTCACCACATCCCGTCTAAAATAATCTGTCTCTTGCCAGATCTCCCATGAAACGTTGCATTCACCACATCCCAGCTCGTAAAATAATCTGTCTCTTGCCAGATCTCCCATGAAACGTTGCATTCACCACATCCCGTCTAAAATAATCTGTCTCTTGCCAGATCTCCCATAAAACGTTGCATTCACCACAGCTCGTCTAAAATAATCTGTCTCTTGCCAGATCTCCCATGAAACGTTGCATTCACCACAGCTCGTCTAAAATAATCTATGTCTCTCTTGCCAGATCTCCCACTTCTTCTGTTGTCATCGTCAAGGTCTCCTTGGTGTTTTTGAAAACATCGTATTCTTGGTCCTCCCCTGATACATCGCCCAGGAACCATACCTCACATTATTGTTCTTTCCAGTCCGTTGTGTCTTTTGATGTGACCATAGTATTTTAATTTTCTCTGTAGAATGGATTATATGGCAGTTCTTTTAAATATTTAAATATGTTAATATGTTTTCGTTGATCTTTTTCATTATCCAAGGTATCTTAAGGATTTTTGTTTTCTGTAGAGACAGGTGCTCATTGAGAATTTGGCGGACTTTATATAAAGATGCCAGTGCGGTTTTTCTCTAATCTTTCTGAAAGCGATACCCATTACTCTCAGCAGCTGGTTCTGGAACAACCAGCTGGTTAGCATTTCCAGATAAGTCAAGAAACGTTTTTGTTCTCAACGTGCATATCCTTCATTAAGATTTTTTGTTGTACTGAGAGGATCTGCAAATATCGTTTAAACTGGCAAAGAATGTAATGATTCATAAATTTAGTGAGCTAATTATTATTATTATTCACGTTGCGATAACAATTGTAGCCAGGAATGTAAGGATGTAGGGAAATAATGAAGTTAGGGACAGGTAGGGAGAATTGAGAGAACCATCGTATATGTGGGGAAAGTGACATTCACGGGAAAAAATAGTGAACTGCTTTTTGGGTGAGTAGAGATGGGTAAGTCTCGTGAATATGGGGACTAGTGAGAAACATGTAGGCGTGACTAGATTTATGGGAAGCGTTATTTGAGATAGAGGCTATGACGTAAAAAGAATTCATTGGCTGGGAAATTACTTAGGTAGTTTTAATTAGCCGAGGTACGAGATACTTAAGGCCGTGTAGAGGGTTTCCAGAGAGATAAGACACATGTAAACTAAGGTATTAGGAGACTGGCCACGCCGCTAGGGCGTTGGGCCCTTATAACGGTAACTGAGCAAATGCTCTTTATTAGTTAGGAGTGGATAGGATGGAGTTTGCAAATAGGAGGAACTTAGAAACGAAGTAAATAAGAGAAGACAGTGGCATTTAAGTTAGGCTCTTGTAGCAGTACCCGAAGAGAAGCTCTTTATTAGTAGGAGTGGATATAATGGAGAATCAGTCAGAATAGATACAAGATGGAAACTATGTAATTAGGACGACACAGTTGAGCTAAGTTAGTTGGACCAAACAAACGCTCTTTTAGTGAAAGGGATTTAGTGTATTAGGAGAGAGCCTTGAGAGGGATTACACGAGTCGGAGGTAAATGATATTTCCTTAGCATGTGCTTTGATACCCGAGCAGTGATGTCAGGCAGCTGGGCTTTGTTTATTGATGCCTTTCTGTTTGTTGGACTATGCCAATAAAGGCTTACTGTTCTGTTATACGAGAGACTTGCGTGTACAAACTATATATCATGTAGACTGTGTGCTGTATCCAACATGACGAACTAATCTGGCACAACGCGAAGTACGTCAATTTACCAAGTCTATACACCAACGACCGAGCACTGTCATTGAAGAAGCGAGCGAGCGGCCAGGGTGAGATTAAATCACAGAAAACCATAGAACGTCAACAAATACATCAACGTTTAGAGAACGGGCACAGCGAGCTTGTACATTTGGAGTCTCCTTGACAGTTGGTGATCTCTACTCATTAGCGTCACTAAATCTTTACCGTTTACACTATCACACGACACAATATTTATTTTACAAATGAATTAAGAAATATTCATTCAACATTTGTTATTAAATGTTATATTGAATCTTAAAGCTTGATAAATACCAATCCTTGCTATACCCTCTGGCACATAAGGCCACCAATAGCGATTGCATTCTCTGTGACTTAGCAAACCTTTCAAGCATATCCCATATAAATATATTTTCCTTTATTACGTCTTTATTTTTGGCATGAAGAAATCCATTGGCGGAATTACAGCTTTTCCTTTGGATTTAGCCATCATCCTTCATTATTCCAATTTCCTGGTCCGCTTCTGGTTCTAAGTATTGAGTTTTAGACTTGATTAAAGAGTATATTACATGTCCTTGTTTTTGTGACTTCACATGCATTAAGAGAAATGGTTTGTGCGTTATGCCACAGTTTACAGTGACGTCACAGTTCCTGGAACTGACGATCCAACAGGTTTGATTTAGTCACGCAATCTGTTACTGACATAACTAGAAAGCTGGTCCCATTACAACATTATCTTTGCTCATCATTAACTCTTCTCATTTGCGTTCACCGGTTAGGCGACGTAGATGCGCTGTGTTTCTACTTTACGGTAAAGCCGCAATATATGCGCCTTTAGGCCCGATACATCCGTCTTCAGCGTAGATATATTTCCTTATACGTTTTGGACAAATCTCAAACAAGTGCAACGCGTCAAATACTTGGGCACAATAGTAACATCAGATGGAAGATGCATCACAGAAATAAAAAGCACAATAGCTCAGGCCAAAATAGCATTTCAGAAAGTGGAAAACGTCTTATGCAACAAATCTATGTCAATAGAAGTGAGAAAAAGAGGTCATTGATGCTATATAGAGCCAATTCTGACCCATGGAAGCGAATCATGGACATTAAACAAAGAAATGAAAAAACGATTAGATTTCACAGATTTGTGATTTCTCAGAAGAATGTTGAATGTTCCCTGGACAGCTAAAAAATACCAACGAGCAAATTCTCAAAGAGGCCAACACAAAAAGGGAGCTCCTAAGAAACATTAGAAGGAAACAATCACAATTTTTCTGGTACATCATGAGAAGAGGAAAGTTGGAAAACTTGGTTACAACTGGCAAAATAAAAGGAAAGAGAGATCACAGACGACAAGTGAGAAAATACTAGATAGCTTGGTGTCATTGCACGTAAAACAGCCAACAACAGAATTGACACGATGTACTGTGGATAGAAGATTGTGGAAGTACATTCTCACCTACGCCAATCGATATGGCACATGAGGATGATGATACTTTTTGGTCGTGCAGCGTCCATTTTTGGGAACTCTTTTCTATTTTTAGCTGTCGTTTTTTTTTAACGTGTGCAAATGCACACGGGACTATTGTTTTTCACCGTTTTCTGTGTGGGCTAGACATCGAATCTTGCTACCTGGGACCAATAAAAGCTGACACCACGAAGAAACCACAGATTTAATTTTGAGAAATGCTCACCGCCTGTGGTGTGATTGAAACCTGGAACCTGCCTGTACAGAGTAGGGTGTCTTAAACTCTAGACCACACAGCCACGTCGATCACCAGTACCTGTTCGTGCAGTATTTCATCACTGGAGTCGTCAGTCGCTGGACACTGTGAGACTTGCTGAGAAGGGTGTCTTAAACTCTAGACCACACAGCCACGTCGATCACCAATACCTGTTCGTGCAGTATTTCATCACTGGAGTCGTCAGTCGCTGGACACTGTGAGACTTGCTGAGAAGGGTGTCTTAAACTCTAGACCACACAGCCACGTCGATCACCAGTACCTGTTCGTGCAGTATTTCATCACTGGAGTCGTCAGTCGCTGGACACTGTGAGACTTGCTGAGAAGGGTGTCTTAAACTAAAGACCACACAGCCACGTCGATCACCAATACCTGTTCGTGCAGTATTTCATCACTGGAGTCGTCAGTCGCTGGACACTGTGAGACTTGCTGAGAAGGGTGTCTTAAACTCTAGACCACACAGCCACGTCGATCACCAGTACCTGTTCGTGCAGTATTTCATCACTGGAGTCGTCAGTCGCTGGACACTGTGAGACTTGCTGAGAAGGGTGTCTTAAACTAAAGACCACACAGCCACGTCGATCACCAATACCTGTTCGTGCAGTATTTCATCACTGGAGTCGTCAGTCGCTGGACACTGTGAGACTTGCTGAGAAGGGTGTCTTAAACTCTAGACCACACAGCCACGTCGATCACCAGTACCTGTTCGTGCAGTATTTCATCACTGGAGTCGTCAGTCGCTGGACACTGTGAGACTTGCTGAGAAGGGTGTCTTAAACTAAAGACCACACAGCCACGTCGATCACCAATACCTGTTCGTGCAGTATTTCATCACTGGAGTCGTCAGTCGCTGGACACTGTGAGACTTGCTGAGAAGGGTGTCTTAAACTCTAGACCACACAGCCACGTCGATCACCAGTACCTGTTCGTGCAGTATTTCATCACTGGAGTCGTCAGTCGCTGGACACTGTGAGACTTGCTGAGAAGGGAATATGAGCACCTATAGACATGTTCGGAGTGCAATGATGATGACCCGCTAATAACTCAATAACGGTCTAAGTATGTGACGCACTAAATCTTATGACACAATTTCCTCTCAATAGCTTGTATTTTCTTCTATAGCTCATTAATATGCAACAAGGGAAAAAAAAGCCAGTAAGTCATTAAAATATTTCTGATTAAGTCTCTAAACGTTTTAGTGTAAAACATTTGGTATCACTATAGGAGAGAGATTGAATTAAATACGTTAAAGATAAGACCAATAACTAAACATGCTGAAATGAAAAGATAGAAGCGAAACTTTAACACAACTTCACTAAAAATCTTGGTTCATTCAGAATCTGAAAAATATCCAAACAGATCTGCATAAGGAACAGAGAGATACTCCAGCTAAATGGGCTCATAGAGAGTAAGGCATTTCATGGATGAGAAAGCAGAACCTCAGTTCCCACTTCCAAGAGTAGATGAGACAAGATGAAACAAGACAAGACCCAAAAAATCGACATTTTCTGGACAATATAAATCTCAAGGGGTTTTGTCGATGTTACGGTTTCGTGCATTTTGCTGTGATTTATCCTGTGTGATCGGGGCAGATATTGAAGCGCTAATGGACATTGTCCGAATACAATGATGATTCTTCTATATACGCCTGTATGTATAAATGCCACACAACTAAATCAATGCGTTTAACAAAACCGAGGATGTAATGTAATAACAGAAATGTGATAATATAAAGGTCTGGTGTTTTTCGAGGGTAAAATGAGATCATTTATCATTCACAGGAGTTAGATTTTATTATAGCACTCCGCAGAATATCACAGCACTCCGCGCAATATCACAGCACTCCGCGCAATATCACAGCACTCTGCGCAATATCACAGCACTCCGCGCAATATCACAGCACTCCGCGCAATATCACTGCACTCCGCGCAATATCACAACACTCCGCGCAATATCACTGCACTCTGCGCAATATCACAGCACTCAACGCAATATCACAGCACTTCGTACAATATCACAGCACTCCGCGCAATATCACAGCACTCTGAGAAATATCATAGCACTCCGCGCAATATCACAGCACTATGTGCAATATCATAGCACTCTGCGCAATATCATAGCACTCTGCGCAATATCATAGCACTCCGCGCAATATCATAGCACTCTGCGCAATATCATAGCACTCCGCGCAATATCATAGCACTCTGCGTAATATCATAGCACTATGTGCAATATCATAGCACTCTGTGCAATATCATAGCACTCTGCACAATATTATAGCACTCCGCGCAATATCATAGCACTCCGCGCAATATCATAGCACTCCACGCAATATCACAGCACTCCAGGTAAGCTCTTAGGTGTTCTGACCGTTTTCATCCATAATAAACTATTCATATATTGATGGTTTTACAAGCTCGTTGGCATCAATGCACTGTTACTAACCGTTAATCATGTTACCACGTTCTATGTTTTGAAGAGAACGGATTTGCAAAAACCAATGTGGCCAGGTTTTGAGACACATCCTCTATTCAATCCACCTGAAAAAAAATGTGTACCTCACCCTTTTCCAGAGAAAGAATGTATTCTGTGAGAAAGCATGATCCGACCTCTACTTCTCCCAAGGAAACGATGTATTAAAAGACGTGGTGATCCTTCCAACTATTACCATTACAAGATTAATGCTATTGGATACCTTTGCCTTCGAGACTAAGGTGATGGAGTGTGTCGCGCCCTCATCAACTGACTAAGTCGAGGTTTAATTCCTAAACGTAACAAATTTTTTTCTGACTCATATGGCCCAGGAGTTGTCCAGCATCTGAAAATGGGTACAATGTATTTCTTTGTCTTTTTCATGTTCTCTTCCTCACTTGCCTTTCAGCTTCGAGAGGAGATATAATTTGCGTTTTTTTTTTGCTCTTCTGTTCGCTTCTGCTGCTGGTATGTTTCCTTGAGCTTATAATATTCCATCGATCAATCTTTTTCGTGGTTCACCCCTACACCCCCCCCCCCCCTTTCCCTTGGATCTGGTATTCTCGCAACGTTTATTGAGGGCTCGTTGTGTTGTGTTTTGATCACTCCGTCTTATCACGTGGCCAAACCTTTTAACTGTTCTTTCTTTTTATATACTATCTATCTATTGACCTTTCGAGCCGTAGCCGGCCCATAGGGCGTAGGCCAAGATACTCCTTCTCTTATCTGAATTTTTGTTCTAGCAGTTTTCAATTCTTTTAAAGATATTTTATCAAATCTCGCCATTTGTCTCTGTTCTGTGCAAGCAGCTCTATCTCATTGAAGGAGCAGAATCCTGCTGCTCTTGCCTCTCTCATCAATGTTCTTCTCAGTGTCTCTCTGGGTCTTCCTCTTTTCCTCTTACCTGTTGTTTCCCATATGAGGGCTTGCTTTGCTATTCGGTTATTATCTCTTCTCATCACTTGTCCAACATATGACCATCGTCTTTTCTTTCTTACTGAAGATATTAGTGGTTGATTGGCGATTTTTATATACTATGGCGGGGGGCTATTCCTAGCTGTTTTCTCAGTTCTTCATTACTGATCTTGTTTCACAGTCTGTTTCCTGTCCTTCGTCTAACACATTTCAGCTCAGTAGAGGTTATTTTTCTGTTCTTGCATCTAGGGTCCAGGACTGGCATTGGTAGCACACCGTTGGGATGAAGATTATATTGTACAGTGCCCGTTTTGCCTCTTTACACTGTGTATAGTCGCGTAAAGCCAGAACAAAAAAGGCACAGGCAAAGTCTCTCAAACTTTAACCAAGCGAGTGCCCGTCGTGACAACAAGGAATAAATCATTGAGGGAAGAAGAGAGAGG
Source organism: Megaustenia siamemsis (assembly GCA_032433765.1). NCBI lineage: Eukaryota > Metazoa > Mollusca > Gastropoda > Stylommatophora > Ariophantidae > Megaustenia > Megaustenia siamemsis. The sequence continues at coordinate 57,650,096 of JAVIAB010000106.1, forward strand.
GGGAGACAACGAGAAAAGATAAAAGGCAGTTAAAGAGAATAGTTTGGTGAAAGTTCAACAATAACAAATATAAACAGTTGTGAAGATAGTGGAGACGTGACCTTGAAGGCCTAGACCAGCAGACATGGTAAATGATGATGATGATGATTACGGTGATGATAGTACATTGGGCTTCCTAGCAATAATCAATTGAGCCCACTACAAACGATTACAGTTACATCACCGGAGGAGGGAGCATCGATAAACAGAAAAGAGCAATCATCATTTGCAGGGAAATGGACGGAAGACAAAAAACTGCGTGTTGTAACAGCGCAATGTAATTGCATATAATAGAAGGATCAAACATTAAATGAGCAATTTATGCCAAATTGCATAGTTGGGGGCGTTGTCAGAAATGCGGTGTTGGCAAGCATTATCTACCCCTGGAATCAACCAATTGTTTTAAATTATGTGCAAACAATATTAATATAGATCTCCACCCAATAAAGAAGCCGACCTGATGGATATAAGCGTAGTTATTCAGTTCGTTTACAAAATTAAGAAGCTGATTTGATTCATCATCATCGAGTGCCTTCTCCGCAACGAAGGTTGGCTACCATGGATCGCCATTCTACTCTGTTTCTTGCTTTGGTGGTGCAGGCTGTCATAGATTGATTTCTCCATCTTTTGATGTTACTCGTCCATGTTAGTCTTGGTCTGCCTCTGCCTCTTTTACCTTGTATTTTTCCTTCCAATATTACTTTTAGTAGGCTGTTGTGTCTTTTAACATGCCCCAAAAATTTCATTTGTTTTGTCTTAATTGTATTTAGTAGTTCTCTTTTTATTTTCAGTTGTTTTAAAACTTCATCGTTTGTTATTTTTTTTTCTGTCCTATTCTACCTATTCTTCTATAAATCCACATTTCAAGAGCTTCCCTTTTTCTGTTCCAAAGAAAACCATGATTTGATTATGTTTGTTTTTTTCTTTCTTTGCAATCATTCAAGCATTACAGAATCACAACCTCTAGACGCTGTAATTTCTCTTGTAATTTATTTCTCACCACATACCGTCTCCGCGCCGAAGGGTAAAAAAGTAAAAAGGTAAAGAGCCCCGTCACACTAAGTGGCGTGTAGGGAATATGTTGTTAGTGACTATAATTTTTATACATCATCGGCACTTGATTTTAGGGTAATGTGGTCGGTATTACGCCCGTACCGCTTTACTTTCCCAGATAAAATCCTGTACACATTTAAGGCTGGGTGAACCCGGAAGCCGTCGATCAGGATCGAACCTGACCTCTTACGCGACGAAGGGTGACTACCATGAAAAACCGTTCAATATCTTGTCTTGATGGTACACTCTATGACTAATTTCCTTAGTCCATCTCTTTATGTTATCAGTCCATCTCTTTATGTTATCAGTCCATCTCAAATCTTTGCCTGACATTCTTACACTGTTCTCGTGCTTTCTAAGATGACCCTGTTGTTATATATTTGTATATATAAAAAGTAAGTAAAGTACCCCCGTCACGCCAAGTGGCGTATAAGGAATATGGTGTTAGTGACCATAAATTTCACACACCTTCAGCACATGATTTTTGGGGTAATGTGGTCGGTATAACGCCCGTGCCGCTTTACTTTAACAGAAAAAAAATCCGGTACTCATTAAAGGCTGGGTGAACCGAAAGCCGTCGGTTGGGATCTAACCCTATCTCTTGTCCTTTGTAGTCCAGTTCACTAACCACTGAGCTATTGCTGCTCCTTATTTGCTTATATACACAGTTTAAAATAAATTACTTAACTCGAATCGAAAAAGACAAGTGATATTTTTTGGGGACATGTGAAAAGAGAGACACAAGACCCTTCATGTTGCAGAGGAAGATACAAGATAGAGGAGTCAAACACAAGCCACGACTAACGTGGACTGATAACATCAAGAGATGGACGGAATAACTTATGACACTGTGCACCATCAAGACAAGAGACAGAATAACTTATGACACTGTGCACCATCAAGACAAGAGACAGAATAACTTATGACACTGTGCACCATCAAGACAAGAGACAGAATAAAATGGCGCTCCGTTGTAGCCAACCTATGATGTGGAGACGGCACACAGTGAATGAAAATATATCCAGTTTTTATTTATATCTTGTTCAGACTATATCCAAATATGTCTTGAATTTCAAATGTTTCACAACTTGTTTATTAAGACTGATGTACTTCGGCAAGCCCATTGTATTTTATCAAATATGTTTTTAATCAGTTTCCTAACGGTACGTCATTATCTAGTACAACAATTTTTATTTACACACAATGTGGGCCTTGAACTGCCGAAAGTTCAGTGAGATGGTTTATTTTAACTAATCAAAAAAGAGATCGTTTATGTTCGCTAATCAAATAAGAGATGGTTTATGTTAACTAATCAAATAAGAGATCGTTTATGTTCGCTAATCAAATAAGAGATGGTTTATGTTAACTAATCAAATAATAGATGGTTTATGTTAACTAATCAAATAAGAGATCGTTTATGTTAGCTAATAAACTAAAAGATTGTTTATATTAATTTATTAACTAAGAGATTGTTTATGTTAACTTATTAACTAAGAGATTTATGTTAATAAGAGATTGCTTATGTTAACTTATCTTGTAAGAGATTTATGTTAACTTATCAACTAAGAGATTTATGTTAATTTAACATCCTAGAGATTTATGTTAATTTATCAACTAAGAGATTGTTTATGTTAACTTATCAACTAAGAGATTGTTTATGTTAACTTATCAACTAAGAGATCGTTTATGTTAACTAATTAACTAAGGGGTTGTTTATGTTAACTTATCAACTAAGGGGTTGTTTATGTTAACTTATCAACTAAAAGATCGTTTATGTTAACTTATCAACTAAGAGATCGTTTATGTTAACTTATCAACTAAGAGATCGTTTATGTTAACTTATCAACTAAGACATCGTTTATGTTAACTTATCAACTAAGAGAACGTTATGTTAACTTATCAACTAAGAGATCGTTATGTTAACTTATCAACTAAGAGATCGTTTATGTTAACTTATCAACTAAGAGATCGTTATGTTAACTTATCAACTAAGAGATCGTTTATGTTAACTTATCAACTAAGAGATCGTTATCTTAACTTATCAACAAAGAGATCGTTTATGTTAACTTATCAACTAAGAGATCGTTTATGTTAACTTATCAACTAAGAGATCGTTTATGTTAACTTATCAACTAAGAGATCGTTTATGTTAACTTATCAACAAAGAGATCGTTTATGTTAACTTATCAACTAAGAGATCGTTATCTTAACTTATCAACTAAGAGATCGTTTATGTTAACTTATCAACTAAGAGATCGTTTATGTTAACTTATCAACAAAGAGATCGTTTATGTTAACTTATCAACAAAGAGATCGTTTATGTTAACTTATCAACTAAGAGATCGTTATCTTAACTTATCAACTAAGAGATCGTTTATGTTAACTTATCAACTAAGAGATCGTTATGTTAACTTATCAACAAAGAGATCGTTTATGTTAACTTATCAACTAAGAGTTTTCTGAATAATTTTGACGAAATAAAATCAGCAACCAGGAACTACGCAACAGGCACCGCCAAGAGCAAAATGTACATAGTGATAACAGCAAGAAATTGGAACTGGATAGGGCACATACTCATAAATAATCTAGAAACTCTCACACGAACTGCCACAGTGTGAACTCTTGGAAGAACAGAGAGGAAATATGTAGACCAACAACAACATAATGGAGGCAGGAGACTTCAACGTGAACCAGACTGTGGGAACTCTGTGAACGACAAATACATACCAACCAAAAGTGGTAACGATTGTTTAGCATCTTTTCATAGCTCTACTAGTTTTACTGATCACTGTGGACAGAAAGGAAATAAGAATAAGAAGATGAGCAGAATGTAACAATATCAAGAAAGAAAGAGTGCAATTACGAAAGATAAAAAAGAAAGAAAGAAAAAAGAAAGGAAGGAAGGAAGGAAGGAAGGAAGAAATAAAGAAAGAAAGAAAGAAAGAAAGAAAGAAAGAAAGAAAGAAAAGAAGGAAGGAAGGAAGAAATAAAGAAATAAAGAAAGAAAGAAGAAAGAAAGAAAGAAATAAGAAAGAAAGAAAGAAAGAAAGAAAGAAAGAAAGAAAGAAAGAAAGAAAGAAAGAAAGAAAGAAAGAAAGAAAGAAAGAAAGAAAGAAAGAAAGAAAGCAAACAAGCAAGCCGAAGAATGAGGAGAAAAGTACAAACAGAAAAGATCATTTAAAAAAAGAAACAGAAAACTATCAATCAGAAAAAGAAAAGAACATAATTTAGAAGAGAAACAGAACAATAAATGGGCGATTTATTGAATTAAAGGAACTGCGTACTAAGGATCAGCCAGAACAGCTTTGCTATCGATATTATAGCCATAAAGAAGGAAGCACGGTAGACAGAATGAGCCAAGACGAGAAAGATGTTACATCGGTCTCTCATCAACCATCAACCACCGAACGTCTATAAATGTCCAACTGTGTCTAGTCTAAACAAATGATATCCGTTCTTTTATTAGCAACTACTGCTTGTTATGGTAGCCGTGAAATTTGTGTCTAGATTTCCTAGACATCGTTGGTCAATGTCTAAGTTTGGTCACATTCAATTATCTTACAGCGTAATGAGAAACTTTGCGCAATGGAGCGTTAGATAAAACCCACGAAGTTAATGAAAAATGTGCGGTTTAGTGAATATGTGAGTGTGGGAGACAAATAATGTGGAATTGTTTATAAAGATTTCAGTTTGATATATATATATATATTTTTTTTTTTTGCAATATCTGATTAACAAGCTGACTAGGGCTACATTATTCAAGGTTTGAGAGTTCGAATTCTTAAATATGTGAAGCGAGAGTACAACACTCAGTGGGTCAAAGGTTATGATTCACAGATAGAAACTTTGGTGTATTGATTGAGTCACAAAATTATTTTCTGGATAATATAGTGATTTATCGTGACCGTTACTTAGATTGGTTTCTTGGAATCAGTACAGCGCTTCTCACACAGGAGTTCACTGGAACACTAGAGTACTGTGAGAGATTTTCTTTCATGTGAATGATTTTATATCAATAGGTAAGACCTCTAGAAAAAAAAAAAACGGAATATTTCAGGTTATTTTATTTGTTACATATACTTGAGAATATGATTAGTGGCCACGGAGATTGGATTTCTTAGAAGAATGTTGAAAGTTCCCTGGACACGCTGAAAAAGACCAATGAGGAAGTTCTCAAAGAGGCCAACACAAAAAGGGAGCTTTTAAAAAACATCAGAAAGAAGCAATCAACATTTTTCGGGCACATCATGAGAAGATGAAAGTTGGAATACTTGGTTACAACTGGCAACATAAAAGGAAAGAGAGATCGCAGACGACAAAGAGGGAAAATACTTGATAGCTTGGTGTCATGGCATGGAAAACAGTCAACAACAGAACTGATACGATGCACTGTAGATAGAAGATTGTGGAAGGACATGATCACCTACGCCAACCGGTATGGCACATGATGATGATGATACTTGAGAAAATATTGAAGACTTTGTTTTAACCAATAATCAGAAAATAATGTTACGTTATTATTTATAACGCTTATTTTTAAAAAAAAAAGTGTTTAGACGGGAGTAAGAAAGATATAAATAATGATAGGGAACGGACAAATCAATGCAATGCTGCGGTAAAGCTGGTCGCAAGGAGCTAGTAGTGGGGTGTAACGTACACTCCTATAAGGTATGGTGACGGCTTTACAGAAAATGGACACAACAGAATATGACGTTTCGGCCCACATACAGCCTTATGCCAAACACGAGAACAACGACAATACACGATCAGACATCATCATCATCATCACCGAGTGCCATCTCCGCATCGAAGGTTGGCTATCACGGAGAGACATTCTGTTGTCTCTTGCTTTGATGGTGCAGGTTGTCATAGGCTGATTTGTTCATCTTTTGATGTTACTCGTCCATGTTGTCTTGGTCTGCCTCTGCCTCCTTTACTTTGTATTTTCCCCTCCAGGATTACTTTTTGTAGGCTGTTGTGTCTTTTACTATCGCCCAAAAATCGCATTTGTCTTGTTTGAATTCTGTTTAGTAGTTCTCTTTTCATTTTCAATTGATTTAAGACTTCATCGTTTGTTTTCTTTTCTTTCCATCCAATTCTACCTATTCTTCTATAAATCCAAATTTCAAAGGCTTCAATTCTTTGCTCTGTTTTCTTGTCTAATATCCATGTTTCTGCACCATATAGGAATATTGAGAAAATGTAACATTTTGCTATTCTTAGTTTTAGCCCTGGTCGCTGGTGATAGACGATCACGTAGAGATAACTATTAATACATCTACATCTAGGATGATTGGGACAGGTAAGTTAAGAAGTGGACTCAGTGATAAGAGTTGAGATGATGAAATGAGATAGATTTATGTGCTACTTGGAGGATAGGTGAAATGCTGAAATATAGAAGTATAAGTATGTTTATATATATATATAAGTAAAGTACTCCCGTCACGCCAAGTGGCGTATAGGGAATATGGTATTAGTGACCATGAATTTTACAGACCTTCGGCACATGATTGTTGGGGTAATGTGGTCGGTATTACACCCATGCTGCTTTACTTTCCCAGAAGAAAATCCGGTACCCATTAAAGGCTTGGTGAACAGGAGCGGTCGGTTGGGATCGTACCCTACCTCTTGTCCTGTGTAGTCATATATATATATTATATGTGTGTGTGTGTGTGTGATAATAAATAAAAAAGAGAATGATATATAACAATATTTATCTAAGGATTCTCCACAGCCACCTATAGATTTACAAAGGCCAGCCGGCTGAAAGGGATCACCCAAAGCTTGTGACGTTTTTAGCATTGCCAGCAGAGGTGTTGATGGGTAAAATGACGATAGCTGACTAGAGCTCGCACAACTGAAAACGTCACAATCTGTGGTTGATTTCAAGAAAAACCCCTCAATCCACAGGCCTTAGTTAATCTATAATTGGCTGTGGATTTCCTGAGCAAGAATGATTTCAAGGGCAAGGCTGAGAAGGCTGATCGGCCACAGCAACTATGGAGGCGGATAAGGAAGCTGGGGTCACAGTCTTCGTCGGTGCTACAGAGTTCGTGCATCAAAGCTTAAGCCATCTTCAGTGCTTTCGCTAGCGTGTGAGGATTGTGTTTATTACTGGGGAACTGTGCTGAGGAGGGAATATGTGCACTATAGAGTTGTCCGTTGTGCAGTGAAGATGATCTGTTGACTAAAGTAAAACTGTTGATCAGTTTGTTTCCTAAGTGATTAGCTTTAGCACTGAGATATGATGCTAACGTCACACTAAATGTACTCTGGATTTCATTTTCAACGACGTTTATTTTAGTGTACAATATTCAATGAATATTAAGTACCCAGTCATACCGGAGAAGGACTACAATATATAGATTATATGTTCACGTTGAATTTTCAAAACAACCTTTGGCGGTTGAAAATTAAAAGTTCCGGACAATATTGCAGATGAATGTTTTGAGCTTAACGTATATTGTTGTACACCTCGGTACAGCGGAACTACGCCAATGTAACGCTCTTCCAGCGGCATAAGATAAAGAGGAATGATCGTCGAACGAAGGAAGCAAAAAAAGCAATATGGAGGAAGGATATTATGCTACTTCCCAGGAAATAGTTTAAAACAAGTAAATTCAAAATTATTATTGATATTATACGACACACATTTCTGAAATCAGCGTAAGACTTAAATCACACAATTTTAAACTCCAATGTTAAGTCAGTATTATTATATGGCTGAGAAACATGGAGAATAAATTAAATGATAATCATGAAGATACAGACATTCATTAATGGATGCTTACGCAGAATAAAGGATGGAAATGGCAGGACAAAATCATTAACATAGAATTATGAAAATGTACCAGTCAAACACCAGTGGATAAAGAGATACAGCGAAGACGATGGCGCTGGATAGAGCACACACTGCGGAAGCCAAATGAGAGTATTACACGACAGGCCCTATTTTGGAACCCCCCCCCCCCCCCTCAAGAAAAAGACAAATAGTAAGACCACGATATTCTTCGACAAGACAGATGAAAGCAGAGATGAAGATTATAGGGAAGACATGGAATGATCTTAAAAGAATGGCAAGAAATAGAACGACTTGGAAAGTGTTTGTTGAAGTCATATGCTCCACAAGGAGCTGGAAGGTAGAAGAGGAAGAAGAGGAAGAACAAATTATTATTGATATTATCATCATCATCATCATGTGCCATACCGGTTGGCGAAGGCGATCATGTCCTTCCACAATCTTCTATCTACAGTGCATCGTATCAGTTCTGTTGTTGACTGTTTTCCATGCCATGCCACCAAGTTATCCAGTATTTTCTCTCTTTGTCGTCCGCGATCTCTCTTTCCCTCTGTTTTGCCTATTGTAACCAAGTATTTCCCATGTGTTAACGGAGCCTCATTATGAGGGAGGTTTAGATAGTGACACTGTGACCTTCCAGGCATGTCGTAAGAGGCGACTAAGGAGTTTGATCGATGGTTTGACAAGCTGTCATAGTAAAAAGTATTGTTATGGAAACAGCGCCATAGATTTTAGAGCAGTGATCTCTGCAATATGTGCCACTTCGGCACGCAAGGTTTCTGTTTTTGAGATTGTGGTTCTGCTCTATGTGCCGTCTTCGGCTCGAAAGGACAAAAGATAGATAGAACCAAGTAAAATGTTGATTGTCTTTTTCTGATGTTTTTTAAGAGTTCCCTTTTAGTGTTGGCCTCAATGAGAATTTCCTCATTGGTCTTTTTAGCTGTTCAGGGAACTTTCAGCATTTTTTTCTGAGAAATCCCATCTTTGTGGCCTCTAATCGTTGTTTCATTTGTTTGTCTACTGTCCATGATTCGCTTCCATAGGTCAGAATTGGTTCTATATAGCACCGATGAACTCTCTTTCTCACTTCTATTGACATAGATTTGTTGCATAAGATATTTTTCATTTTCTGAAATACTATTTTGGCCTGAGCTATTCTACTTTCTTATTTCTTTTTGTGCATCTTCCATCTGATCCTATTATTGTGCCCAAGTATTTGACGAGCTGCACTTGTTTCAGATTTGTCCAGTTTGTTTTTATGTTCCATGATAGTGATGATTGTTTCTTTGTTATGACCATTACTTCTATTTTCTTACTATTCAGACAGATATTAAACGACACACATTTCTGAAATCAGCGCAAGACTTAACTCACAGCGGTAAAGTGGTTAAAGTCGATCATGTTGTGGGAGTCTAACTCAACGAAAATACGCAACTCTCGCTTCTCCTCCCACACGCTCTGTTTTTACTAACAACAACGCTTATTGCCGGACAAAATTGCGTCTTGGGACTAAAGAATCGAGCAGCGATAGCTCAGTGGTTAGTGAACTGAACTACAAAGGACAAGATCTCCTGTTCGTCTTCTTTTTCTGCGATCATGGCTCATTCAGACTAGGACTCCGGACTCTTTTATGAAGACATCTGTCTGTTAAAGTGATAAAGATCCAGTATGATCTTCATCGCCGGCTTCCAGGTTTACCCAGCCTTAAATGGGTACCGTATTTCTTGGGGGGTGGGGGGGAGAGAGTAAAGCGGCACGGACTTAATACCGACCACATTACCATAAAAATCATGGGCTGAAGGTCTGTAAATATGAACGTCACTGTCACCATATTCACAAGAGGTTAGGTTCGATCCCAATCGACGGCTTCCGGTTCACTCAGCCTTTAATGGGTACCGAATTTTTTTCTGAGAAAGTAAAGCCGTACGGGCGTAGTACCGACCACATTACCCCAAAAATCATGTGCCGAGGGTCTGTAAAATTTATGGTCACTAACGCCATATTCCCTATACGCCACTTGGGGTGACGGGGGTACTTTACTTTTACTTAGTAAAGAATCAATGAAATTTGGTATTATGGGAATGTAGGGCAAAGAGGGGCATGTTATTCTTCTTCTATTTTTACTTAGCGTTCGCCCATTAAGGGCCGTGGATGCGTTTTGTCGTTAGTTTCGGGGCAAAGCTGCGATATCTCTGTCTTTAGTCCCGACACATCCGTCTTCAGCATGAGTAGATTTTCTTAACAATTTTGCCCCCGGGTAGCGGCCATTTTTTGCCTACCTTTGTTCTACCTTTAGCTGCTAAAGACTCTGTAACTTGTTATTTGTTTACCCGACTGGACTACCAACGTTCGGACAACGCGTGTTCGATTTTCGCTGGAAGCAGTGTGAGTTGTACTCGTTTTTAGAAACAAAATACCTACGCGGTAGACCCAACCGCTGGCAGAAATGGGTACCAGGATATTGCCCTGGGAAGCTGAGGCACGCAGCTTCGCATCGTGAGTTTCGATGCTTGAAGCGACACTGTCCAGAAGTCCCCGAACATTTCTGGATAAGCGGCCGAGCACATATGGGTGAAAACTAGCGCTGATTTCAAGTCTTGTACTTTTCCGTTTACCTTGTTATCTTCCACTGTTATCCGAGAAAGCTGGACTTCGCTATCCAGCGACCAGGAGAGTGTAAAACCACAAAGAAAACACGGATTCGAAATGAAAAATGTCCACCCCCATGAGGGATTCAAATCTGAGACCTTCTTGTATAATAAGAAAAGTAAAGAGCCCCCATCACGCCAAGTGGCGAATAGGAAATATGGTGTTAGTGACCATAAATTTTACAGACCTTCAGCACATGATTTTTGGGGTAATGTGGTCGGTATTACGCTCGTGCCGCTTTACTTTACCAGAAAAAATCCGGTACCCATTTAAGGCTGGGTGAACCCGGAAGCCGTCGATCGGGATCGAACCCTACATCTTGTCCTTTGTAGTTCAGTTCACTAATCACTGAGCTATCGCGGCTCCCTCTCTTGTACAATGGCCAAGTCTTACCTCAATACCACCAAGTCCTATAAGTCGTGTTTTGAATCTATCTATCTATTGACTTTTCGAGTCGTAGCCGACCCATAGCTAGCGCGTATACCAAGATACTCCTTCTCTTATCTGAATTTTTGTTCTAGCAGTTTTCAATTCTTTTAAAGATATTTTATCAAATCTCGCCATTTGTCTCTGTTCTGTGCAAGCAGCTCTATCACATTGAGGGAGCCGAATACATAATGTTTTGAATACATAAACTATAAGTTTCATGGCAGTCATAGGTAAAAATGGGTAATACCATCATATTCGTTATGAAGTAGGTGGATTACTGAAACTGAGACTACGCAGTTCCGATACTGTAAAGATGCCTTTCTGTGCGTCCAGACAACATAATGTAGTATTAGTGTACTTTTGATTGAACACGATGATGATGGTTATATGTAGCAGATACTTTAATTGCTTAGATGAAAATTTTGACAAAAATGGCATACTCTGAAAAACAACGGATTGGTGAAATAGTTGGGACCAAGTGTAACACGATACATGTAGCGAGCTGAAGAGCACAATACACCACATCTCTCGACGCTGTAGGGCTCAAGAAGATAAGAGAAGAAGGAAAGATATTTTTTTTTTAAACTTTTGTCTAGTAATGAGGTGAGTTGAAAAGGTGCTTCGCTGAGTGGAAAAGGTGCTTTGCTGAGTGGAAAAGGTGCTTTGCTGAGTGGAAAAGGTGCTTTGCTGAGTTGAAAAGGTGCTTTGCTGAGTTGAAAAGGTGCTTTGCTGAGTGGAAAAGGTGCTTTGCTGAGTGGAAAAGGTGCTTTGCTGAGTGGAAAAGGTGCTTCGCTGAGTGGAAAAGGTGCTTCGCTGAGTGGAAAAGTGTCGATGTCTGGTCCAGGAATTGTCTCTCCTTTTCGGGGTATATTTTTTTCGTATATTTTGTGTGCTTTAGTGTGTGCGTGTGTGTGTATGTGATGTGCGCGGCCGTACTTGTGTGTATTATTACTCTCCAGCAATTATTAAATTATTCAGTTTGGACATCAGAAAGAAGCAATCATCATTCTTAGCTCTGTAATGAGAACGAGGCAGCTGAGGCGTAATGAGATAACTTTTTTAAAAAAACCGGTTGAAGAAGTGACAGAAGAAAACGTAGAGATTCACAGAAATCAGACGAGAACGGTGTAGTAAGAAATAGACTGCAGAAATAATAAGTAACTATAGAGACAAATTTATTGTGGAGAGACATGATTACTTTCATCAGCAAGAAATACTGATGAATACTTGTTAAGTTTTGTTTCGTTTGTTAGCTTTTGGTTGCTGTCTTGTCACAGTTTTAGTTTGATATGACGTAAGCTTGAAATTAATACTGGGACCGGGGCCTTGGACAAACAGGACATTGTTAGGTTTATTCTTAATTACTTCATGAAGAGAAGGGGATCAGTAGGACGAGGATATATACATTGAGAGATTGATGTATCAGGGATTATCGGATTGCAGTTATGTTTCATAATGCTTCTAGTATTCCGTCGATCCATCTTTTTCATGGACGACCGTTGGGTTTGGTATTCTCGCAACGTTTACTGAGGGCTCGTTGTGTTGTGTTTTGATCTTTCTGCCGTGTCACGTGGCCAAACCATTGTATCTATTGTTTCTTTATATATTTTATGGCGGGGGCTATTCCTAGCTTTTTTCTTAGTTCTTCCTTTCTGATCTTATCTCTCAGACTGTTTCCTATCATTCGTCTGACACATTTCATCTCAGTATATGTTATTTTCCTTATTGTTCTTGCATCTAGGGTCCGGTTCTGGCATTGGTAGCACAACGTTTGGATGAAAATTGTATTGTAAAGTGCTCGTTTTGCCTCTAGAGTTGTTTCCTTGTTAGACAATAGTGGTGATAACTGTCCAATGATTTGACAAGCTTTGTTGTATCTTGAGTCTATCTCTGCTGTTTGAGAATTATCGGTTGTCACTAAACTTCCTGTGTATTTTAAATCCTCCTGCCTTTTATAGTTATGTTTATGTTCTGTTTATTTTTGGCGATGTTCATGACTTGTGTTTCGTTGATGTTGATTTTCATGTTATATTTTGTGCCTGTGATGTTGAGTCTATTTAAGTGTTCTTGTATGTCTTCTTTTGTTTCATGTATTAGTGCCTGATCGTCTGCAAATAAAAGCTCGTTGACCTCCTCTGTCTCTGATGGGTTGGCTAACGTGCATATATAGTCCATGTATGTAATAAACGGTAGGGGGGATAGTACGCACCCTTGTCTTACATCTGATTTAACTTCAAAGTGGTCCTGTTGCTGTTCTGACTGTGCAGCTGCTGTTGATGTAGAGACTACCGATGTCGTTATAAGGGAATCCGTCGAATAAGTCTCCTCACATCAGGATCCGATCATCTACAGGATTTGTTCTGTTTTCCCGCGTAGAGCGCTGTGGTTGGGGTTTTGTGGCATCCCAGCACGGCAGAGAAGTGGCTAAGGAATCTGTCATGTGTAGCATTACGGTGTCCGGCATGAGAATGCAGATAGAAGCAGCAAAATATCACGCAGTCTTGGTAACTGACTCGCAATGTATGCTACAGAAAATTGACAGGCAGTGCCTGCGTCAGGAGTGGATGTAGCTCTTGGATGACCCCAAAGTGAGCGCGTTAACCTGGGTCCAGGTCACACCGATGTACATGGCAATGAAATGGCCGAGAAGCTCGTTGGTAGCTCTGGCACTGAGTGTGCCCTAACCTTCGACAAAGAGGACATAGTCAAGTTTGTTCTTCACTCAAGTGAAGAGGAGGAGAATGGGTTGGACAAGGGAGTATATACTGAGAGACTGAGGAGCCTAAAGGTGGAAAAGTTATCTCGTCGATCTGAAGTAAAAGTAAAGTAAAGTACCCCCGTCACGCCAAGTGGCGTATAGGGAAATATGGTGTTAGTGGCCCTATATTTTACAGACCTTCAGCACATGATTTTTGGGGTAATGTGATCACACCTCCAAGTTGATCTTATCTGTAAGAGCTTAAGTCAAAACCGATAAGTTACGCCTGTGCTGCTTTACTTTCCCAGAAAAAAATCCGGTACCCATTTAAGGCTGGGTGAACCTGGAAGCCGTCGATCAGGATCGAACCCTACCCCTTGTCCGTGGTAGTCCAGTTCACTAACCACTGAGCTATCGCTGCTCCCGTCGATCTGAAGTGCTTAGAGAGAAAAGCAGATGTATCTATAATTAACATTTTACAAGAACAATCAGTCTGCATACACTTCGAGAAATGCTGGGACAGTCGTTGGAGCGGATATGGGGATTCCCAGACTGCAGTGGAACTGATCCCATTAATAGAATAGTATAGATCTGCCTCGATAGCTCAGTAGTTAGTAAACTTGACTTAAAGGACAAGAGGTAGGGTTCGATTCCAACCGACGGTTTCCGGTTCACCCAGCCTTTAATGGGTACCGGATTTTTTTCTGGGAAAGTAAAGCAGCACGGGCATAATACCGACCACATTACCCCAAAAATCATGTACCGAAGGTCTGTAAAATGTATGGTCACTAACACCATATTCCATATACGCCACTTGGCGTGACTGGGGTACTTTACTTTTTTTTAAAAATAGATCTGCCTCTCTGACTATGTCAGGCTTTATCAGGTTTTTATAACTTTTCCGGATTCTCTGAGCATGTCCGTTATTCATCTCTCCAACCTCCATCACATGACCATGTGACACTATTCTCATTCAGTGGCGTAGCGTGGAATAAGCCTGGGGTTATGCTTCCCACGGAGCGCAAATTTCTTTGGCACCCAAAATGCGTAAATAAAATAGTAATAACACATACAAAAATAATAGGCTGGGAACAAACTACCGGTCTAGGTCTCGCCCCGTGCGATGGCAACCTTTCAAAGCCACTGCGTTCATTTATTTCTTCTTCTTTAAACTCGGTGAGCACTTCGTGTTGTTAATTTCTTTCTTTAGTCAGAATATTATGAGAACTTTCCCATGCAAAATTTGCAATATTCTGACAGTTTCGATATTTCTTGTCATATTGCTCTAGAGCATTAAAGCCCGCACACAAAACACTTAAAATGCGAAACTGCCTGAGATAAGAATCAAACCACGAAAGTACATAAGATAATGATCAAAGAACGAAAGCACAATATAACAAACAAAACACGAAAGTACATAAGACAACAATAAAAGAGCGAGAGTATTTAAGAAAGTAATGAAAGCACGGAAGTACATAAAATAACGATCAAAGGACAAAAGTACATAATATAGAAAAAAAAGAGCGATAGAAATAAATTAACGATCAAAGAAAGGCAGAACAAAAGTTACTCTCAAAACAAAATACATAGGTAAAGAATCAAAGAAGTTGACCTAATGCCTATAAATCGGCACGAGCCGTTAGTTCTAAGTCCCAGAGAGTTAATGTGCTGGAAGTTTCCAGATTTCTATTGAAGAAGCTGGAGATAGCCCATCCAAGAGTTAACAGCAATAACAGGTCTTCTATATCAATTAACCCTATTACTACAGAGACAAAGAAGTAGGGTTCGATCCAAACCAACGGCTTCCGGGTTCACCCAGCCTTAAATGGGTACCGGATTTTTTTCTGGAAAAGTAAATCAGCACGGGCGTAACTTATCGGTTTTGACTTAAGCTCTTACAGATAAGATCAACTTGGAGGTTTAATAATAGTGTTTCGATCAGCTGTGAGTCATCAAATCTGGCGCTAAGAAATAAAAAAAAGATAGCGACGAATTAGAATACACATAAGTTTCACTAGAATTGAACATCGTTCAATCAGTTGAGCGCCATTGACACACAATACCTCCCATTTCAACAATAATTAGTTGGTAACACGCCCGACCACCGAATTTCTCCGTTTACTATAAAACACCCATCTCAACTGTTTTTCTACTTCCTCAACTACAGCAACTGTATTTTTCTGCCAAATTCTCATTCCACTGAAATTGGCTTTCGATTCTAGAATCACCCTACTCGTTTCCTAAACCTGTCCGACCGCTACTTTAAACTCCCATTCTCAGTGTTTTATTGTTTGTTTTTCTTTTTCAGACCATTTTGTTACCAGGTTTTATCTCAGTTCGGTCACAACTGTTTTCGATTCAGACTAAATTGTACAAATACGCCACCACAACTCTAAATATTTAATTACTTTTCAACCAGACTTCCGCTCTGTCATTGGTTCTCTACAGCTAAACTTCGACTCTTTAATTTCCTTTCTGTCAAACTTTCGCTTTTTCTTTTATTCGCTTCTTCTAAATTTTTACTCTTCACTTTTATCTTCTACTAAACTTCGACTTTTTCTTTCATTCTTATCGAACTTCGGCTCTACAATTTCTTTTCTACCAAACGTGAACTCATTATTTCATTTTTAAAAAATAAACTTCCATTCATTAATTTTTCTTATAATAAACTTATATTCTTATTTTTCTTCTTATCTACTTGTCTGGCGTGTTACCGTCATTCACTCATAAACGAATGGCCGTGGGTTATTGACAAATGTTTTAAAAATACTGGACTGCTATGAATAAAGGGCGGGTGGGATTCTTATTGATGGCTTCTGAGATCACCCAGCCTTAAATGGGTACTGGATTTTTCTACGAAGTTATTTCGGCCTTGTGGGATACTGACCATATTACTCGTTAAAACGTGACGTTATTCAATGAAAAAATATATGAACTAATATGCTATATATTCTTTAAACACGTTACAACTTTGGGGAACTCTTTTTATTTTTACCATTTGACTGATAAGATAATATCCTAAACGTTTACCATTTGACTGATAAGATAATATCCTAAACGTTTACCATTTGACTGATAAGATAATATCCTAAACGTTTACCATTTGACTGATAAGATAATATCCTAAACGTTTACCATTTGACTGATAAGATAATATCCTAAACGTTTGCCATTTGACTGATAAGATAATATCCTAAACGTTTGCCATTTGACTGATAAGATAATATCCTAAACGTTTGCCATCTGACTGATAAGATAATATCTTAAACTGTTACCGCCATTTTACTAATAAGACAATATCTTATACTTTGACCAATTTAGTTTTAATATTGTATCTTAAACTTTGTCCAATTTACTGATAACATGATACCATAAGAACTCTATGGACAGCTAGCAAGTTTCAAGAGAATCTTAAACTAAACTGAAGAACCGGTTGTCAAACATAGCTTGCCTATGTGTAAAGTAACAACAATTGGAATTGCGCCGAGCAAAGCCACATCATGAGAGGAAAACAGCAACAATCGTCTCGCTAAATAATCTGAACATCTCCTTTTCGCCAGTCTAGCCAGTGATTTGGCTTCAATTTCTTGCCACAACTCGCGAGTATCTTATTCCTCTTATAGTCTAATTCTGAAAAGCTAGTAAAAAGTCTTAATTTTGAATATTACTTAAAGAGACTTCATTGCACTTGAGGCACACCCATGGGTGCCAGTCCTTCCTAATAGATTGAGCAAGGTATGCATGTTAATGGTTCACGTAGTTTCCTGGTTATAACTGAAGTATCCCCGTCACGCCAAGTGGCGTATAGGGAATGTGGTGTTAGTGACCATAAATTTTACAGACCGTAGACACATGATTTTTGGAGTAATGTGGTCGGTATTACGTCCGTGCCGCTTTGCCCCATTAAATTCCCTGGTTATACCCACAACTAAATTGTCCACTCATTGGACCCAGGCTATTCGCAGTCAACTTGACACCCGATTCTCGAAACCCCTTATCTATTCTCACATTAATCACACTTTAAAAGCGAACTTAGAGAGACATTCGTACACTGTTCTTATCAAGCTCCAGTCTGTCGACTACAAGGCTTCAGAGATAATTCTGTCAGCTTTTCTGTCAGCTTTTCTGTCAGCCATACGAGATTCTTAGGAGCCGCGATAGCTCAGTGGTTAGTGAACTGGGCTACAAAGGACAAGGTGTAGGGTTCGATCCCAACCGACGGCTTCCGGGTGCACCAAGCCTTAAATTGGTACCGGATTTTTTTCTGGGAAAGTAAAGCAGCACGGGCGTAATACCGACCACATTACCCCAAAAATCATGTGCTGAAAGTCTGTAAAATATAGGGTCACTAACACCATATTTCCTTATACGCCACTTGGCGTGACGGGGGTACTTTACTCTCTTTACTTTTTATACAAGATTCTTGACTGACTAAGAGAGTTGATCGACATGCCTTCGTATAATTTTTAGAAAAAAGTATATAGAACACCAAGACATCGGTAAACAAGATGTATACACTACACAGCACACCAAACGTCCGTAGCAAAACTGTATATGCTACACAACAAACTAAACATTCACAGCACAGTTGAAAATTCTGTACAATACATCAGGAAAATTCTGTACAATACATCAGAGTCTCTGTATACATAACACAACACAGTTGTATACTAAATATTACACTAAACTTACACAGTACACCAATATATCCTAAGTAATACACTAAACTTATACAGTTCAACCAATATAACCTAAGTAATACACTAAACTTATACAGTTCAACCAATATAACCTAAGTAATACACTAAACTTATACAGTTCAACCAATATAACCTAAGTAATACACTAAACTTATACAACACAACAATATAACCTAAGTAATACACTAAACTTATACAACACAACAATATATCCTAAGTAATACACTAAACTTATACAACACAAAAATATATCCTAAACAATATAGTCAGGTATCTTCTGGAACTCGTTGAACTAACCAAATAATGCACAATATTTTCCTGAAATGTCTACATCAAAAGGTGATCACTAAGCAACGGAGATACATTATCGTGTCAGGGTAACTCCCCTTTCTGATGTGATTAAAATAAATGTTTACCGTGTCTTAAAGTTACAACTTCAAAACAGATTTGTACATTTTTTAAAGTCTATATTTGTCCCTCCCTTTTAAACCGTTTCTTAATGTAAACAAAAAGACATTTAACGCATTGTCAGAAATGGGTTTGCTTGGACTACATATGCCCTCTACATACGACACAAAGACATCTAAATATGTAAAGCAAATGAAAGTCTGTGAAATTTGTAAAACAATAAATATTTAATTGTAACCTTAACACAGACATGTAATGATGCAATCGCTAATGACAATCTCAATGGGAGGGAATAACAGAGTATTGTTTAAAGGGGACAAAAAAAAATAGAATCATTTGTCTGAGAAAAAGCAAGTAATAAGTAATTGCAATGCTGCGGTTAAGCTGGTATGTGGCTAAAGAGTCAAATGATGTGTATAGTGCCGGCTTTACATAAGAAGACAATATAGATTATTGATGTTTCGGGCTGCATGCGGCCTTCTTTAGAAAACAAGTACAACAAAAACGTACGGGCACGCAAGGGAAATATAATCTACTATATATAAAAAGTAACTAAATCAAGCAAAACTAAGAAGGATAAAATATAATATAAAAGAAAGTGACCTTATTAGTGACAAGTCCTAGGTCATCTCCGAGCGTATGCTGAAGGAAAACTGGTCGAGAGACAAGAAAACGAGGGATGAGAGGAAAGGAGGGGTAATCTGGCCATGTTTGACAACACGTGCAGCAATAATAGTGAATAAGGTATTACATAACAGATTGTGTAGTGGAATCTACATAAGTAAAAAATGCGTAAGGTCACCTTTGTATATGTCCCTGGACATGCGGGAGTACGGGGAAATGAAAGAGCGGACAGGTTGTCTAGCTGCGCTATCGTTGAGGACGGGCAACCAATGGATCGGACGGACATCTTATATGCCCTCCGAGATGTGGGAAGAGCACAGGACTTCGACAAACACAGATCCACGTCACTTCTTCGGATGATGGAAATGGGAGTTAAGATGGGCACAGCCAGAAATGAGAAACTTAGTGGCCGTGTAAGAAGACTTATCAACCAACACAGAACTGGAGTCGTCAGTCGCTGGACACTGCGGGACTTGCTGAGGAGGGGATCTGAGCATCTATGGACATGTTCGGAGTGCAATGATGATGACCCGCAAATAACTCAATAACTCAATAACTCAATAATTCAATAACTCAATCTACAGTTGAGCTGAGAAAGATCGAGAAACACATAAAGATGGGGCATATCGCCCGGAAACCACATTAGATATCTCGATGATCTTAGAACAATGTTGGCATTAATCGAACTTCCTCACACACACAGCACGGCCTGAAGGACAGCCTGAACATTGTTGTGTGGTGATAATGATGACAATAACATCGATGATGTTGAAGATATGTACATGCCAGTAATGTAGTGAAAAGATGAGTAGCTTCTGAAGAATACTGGGATAAAACATGAACAGAAAATGTAAATGTGTCAGCTTTACTAAATGGGGACAGCACAAAAAGATTATATGTTTCGGCCAAATGCCTTCTTTGGTTACATTTGTTTGTCACTGATACTTTAGTTGATTTGCCCGTTTGTTTTTTTTATTGTTTTTTCTCCAGAAACATAAAATGCATACCCTTCTTCTAATGGAAGCTCACACATGATTAGAAGAAGCTGCATCATAAGATTAATAAATATTTGAAATTAAAATGGTATCACATTTGTCTAAACTCTGAGATTTAATTAAAATGGTATTATCACATTTGTCTAAACTCTGAGATTTAATTAAAATGGTATTATCACATTTGTCTAAACTCTGAGATTTAATTAAAATGGTATCATCACATTTGTCTAAACTCTGAGATTTAATTAAAATGGTATCATCACATTTGTCTAAACTCTGAGATTTAATTAAAATGGTATCACATTTGTCTAAACTCTGAGATTTTGTTAAACCTTTGATTTCTTCTTTGTTCCTACAATATCATTCGTACTTGAACATTTATGTCAGCTACACGTTTTACGATATGTGTTTAAAATGCCACTCTGCGATGAGAACAAACAGTTGTGTGGGATATCAGGACAA
Source organism: Megaustenia siamemsis (assembly GCA_032433765.1). NCBI lineage: Eukaryota > Metazoa > Mollusca > Gastropoda > Stylommatophora > Ariophantidae > Megaustenia > Megaustenia siamemsis. The sequence goes on from JAVIAB010000106.1 coordinate 57,670,952, forward strand.
CATACACGTACAAGACAACTGCACTATTACATACATTTTTTATTTATCACGCAGATAAAGTCCATAAGATGAAATCAGAAAAGCATAAAAAGAATACATCACGTGACGATGTCATAAAATAAGAAATTGTATTATTTTTTTTTTAAAGTAGTATTAGCGAAGGAGTAAAGAAGGAATAGACCTGGAGACAGTTTGGAACTACAACTACCTTGGACATACTAGAACCACTGATGGAAAATGTACAACTGAAATAAACAAAAGAATAGGAATGGCAAAAAGTAATTTTAATGTCATGAAGAACATACTAACATCAAAATAAAAAACGCCAGGGCTAAAACTAAGAATAGCAAAATGTTACATCTTCTCAATATTCCTGTATGGTGCAGAAATATGGGCATTAGACAAGAAAACACAACAGAATATTGGAACCTTTGAAATGTGGATATATAGAAGAATAGGTAGAATTGGATGGAAGGAAAAGAAAACAAACGATGAAGCCTTAAAACAACTAAAAATGAAAAGAGAACTACTAAGCACAATTCAAAGAAGACAAATGCGATTTTTGGGCCATGTTAAAAGACACAACAACCTACTAAAAGTAATCCTGGAGGGGAAAATACAAGGTAACAGAGGCAGAGGCAGACCAAGACTAACAAGGACGAGTAACATCAAAAGATGGACAAATCAGCCTATGACAGCCTGCACCATCAAAGCAAGAGACAGAGCGGAATGGCGCTCCATGGTAGCCAACCTTCATTGCGGAGACGGCACTCGATGATGATGAGGAGTAACAGTGTTCTGGTTTACAATCAATGACAACAGGTAAATTAGTTTGGACATGTAACGCGATGTAATGTGGTCAGTATTCAACAGCAAGTATTACCAACCAGCTGGGATAACATAAGAAGAAGATGTGGAGGACATATGATGAGTAGGGCAAGGCTTTTGTGGCCATCACCTGTACCGTAATAGGACAAACTGTATGGTGACGTCAACAGCCTTGATCTGTCGAATGTTTCACTTCAAGTTATTAATACTGACCTCTAGAGGTGTAACAAGTAGTAGGATTCGATCCCAACCGACGGCTTCCGGGTTCACCCAGCCTTTAATGGGTACCGGATATTTTTCTGGGAAAGTAAAGCGGCACGGGCGTAATACCGACCACATTACCCCAAAAATCATGTGCTGAAGGTCTGTAAAATTTATTATCACTAACACCATATTCCCTCTACGCCACTTGGCGTGACGGGGGAACTTTACTTTTTCTTTTTTTTTTCTAGAGGTGTAGGCAGCAGTAGCAGCAGCAGAAGAAGAAGAGGAAGTAGAGGAAGAGAGAGGAAGAAGAATCAGGCCTCTAAAGTGATGGATACGTAATACATCTGACATCACCCAAAGTGCAATGCGCGAAGCGAACCAAATGTGCGCTATCTTTCAAAAACGTTCAATTTTCGCTTCCGCTGCATGGCAAAAGAGGACAGAAAACAAAACATGTCAGAGCAAGATAACACACAGACTAAAGAGATTGCTTGGAACATAGAGCACATAATAAGAGTCAGGTCCAGAATAATCATGGCTGATAGGGTTATATGTTGGACCTGTAAACACATCCCAGAGTGTGGAGTGAGCCACCACGTGTGTTATTTTAAAACATAAAATACATAGATGGAGTAGGGGGGAAAGGTTGAACCGTCATAAAGTTGGAAAGAAAACATTTGATAATAACTGTCATTATCGATGAAAATGAACATTTGTAACAACACAGGGAGTGCAGCAATTACTGAACTAGATAAATATAGAGATGCTGTGACTGGGGACGTGATTCAATCAAGCCTAGTGCAGTCCTAGCTTATCGGGTATTCTGGTTTAACTTCAAATCGGGAAGAGCTTTTGTCTCCCACCCTACCCCACAGAAATAAAACCAATGCGTTAATCCCCCCCCCACCCACCTCTCATTCGTTTTCTATTTCTTGTGAGATTCTCAGTCTCTAAAAATGAAAAAAAAAATCATCTAAGTAAAAAAGAGCGAACCGGCTTGTAGCTAACGATACTACCCCACACACGTGACGATTGTAGATTTGAACAAATGAACATTTACCCCCAAAGGCCACAAGGTGTTAGGGGCACCCAGTATTTAAAATATATACTTTATGAAACTTACTTTACAATATTAGATATCATTTGTTGACAAGTCACTTTTCATCAGAAAATTTAGTTTGTAACTTTAGTTCGGCAGTTAGTTTTAATGTTGGATATATCATACACACATGCTAGCGCACGAATGTACACACACACACACACACACACACACACACACACACACACACACACACACGCGCGCGCATGCACTTACACACACAGGTATATTTTTAAAATAAAAACTAAAAAAAATATTTTTAAACAAAAATATATATATATATATATCTTCTTTCTTCTTATATTCTTAACTCTAGTCAACAGATAAACACAATTCAAACAAGACAAATGCGATTTTTGGGCCATTTTAAAAGACACGACAGCCTACTAAAAGTAATCCTGGAGGGGAAAATACAAGGTAAAAGAGGCAGACCAAGACTAACATGGACGAGTAACGTCAAAAGATGGACAAACCAGCCTATGACAACCTGTACCATCAAAGCAAGAGACAGAGCAGAATGGCTCTCCATGGTAGCCAACCTTCGTTGCGGAGATGGCACTCGATGATGATGATGATGAGTCAACAGATCATCTACAATACATAACGGACAACTTCACAGCGCCGCTCTGATCCACTCCTCATCAGGTTTCACAGTTTTAAGCACGTCCGTTACACGTTAGCGAGAGCACTGAAGATAGCCTCAGCATAGAGTACGAACTCCATAGCACGGGCAAAGATCTTGAACCAAACATTCTTAAGTATGTCTCTTACATGCCAGGCATGTGTCAGTGCCACTATTCTTATCTTCTACCACCGCTAGCCACATGGACAAACATTTCTCTCACTAAATAACTCTTGTGTGCTATACTCATGGAGTAAGCTCTTTTGAATCTTTTTTTCAATCTCAAGCATCAACTGTACAGATTTTCCCTTAGAAACGAGGGTGTCATGGCGCTCACCACACACTTTGTGTGTGATAAAATATGACGTCATCTATACCATAAGTCTTGACGATCACAGTTATTTTTTAAAATATTTTTTTTATAATTAATGAGATAGAGGAATTGTTTTAACTACCGACGGATTTAGCCAAGAGATCTGTCTGTCTGTCTGTCTGTCTGTCTGTCTGTCTGTCTGTCTGTCTGTCTGTCTGTCTGTCTGTCTGTCTGTCTGTCTGTCTGTCTGTCTGTCTGTCTGTCTGTCTGTCTGTCTGTCTGTCTGTCTGTCTGTCTGTCTGTCTGTCTGTCTGTCTGTCTGTCTGTCTGTCTGTCTGTCTGTCTGTCTGTCTGTCTGTCTGTCTGTCTGTCTGTCTGTCTGTCTGTCTGTCTGTCTGTCTGTCTGTCTGTCTGTCTGTCTGTCTGTCTGTCTGTCTGTCTGTCTGTCTGTCTGTCTGTCTGTCTGTCTGTCTGTCTGTCTGTCTGTCTGTCTGTCTGTCTGTCTGTCTGTCTGTCTGTCTGTCTGTCTGTCTGTCTGTCTGTCTGTCTGTCTGTCTGTCTGTCTGTCTGTCTGTCTGTCTGTCTGTCTGTCTGTCTGTCTGTCTGTCTGTCTGTCTGTCTGTCTGTCTGTCTGTCTGTCTGTCTGTCTGTCTGTCTGTCTGTCTGTCTGTCTGTCTGTCTGTCTGTCTGTCTGTCTGTCTGTCTGTCTGTCTGTCTGTCTGTCTGTCTGTCTGTCTGTCTGTCTGTCTGTCTGTCTGTCTGTCTGTCTGTCTGTCTGTCTGTCTGTCTGTCTGTCTGTCTGTCTGTCTGTCTGTCTGTCTGTCTGTCTGTCTGTCTGTCTGTCTGTCTGTCTGTCTGTCTGTCTGTCTGTCTGTCTGTCTGTCTGTCTGTCTGTCTGTCTGTCTGTCTGTCTGTCTGTCTGTCTGTCTGTCTGTCTGTCTGTCTGTCTGTCTGTCTGTCTGTCTGTCTGTCTGTCTGTCTGTCTGTCTGTCTGTCTGTCTGTCTGTCTGTCTGTCTGTCTGTCTGTCTGTCTGTCTGTCTGTCTGTCTGTCTGTCTGTCTGTCTGTCTGTCTGTCTGTCTGTCTGTCTGTCTGTCTGTCTGTCTGTCTGTCTGTCTGTCTGTCTGTCTGTCTGTCTGTCTGTCTGTCTGTCTGTCTGTCTGTCTGTCTGTCTGTCTGTCTGTCTGTCTGTCTGTCTGTCTGTCTGTCTGTCTGTCTGTCTGTCTGTCTGTCTGTCTGTCTGTCTGTCTGTCTGTCTGTCTGTCTGTCTGTCTGTCTGTCTGTCTGTCTGTCTGTCTGTCTGTCTGTCTGTCTGTCTGTCTGTCTGTCTGTCTGTCTGTCTGTCTGTCTGTCTGTCTGTCTGTCTGTCTGTCTGTCTGTCTGTCTGTCTGTCTGTCTGTCTGTCTGTCTGTCTGTCTGTCTGTCTGTCTGTCTGTCTGTCTGTCTGTCTGTCTGTCTGTCTGTCTGTCTGTCTGTCTGTCTGTCTGTCTGTCTGTCTGTCTGTCTGTCTGTCTGTCTGTCTGTCTGTCTGTCTGTCTGTCTGTCTGTCTGTCTGTCTGTCTGTCTGTCTGTCTGTCTGTCTGTCTGTCTGTCTGTCTGTCTGTCTGTCTGTCTGTCTGTCTGTCTGTCTGTCTGTCTGTCTGTCTGTCTGTCTGTCTGTCTGTCTGTCTGTCT